>OX454268.1:14736027-15106286 GCA_949715065.1 Periphyllus acericola | reverse complement strand
GTATAAAATGGCCGCACAAATGATTATCCGCAAATTCACTAATACTCAATTCGTTTCAGTCACGCGTATTGTTCGTCCGCGTTTGTTCGCGATGTCGTCCGACGATGTTTCTCGACCGCGTGCACGCACCGCGCGTTTGTCTTACGACTTTTACGAAGGGCCGCCGATCCGGCGACCGATGGGGAAATCCACTAGACGATTCGACGGTCGAGCGGACGCGTGCACTGTCGTTTTTGCACATCGTACGCGGAGCACGCAGCTGTTCGCGGTCCCACGGTTCTGTTGTTGCACCAATAAAAATAATAACCTCGGCGCTGCGAAATGTTCGGTTGACGTATTGACATACGGTGTGCACGCCGCGAGCTGTGCGCGATCAAAACGTGTCTTTACGCCATAGAGACGTGCCTTATTCGAATTTTCAGTATAGGTGACTCGCGTGAAAGTTAGCGGCCCCAATGCAGTGTTATCACGTCATTTCGGTTACTTTTATGACTGAAAACATTTCGAATCGCGAACGTTTATACTTCTCACCATATATAGGGTATCCTCGGAGGGTCCATTAAAACAACGTTCTCTGATTCTGTTTTTCGAAGTAAAAAAAAATCATCATAACTCGTCGGCCGGTGAAACATGAAAACATAACCGTAAAGCATATCGATCCAAGCGATAGGAGCTAATTCAATTAGTAAAACTGTTTTTCTTAATATCCAAGTATATACCACTTACGGACAGATTAATCAATAATAAACTGTAATTTTAAAAATAAATTTATCATCAGATTTACAAAAATGTATTTAGATCTGTATTTGCTTGTCGCGAAGTTACCAAGGAATTTCATGTACAGCTACTTTAAGTTTTATTTAAACGTGTACATAGTTACTTATTTCTGGAATAATTGATTGTTTTTATCGAAACTTGTGTATTTATAAGTGACCTACCAATGGTTGCCGCGACGTGTTTTGGGCAACACGCATTTTTATCTTATGGCCGTTATTTACACCGTAAACATTAATTACCCGAGGTCGTGTTTCGGTGTTCATGAATTATAAAATATTTAAGGGACAAATCGAAAAGTCATTTGTTAAGTTTAACGCGGCTGGAACTAGATTTGTCCTCAAAGTACTTTCGTAATCCATTCCATGTCCAACACGACACGGTATCTTAAATGTTGCACTCACCCTAATCATGTTTCATTTGTTTTACTCGCCTTCTTAGTAAAAACTACTTAACACCGATTTTTCATTTCCTTCCATGTCAACCTTGCGTGCTATTTAGGAAACTGATTTATTCTCTATATACTATTTTCTTTGAGGTTCATCGAGGAAATATTGATTCGTGAAACTACAGGAAATCAACGCTAAACGAAAAACAAGCTTTTAATCGTATTAATTTTATGGAGAAAAACTTTCTTTAAGTTAAATTTTTGTATATTATTATAAAAACGTAAACGATTAATGGTTTTTTGTTTTAGTAAATGAACCGTAGAAATTTGTTGATTCAACAATTTTATTATTATTACTTTTTAGAGTACTGTAAACGTAGCGTATTATTATTTAATCTAGAAGAATTTATTTTTTAATTTTCCAGTCGAGTAATTCGTTTTAGTAATTATTTTAATATATTTTTTTCTTATAATATTCGAAGTGTTAAAGATTTTTTGTTGTAACAAACGCCTAGTTTTAACTCCTGGACATTTGATAAATATTTTTATTGTATTATGATAAAAATATTTTTAAACATGCTAATAAAAATTACTCTTCATTTTAACGAAATATTTTAATAAAACATAATTACCAACGGTCAATTAATTTAGTAATATTTATCGTTTTATTTTTCTGTTAGAGCTGGCACTTAATGGCTTACATTGTTTTATATATTATAATATATTATGCCTATATATGCCTATATTATACCAACAGTACAGTTTATTTGTTATTTTGAAAAATTTAAAACTATTTGCGGTCGGTCAGATTCAGAATATATAAGCGGCATACAATTCAATCAGCTTACAGAAAAATTGATAAACACGCGGTTGAGTGTAGTACGATCATAATGTAAATGTATAGCAGTAGAGTGTATGCTTCCCCGAACCGAAAAATATCGTAAACGCTTTCACACGTAGAGGATGAGTAATTAAAAATTATCATTTCGTTCGAGCTGTAATCGAGTTGTCCGAGTTCACATTTTTTATGCGTGAATTCCATGTAAAAAATACTCGGCAAATGTTAGCGAACGGTGCAAATACAGTCATGCGCTAAGCGTTTTGCACTTCAAAGTCATGGTGAATGGAGCTGGATAATTCGAACCAAACGAATCTCCGTTTCCCGAACAAGTTATATAGTCAGGCCAAAATGCCTTTACTGTATATTAGTTTAATACATGTAGCCTCATGAGAAGTTCGGATCATGGATGGGTAAATATTTTAATGATGTGCATCACCATATTATTATATCAATAATATTTTTATGTACCAATAAATAACGGATTTTTCGGCACACTCGCAGAAAATACAATCCAAATAGTAATAGGGACAGATATAACGGTACTGCATTGTAATAAACTAGGTCAATCTTCAAAGGAGACATCCATTGGTCAAAGAATCATCCCACCAGACCTTCTTGCCCGGTATATAATATCTCCATGAAACCCTTTAACGAGCTCTCCGTTGCAAGTCGTCAGTGCGTGCGCACCGACTGCCGGAAGACCTCTATTTGTGATTCTTGTTTTTATGTACAGTGAAGGAATACCACCATTTAATATACAGTAACTCTATGAGTGCCGGAGTTTCCGGCTTTCATTTATTAAAGATTCTGTGTATTCATTTTAATATTCCTCCACCCTTACGTCGTAAGCGTCGAGATCGTCGGCAACCATGCAGCGACGAGGAATCAGGTGAATGCTATCTCAATAAGACCTATTTCAGTCAAATCTGTTCTCGAATCTTTGGAACCTCGAGTGTCCTTAACATAGAGGAAGGTAATAAACACCCATAACTCACCATTATACCACATCCCTCCATTACATCCCACATTGATAGTTCTTACATTCTCCTTTATTTTTACTTTTGGATTACTACAACATATTAACGATTTACAGCGAAAGTCGGCCCGAGGTGGTGGTTATATAATATACTCTATATCTCCAATTAGGTTAACCGCAGAGATCTTTTAGCCCTATAACAACGTCCGTTGCAGAAACTTTCGGCCAAACAAACAAAGTAGTCGAAACTCCGATGGGATACTATTCTATACATATATAATAAATATATATATATATATATATATATTTATAGACCTAGCAAACAGCGGGTGGCAGAAACACACACTGTTTTATTGATTATCACAATATTTTAGAAATGAGAACTCGCGTGTGGACGTTCCCAATCAACGGGACGCGGTACGCTTGAGAGGGATACGGGTAAACGGTTATTATAAAATAACACTATACGCGTCAGCGATGCTGAACCTTTAAGTATGTGTCTGCGTTATGGAAAAAAAAAACGTTATTTTTTATCCAAGCCGGTATTAAATAATTAAAAAACATCCACCTATCAACAATGATTCTGTTCCATAATATACAAACGTTACAATATTTACTATTACACATTTATGTGAAATGGTTCTATTTAAAAAGTATACTCGTAATCTGATATCAGATAGTTTACGATTATCGTTTCCCCTCCCCTCCTCCTATAAGAGGAATACAAATTATAAACTATATAGGCGTGTCATAGGTTTTGTGCTATATTAGGTGGTACACGTTCGTCTGGTGTACGTACAGATCGGGTTGGTCGTAAATTTACATAAATTTAGATTTTATCGATAGAATTACTTCCGGATAAACATGTCACAAGACAAACATCATTTCACGTGAAAGTCGATTGTAAAAGTTAAAAAGGGTATATAAATAGATTTATCGTCCATTTTAATTTACTAAAGTTAAGAAAATGTCGTTTATCAATACAACTAGACGTTTTGAGATCCGTAGAATTTTTCTAATTTTAGATTAAAAGTAAAAAGAAGAAAGTACCTAGTGGTTTTATCATGATGGTTGAGTTTTTTTTTTGTGACCGTGTTCTTCACGATTTTGACCAGAAGAAATGCACCGATCACCACGATTATGGAACGTTATTGATAGGAATAGTTGGTACTTTAAGAAGTATTACTTTAAGAAATCCCCAATATTTTTTTTAGTTATTGCAAAAAAACTGACTAAAGTAAAAAAAAACGACAGTATTTTCCACTTCGATCAACCATCTTTCACTGAGAATCGTTTTTTTTCGAAAGCAATGGCACATTGGTTTCAAGTTCAGAAGACCAATGAAGCAATATCGTTTAACCTTCATAATACCTCACCCGACCATTGAATCTCACATGTTCTAGGAGTTTTGCCCATTTTTATAATATGTATTATAATATTATCATACGTATCCGCCAAATCACTGTATGCAAATAATAATAAAATATTAAAATTAAAAACCATATTATCTAAAATATTTATTTTTATATTTACATGACCATTAATCATGTTCACATACACCGGAAAAAGAATTTTAGGATACATCCAATTTCATTAACGCATCATACGTATATATTATGTTAGATGTTGCCAGAAGGAAAACGACAAATGATCCTTCTTCTGTGGGTCGACGTTTTTCGCTGTCAATAGTTTAAGAAAGGCGCTGCACTGTTCACGTGTGAATACACTCACTTAAATCTAGTCTCAAGATAAACGTCCGGTTAATTCGAGAATAACATCAGTAGGTAAAAATATATAACACACTTACCACGTTTTAATGTTGTACTAGATATTTTACCGTCATGTATTATCTCGAGATAGTATCGCGTTTTAGTTTGTTTATATTCGATTATAATTCTATGAAATATACTATGCTTCTGAATTCAAGATGTATCTGAATCAGCTATCGTGCTTATCTACAATAGTGGTTCCCATCTTATTGAAGCTGCCGCTCCTCTTTTATTTTTACCACCCAAAGCTAGTACCCTAGCACCTTTTCACGGCCTTATGCGAGGCAATTCATCAACGTTTAAAACCACTGATCTAGAAACTACATGCACGCATTTAAGTCATGGGTTTTTTTTTTAGATTGAAATCAACATTATACCTACGTTGTTAAATGTTATGTTGATACACATACGAGTTGTGTCGGCGATCTTGTCGGCAATATAGATTATGATTGAAAAATATTTTAAAACGATTGAATGGCACAAGAAGTCAAGAATTTTCGTTTTTAGTTCCTCGCGTTTCCTTCGTTTTCCTTTTTAGCCAAATATATAATATAAGCATTGCTTTCTTACTTTCTTAATCTTATACTTTTACGATTGAAATTAATGGGTTTTGTCAACGGTATCGGAAATACATCAAACATATGAATTGGATGATGACAATTTAACACTACCGGTGCACTAAATTAAGTACATATTATTATAAACGATTAGCTGTTAAAGATTTTTGATTTCAAAAGTTTGAACAATAACCAATATATCATATTATTCTGGACAAATACATTTTTAAAATTATTTTAATAGTGTCGGACGGATTAAATAATAATACAGAGCTGATGAAGTGCTGAATAAAAAAAAAAAAATGTTTCGTCGAAAATTAATTGTGATTAATTGGATCTAATTATAATACATGTTTCCTGCTACGAGTGTTTTGTTTGTGAAAACAAATTTGTGAAATTCCCATGCATCGGTTCCTAATTCAAAATATGATTTGGATTTGTGAATCGGAAGTAAGCTTGTTCGGCTGGGTAAAAATCTATATAGACATTTCACATTATCACTTCGTAAACACGGGTTAAGTTCCTCTTAAACAACATAAAGAGGCTTATGCGAAATCATCATACGACAACAATAGGCAGTAAAGTAAACTAAACATTCGTGTTTTTCGTTTCCAGGATATTTTATACTAACCATTTTATGGAAACAAACTCTAGATTATAAACCGACGTCTTACATTGTATTGGATATTTAGTGAAAACAACAAAAACGATATTATACATGTGCGTGCTCTACTAAAATTGGATATTTATTGTAATACGAGTACTCTGAGATTCCGAGAGACTATACGAAGGCAAAATAATATTAAATACTCCAAGTATGCCGTATCAAACGATGTATTTAACAAACATTTTCCCGTTCATCCGTAAATACTGGCAACGTTCCTGATCCTTTTCTCATACCATATACCGCTGCACTTTATATAGTAACCTTATTCATACGTGCATAAGCGATCATATTATTTTGAGCTCAATTTTAAACCCACGATTCGGAAACATTTTGAAACAATAATACAACACCTGTTAAAATACTCGTATATTTTTTTTCGTATAGGTTTCTATAGTGAATAAACAATTCTCTAACTTCGTCGATAGTATAATTCATTATAGTTTACAAAGTTGTATGTTTTATTTTCGGCAATATCCTCAATATGTTATTGACCAAAATATTATGAGGGACGGGTGCAGGATGTGTCGTTAACACCGGATGGGTTACGTTTTCAAGGATAAAAATCTCGCGAGTTTTACAATTAAACATGTAATATACATATATTTATGTTAATTCAAAGGGAATTGATTTTCGATTAAGTTTTAATTACTTAGAACTTTAGTATTTTCAAAAGCATTTTTCCCACCATATATTATACAAGAATTATAATTATTAATAATTTTATTTTTTATTTTTTATGTTTTATCAGAATTTGTATACCTACAGGCCACTTATAATGTTTTTTTTTTTGGAAAAAAATATAAAAATACATCATTTTTGTAATAAAGTAATTTTTCCAATGGATAATATAATGTGGAACTTTTGAATTGTAAGAGTATAATATATTGATATTCAAAATATTGAAAAAAGTTTACTTCAAGAGTATAATATCAATCGTTGCAGATGGATAACTTAAGAAATTCACAATTGACATTTCGATTTGAAAGAAATCTAACTCTTTATATCCATACAATCTTATTCTTACAGTGACGTGTTGTGTATCCAGAAAAAGCCTTTTTTAAATTGTGAAATATTGAGTTTTAAGAATTTCTTAAGTTTGAAATAACATAAATGTTTTCTTTTATTTTCTATTTATGCATATATTTATTTTTATGTGATTTTCGTATAGATAATATTATACTGATCTTCAGAATACGAACAAATGGTAACTTGGTCACGAGAAATCACATCATTGCGCGGATAACTAAATACACCACGCCAGCACACGGTATAATACATATAAAATTCAAATACCACGCACTCGCACTCATTGATCGGCGTACAGCCAAAACTGCCAAACCGATTCGTTGAAAACGTTAATGGAATGCACTTATTACTAGGAACAGTTGCAATAAGAACAGATTTTACGAAAATTACATTTTTATAACAGTAAAAACAGTTTTGGGCTTTGCGCCGGATGTATGCATTTGTTCACATTTGGTTACCTAGGAAACATTTCATTTTGTTTGAGACGGTGGATTTTAATAATAAATTACAAATCGAGGTATGTGTAAATCAACAGAAAAAAAATTATCATTAGATTATACGATGAGTGTGCACTTTTTTCGATCGATTTTTTTAATTTTTTTACCTCGAAATTGTAATCGGTCTTTTAGCTATCATAAAAAATATCTACCAAACGTAACAAGGTAATTTCGGCTTGTATATTATTATAACACACTGTAACATCCACACGTGACGCGTGAAGACAGTACCACATTCGGATCAGAAATGTTGTGATACAGTTGTTGTTGTCCATATCCTGTTCCTTTCACGTAATATTATTTTTAACAAATCGTTTAAAGTTGAAAACGACATTTCACTTTTCTCGCCGTTTTTGCACTAAAAATAAAAAATTATTAAAAAAAAATGTAAATAAAATTACATTCCATGACTACGTCGAACGGGTATTATTATTCTTTATTCGTCGGATTCGAAGCGTTATTAAAAAGCTAATACATGATTAAATTGAAATTTAAAACTCCGGGAAACAATATTTCGAATGTCTAGAAAAACGCTGTCAACTTTACACATACCTACATTAGTAAACACACGATTGCCCGTTTTAATTTAATTTTTTCACAGGAATTCGTTTTCAAAAACAAGGAATCTATTCCGTTCGTTAATTTTTTTCACGGCTCTGCGGGTTCTTGAGTACCTCTGTACCATGGGGTTTCTCCTCCCTCCCTACACACACACTCACATACGAGTGCATCGAGTAATAACTTAGACAAGAATTATTACCACTTTAAAGTTAAAATACGACATTGCACACACGTTTCCTTTCCTAGGGCAATAAATGCGTATTGTATACGAACAACAATAAAACTTCGTACTTGAATAAATCGATTTTATAATTTATTAACGTGTTGCGAGTTCAAAACTCGATATATCAAAACAATTGGTGTATACGCTTTTATAAATACATATTTATATTATAATCCGAGTGTGGCAGCAATATCATAAGAGCAAATGCAGTACGTTATTGGAAAACCTTTACGCAAATTTGTTCCTAAAGCCTAAAACGGATTATCCGTTCGAGGTTTTATATTCTATCATACTAACTACAAGAATATGCTGATACATCTGAAATCGTTTTCTGAGCAGTTCCTTCGTATTGGTGGAATAAAAAAAATCGTCCAGTGATATACTGCGTTCGAATTGCAATGTTTGTTGATTGCGGTATAAGGTGCTCTTGTATACGATATTAACATTAGTTGTAAAGTGTAATTAGTTGTATAGTTTGTTATCAGGAGATTTTGTATTATTTTCGTAGGACGAAGACTAATCGTTTCAGACTATTAAAAGCGAATATTTTGAACGAAACTATAAAATAATTTGTGTCTTTGTTACAACAATACAATATGTTTCTTTGAGCTTCCGCGAATGTTTATTGGTAATTAAATAAAAAAATATATATATATTTATTTTATAGATGGCAATTTGAAGTCACTGAATATAATTTAAAAGTAAAAATAGTTTTTTTTGGATTTATTTTTTTCTTTCTTTGAAATGCAGTTATTTTAACTTACTGTTTGAAGGTTAAATAATTTCTGATTCAATGAAATCTATTAATTAATAGTTAAGTGAACTAAAATAAAATATTTAAACAATTATAAATGCTACCTAGTATAGTAAATATACTTTGTATAATGTACCCGTAAAAGAATATACTAAAAAGTTGCCTACAAATTTAAGTTCTATGTACTCGTAGTAAAGTAGTATTATTTTAAATCTTGTTTAGTCTCTGACTATAATAACATTACGATAGTAATTATTACTATAAATGCCTCTGAAAAAATTAAAAATAAAATACTGCTCTTACAGATTTATTAAATTATAATGAACTATCTATCGTTATATTCAACTTTATAATGTCATTATACTTCTTCATTTATAATCGAATGTGTCTTTTCGGTGATCTATAGGACATGCATGGTGTTTTACTTAATTAAAGTCACATTCGTTTTTTAATCACATTGTAAATACCATCTATGCCGACGTATAGAAACTGTATCCTTCAAAAGTAACCTGAGAAATGTAATGATATATTGTTCGCAGCGAAGTTTTGAAATTACTCAGTGTGCACAATGCACGCTCTTGTAACGAATTATTTCTGTTACATTTTAAATATATTAAAATCCGCGTACTCGTGATTACACCCAACAACTGCGTCGTGTTTGCCGTCTTATTCGAAACATAAACAAGCCAATAAAAACGATTAATAATTTAGACGTACGCATAGACGATTTTTTCAAGACGGTTTTTACACAAGTCTCTTGCTTTCCACATCAATACTGATGATTAGCTATCAATATTCATTGTAGATGTAAAATATATATTCTACTATCGGCAATGACATGCATTTTATGTTGAATACTATGTGATGTAGCAGAAATGAACCGTAGATCCTCGATAAATTATAATATACTTATATAATAGTTGCATATATATTTTAGATTCGGAGTGGAACGAGATATGTATTAGTTTTATCATGATATAATAAATAATTGAATTAACTTTTCAGGTTTTAAACAGCTACTTATAAAACAATACTTAAAAACTTTTGGAGCTATCTTATTAAGATATTTGATTCAAGTACTATTTATATCAAATATATTTAAAAATTTAAACCGACGCTTTAAACCGAGGTAGCTCTTTCTCTCAGAATCGTTTTGCTTGAGAGTTTTGCACTTGTATATAGGTTTCAAGTATAAATTACAAATACAGCAATTAACTCATCCCTGAATCCATCCCTGAATCTCGCCCGGCCGCGGAGACTCACTCGAACAAGGAGTTTCACCCTTTATTATTATGTTATATACCTATACCAGTAGTATAAAAGCGCTGGTTCTGGCGTCCCATGAACTTTTTCACTTCAAACTGGTTTCGAGATCTTTTTGACTTGTTTTGTTTAGGCAAAAGTTATAAAGTGTTTCGAGATTTTTTTGATTTAGTTTGTTTAAAAATTTTTTTACAGTTCAAACGGTTATAGTTGTGAAATTTTTTTGCATTTCTAATGCTTATAGTTGGGATATTTTGTTGCATTTCTAATGTTAATGGCGGCGATACATTTTTCATTTCAAATGGTAATAGTTGAGATATATTTTGCAATAGAAATTTTAAAAATTTGGATTTTTGTAATTCTTGACTATAAAACGTTCCTTCAATCTCCTCATTATTACTGTCTTTAATTTTATAGGTTACTAGAGATGTATACACAATTTCTTTTATCATAAATATTTCACGAGTCCAATTAGGGTCGTATTTATTAGAATATGTCTTTTATCTAAAGATTCTGACTCTATTTCCGTCCTTAAATTTTATAGAATGTTTTAATTTCCTATCTGAAAATATTCTTTGAAAAACTAACACTTCGTTAGACTTGTTTACTTCACATGGTTTCATTCCAATAGATCGGTGAAAGTCTTTAAAATCGTCAACTCCTTCTGATGCGAGGGACCCCGCCAACCCGGCGCACGATATTAGAATATTATCATTGTAACGCAACGTTATAAAACATTATGAATAGGGCTGGGATTTTGATGCAAAGGCATCTTTTTTTCTGATGTTTTGAAACGTTGATTCGTAAGTATAAAATGTGTTTTGGGTGATACTGATTATTTTAAAGTATTTTTAATTTATGATCAACTGAAACACTGCAGTACACGCGACGAGGTGTTGAAAACACCGTCGACAGTATCATTTTAATATTACTCGCGCCACAGAACGGAAAAATACAAATACAAATCGAACACAGAATCGTATTATTGTTTTCTATATATGTACGTTTATATTTATATATATATATATACATTACACAAACGTAATTGTGATTACGACGGATTTTCTTTTAATTTTATATAATTTCTATTTTTTTTATTATAATGATTATGATTCACGAGGAGGGATTTCGTATCGTCACTATCTATTCGTAGGTTTTCACGGACGAAAACCGCGACATTTTTTTTGTTTTTTTTTTTTATCGTTCGACGACGATCCTATCGAATAAACTTCATAAACGGTAAACTTAATAAAACGAAATCACTGACGCGCTTCTTCAGCGCCACACGATTTCACGAGTTTACTATTATCATCTTTACTCGGTGCAGTATAATAATATAGCTTGACGTCCTAACTGAAGTGTTCTCAACCTCGATGACGCTCGCTTCTGTCGGTCGTGGATAATATTTTCACGACCATAATATGGTATAATACTATAATATATATATTATAGGAAGCAACGGGAATGCAATCATAATAATAGTATTGAATATATCTCAATTGTCTTGTAAACGCATAAGTATATTATCAACCTGTACTTATAGGTATAAATGAGCCGACCAGCACGTATACCTCCGATACATTATAATACCACTGTCATACAGACAGAAATTGTTAGTTAAATTAGCACGAGCTGATGTTAGATTAACTTTCGCTTACTATTTTATTGGTGTTGATTTAACACTAGCTGTGCAAATGAAATAATTACTTTTAAAGATAGTAAACGTGGGTACGACGGGACTTAACCGTACGGTACGAGGCGAAGAATACTTCGACTATTGCACCATGTAACGCTCGGGGAAGGGTATACGATCGCTGCAATGCCGGAATACTCCAACTATTGCAGCATTGATCGTTATACACCGTACGTTAAGTCCGGGAGAGAAACCGCCTTTCGTATCGTCCAAGTCAGCCTGGGTAGGTTTTGGTACGACAGCGAGAAGGCGGTAAATGTCACCGTTTCGGCACGATCTGTGGCCTTTTATACCCGCACGCGGTGGCACGGTATACCACCACGGAACGGATATCGTGGCCACAATCGGTCAAACGAATTTAGTTTTTAATAATAATTATAATAATGAGATTGATGACAAGACAGATAATGATAATTATACTAATATTAATGATAAGGTAAATTTATACGCCTATAACCACGCGAGTCGCGTGACTACAAAATAGTGTCCAAACAAGAACATTTAAAATATAAGACTATTAAACACACTAATTCAGAGTAGAATGAACCAACCAGGGTGGTAGTGTTAACAATACCGGCTTGGCAGTTTAAACAATATTTGATGTTTAAATTACCTAACGTGGAATTGTTAAATCAATTATGAATATAATATTACAGTTATACTACAAAACCTTTATTTTACAGTTGATACACTTAGAGTATATAACTACTATATTGGCATGATCTACTTAACATCCAATCTAATGTAAAGTTAACACCAATATTTCTGTGTGTACGTAGATCAGTGTCCACTCGTTGGATGTTCGGTCAGCACACATACTTATAATGTATAATAATAGGATCGCTACGATCATTAACTATTTTTTTTTTCATCTTATTGCAAATGTTAACTTACTTATAGGTGTACATTTGGTGGGTCGCTTTTTGAGTTTCTTAACAGTTTTAGAAGTATTCCGGAAAAACTGACGAGAAACGACAAAAAAATAGTAAAATACTGAATACCGACAATCGTCAAAATAACAGTTGATCCGCGCTGTACGCATTCTATATAAAGGGATTAAGGGAAGGACCATGTAAGTTTCCTCACCACCTTAGCCATTATTAAACGACAACAAAACATTTTGTGTACTGATAGCATGAGGTATTACACGTGGCGCGTTTTTTTTATAGTGGTATCCCCGTTAAGGCCTATTCCACTTAGTCTTAGTCACACATAAAATAATTAAATTACAATAGGAACCAGGTTTCATTGGTGGCCGAAGTGGCCCAAACCAAATCCACCAAATGGCTCGTGAAATCTTAACTAATCCGAGTGTGCGTCTGACACTCTAAAGATTTACAAATAATGTTTGGTAACATTATCATTAAATGGGAAAGATGTTTTACCTTCTCCCTTACTATCTAACATAATACATATATAATATTGGTAATCAGGTCTCATATTCATCCCTTCAACATTAATTTCAACCGCGTCAAACAAACATAAGCTGCGTCTAATTGAGCGTCGAATACTGTTTCCCCGTAGCCAATGGCTGGAGCTGGAAGAGGACTTATCGTAAGTTCAACAGTCTCCAGATTTTGTTCTGAAAATAAACGAGTAGGTAATACGCGGCACAATTAAAAACGATAAATTCCGTATGTGGAAACTTATAACTCACGTATCTTAAGATGTTTCACAGCGGTACTGCAAGTGTCGTATAATAATGGTAACTGTTCTTCGTCAGCGATTTGACCCAAGAACCCGATGTAGCATTGATCAACCGTAATTTCGTTAAGAGAATCGATAGCCTGTTAAAAAATTTAAATGATTGAAGTATAATCATGTGTGTTATTTAATTTATTTCTACAAGCCTAGTTAATCTTAGATGACAATTTAATAATTTATAGTTATATGTATAAATAATAAAGATTCCAATCCTAAAAAAATTATGAACCATAATTAGCCACATGCACTCTATTTATTGGCTGGTTTTCTAAAGTCTATATAATAGGTGTTGCATATACAGGGCTGTAGCTAGGCACTGACAAGAGGGCAGGGGCACATTTATACCAAAGGCACAATCTGGGCGAATGGCCATCTCAATCCAGATATAATAGTTGATAACATATAAAAAAAAAATAGTGTGACGTTCATTTTTTTTTTGCGTTATCGTCACACCCTTCTCTCATATTCGAGTCACATTTGTTTTTTTTAATAATGATCTTTATAGTAGTAGAAATAAAACAAATTTGGTTCATTGCCAGGGGCTCTTGCCAGTCTCTTGCTACAACCCTGCATGCATTTAGATATATAAAAATTGGATATGTGTGATGAACATATCGGCGTGAAGAGACTTAATTATAAGTAACTTATTTAAATTCAACTCGAGGTAAATCCCAATATAAAGAAGTCAATATCACTAACAACTGTAGTTTCCGAAGAAAAGTAAAATTATTTAAAATGATACGGTATTGTACGTAATACGATTGCGGTCAAGTAAAATAAAATGTTATGCAATTACCTTTAATTTTTGAATAGCCGGATTGTTGGATAACCGAAGTCGATTTACGAGCTCGGCATGTTCGAGAGAAAAAGACTGTCGTGGTTCGTCTTGCACGTTTACCAGCACGTTTCCGTCGCTGTCGGCTAATTCGGTGGCCTCATATTTTTCCGTGAGGAGCGACGGACTATCATCTACGACCTCCGTTAACATATTTTTGCGTGCCGAAACATTTTCGACCGCGACAGTACTGTTGTCATTGCCCGAATCGGCTGCTGTGGCGGGTGCTCCGAAGACATTCGCGATAACCAGGGGCTTCTCGTGGCTTTTTGCTGACGAGGAAACACGTGCATCAACGAATGTTACCCCGGTGCTCCTTGAATTGATCTCAGGCGCGTACACTTCCAACGTTTTCGCCGAAGGAACGTCTTCGGTCATAACAGGTTTGACGATATGGTACATGCCGATAGCCGCAAGACGTTTTCCCTCTCTTTTCGACGATGCTTTGGCTGTTCGATCGGCGCATATAAAAGAACATATTATCGCTTGTATTGTGTAAAAATCGATTAGGAATTAATGTTATGTAAATAGAATCGTTTACCTTGGAACCTGTATGTCAAAAGGGTGCAATGTACCGTGAAAATAGGTTTATATTTTTCTCCCGATTCGAAAAAATCATATAACGGCTGTGCCCAACGACGAGACATGCACAGTCTGTTAAGCACGTTTACCGGATTGGTTTCCAACTTCAGTGCAATCACAACGTGGTTTTTTCTGGAAAAAGCGATACATTTTTAGAATTCTTCTGTTTTTACGAAAAGAAAAGGCATTTTTATGTATTTTTCAAATATACACACTTTGCATTGTCTACTGGAGCTTTTACGACCTCCGTTACGTGGACGGCTTCCAACTGTTCGTGTTGAGCAAGTGACGTCAAAGAATCCCCAACTTCTGTGACAGTCACATCACTTTTTGAACTGTCGAGGCGAGTTAATGAATCTACCTCTAAATCGACTGAGGTAGTGTTTTGCGAGACAAAACCGTTAGTATCAGAGTCTTCCGTCGACTCGATAATCTTGCAGGTTTCGTTGGCTACAGTGCCTTTGACCACGGTATCAACAACGGCGGCTATGTGCTGTTGTTCTTCGTCGATTCCAGCCAACGGAACCACACAAGAATCAGTGAGTTTCTCGCTGCAAAGATTAACTTCTTTTCCTTCTTCCGTAAAAGCGTCCGATTCGCCGATCAGGAGATCGCTTCTATTGTTACATTCCATCGATGACTGAACCGTGCTATTCTCTAATATCAGTTTCAAACCATTTATTTCATTCCGCAGGTCATTGTTTTCATTCTTTAATAACTCGTTTTCTTTGAACAACGTGTTCCATGCTGTTTGAAAGTGACCTAAATTCTTCAATTGGACACTTTTCGGTGGAATATCTTAAAGAAAAACGTTTATTTAATTAGACGGTGCTTAATGTTTTTTCATATTTTTCATATCTACTGAATCTGTATAATATGGTTTTATACCTTCGAGTACTTGGGGTCTATTTTGTGAATGTTCATGGTTTTCTCTTATAGACGCCATCTCTTGGGCCGCGACAATATGCTGAACTCTCATGTCGACTGAAAACGAATATTACATTATTAGATTATACATTAGCTAAAGATATTAAAATACTATTGCGAGCTTGTAACTATATATTGTAGATACCTTCCATTTGGGTCATTTTCTTTTTTAATTGATCGATTTCCGACTTCTGTACTTCGAACATACACATAAGCCGGATCATATTTACGTCTTGCTTATCGTTCGAAGGCGATAATTCGGGTTTTGAAGCTAAAAAAGAAATCAATTTAAATAACATTTGTAAAAGCTTTTTTTTGTTCGTAAAATGAAATTACCAAATGTCATCGGTTGATTAACTGCGCTCGTAGGCGAGAATACCATTGTTGGTGAACGATCACCTTGATAGTCCTCGTCCATGGTAATTGTACAACTACCGCCGTCTTGCACATCGTTAACGAACTTCAGATGATTATTATCTATTCTGGAATTCATTTTTGAGTAGTTTAACACTGTATGATCGCTTTAGGTCAATAGTAATATAAATACGGATATTATATATTATTATGATATTGTAACCGTTCAACGAGACACAGTAAGAATGTATAAATTTGCAAAACTAAATTGTCAGCAGAAAATAACAAATTAATATTGTACACTAAATAAATAGATACAGCGGTATATTTAAGTATTTCCAATTTTATTGAATTTTATTAGAACCGGCTAATTATTATATTTAATTTGGGTTCTGTTAGGCGCAATCGAATGTAAAATAAAACACAAGTTTGCAGGTCTTTAATTAGAAATATATTTACATATATTTTGTTATATTATGTATTATAAAAACATATTTAATTTTTAATACTTACCATACAATAAGATTTTTACTTTTCTTGCGAATTATTTATTGATAATTGGAATTCCACGTTTTTTTTTTCGTAAAATGTGGGTCGTATAATTTAGGTTTAACATAATTACTATGGACGTTTGAGCTTAACATTTTGAAGAAATCGTGTATTCCAAAGATTTTCTAACTAAATAGTTAGTTAAATAATGTTTCTATAAATAAATATATTAATAACATAAAATATACAATATAAGTTTATGTTATTGTAATAACCCAAAAGTAAAAGGAAAGGTAAATGGCGGAAAAAAATGCGCGGGGGTTTATTAGCTTCCTAGTTGTTATAAGGAGGGCACTCGGGGTTACAAAGGTCCGAGAGCCGATGTAGATGAC
This sequence comes from Periphyllus acericola, assembly GCA_949715065.1. Lineage (NCBI taxonomy): Eukaryota > Metazoa > Arthropoda > Insecta > Hemiptera > Aphididae > Periphyllus > Periphyllus acericola. The sequence goes on along the minus strand of OX454268.1, from coordinate 15,089,014 downwards.
TATAGGTCTCACAAGCTTATTACAATGACACTCACCTGATTTCTCGTCGTTACACGGTCATCGATAGTCGTGCCGCTCACGGTGCAGGAAATGTTCAAATGAATACACAAAGTCTTTAATGGATCGCAATCGGACACTCTGACACTCATACAGAAATCGAGTGTTTTTAAAAGTGATGATTGCGTTCTAAAAATAGAAAATTATCTCTGGCAGTCGGTGCGCACGCACTGACGACTTGCAACGGAGAGTGCTTAGAAGGGTTGTCTGAAGACGTTATATAGAGAAAGCTGAATATGTGGTGGAATGGTTCTTTTGACCAAAGGTGGTTTCCTATGAGGATTGACCTAGTTATTAACAATGGGGAACTGTTAGATTTTGTCCCTTTTTATTGCTTGTTTTCTGTATGTGTGCCGAAGGAGTTGTTGTTTATTAAATCATACAAATTTGTATATACATGATAAATAGGATAATACAGGGATAAAATTAGAATTATTATAATACTATGATATGCATATTTTATTCATCAAGAAAGGGTTAAGAGTTGGAATGACACAATGTAGTGGTAGATATTATAAAGCAAACAATAAATATATGGAAACGGAACTTATTTCGAATAAAGAATCTGTATATTTACAATATTTAGACGCAAATAATCTTTATGGGTGGGCGATGAGCCAATTCTTACCTTCTGGAGGGTTTAAGTGGGTTAATACAGATATAGATGTAACAAATATTTCTGTTAATTCTCCTAAGGGATATATTTTTGAAGTCGATTTAGCTTGCCTTACAGAGCTACACGATAAACACTCAGATCTCCCTTTAGCTCCAGAAAGTCAAATTGACGGTACCAAACTACCTAAACTCACCTTAAACTTATATGAAAAGAAAAAATACGTAGTCCACTATGTATCACTACAAGAATATATTCGCAATGGTTTGAAAATAGAAAAAAAATCACAACATTTTAGAGTTTGATCAATCTTTTTGGTTAAAATCTTACATCGATTTGAATACAATTCTCAGGACCAAAGCTCGAAATAATTTTGAAAAAGATTTCTTTAAAATTAATGAATAACAGTGTGTTCGGAAGATCAATGATTAACGTAAGAAACCACGTTGATATTAAATTGATTACAGACAGAACTAGATAAGAAAAATTTGTTTCTAAAGCAAATTTCGACTGAGCAATGATTTTCACAGAAAATTTAGTTGCATTCCATATGAAAAAGACATGTATGATAATAAATTTTATATATTTTAATAATAAAATTGTATCAACCAATTTATGTCGGGATGTCAATACTAGATATCTCTAAAAAGTTGATGTATGATTTTTATAACAATGTTTTAAAGGAAAAATACCAAAATAAAATTCGACTATTATACTGTGATACAGACTCTTTAATAATATTAGTAAACACCAAGGATTTTTATTAGGACATGAAAAATAAAACACTATGATACTTCAGACTATCCTTTGAATAATATTTATAATGTTCCCTTGGTAAACAAGAAGGTTATCGGGAAATTTAAAGATGAGCTTAACGGTAAAATAATGTCCGAATTTATAGGACTACGATGAAAATTATATTCTTTTACAGAACACAGTACCAGGAAAGAAGTTAAAAAAGCAAAAGGGGTGAAAAATTCTGTAGTTCAAACAGAAATATCTCACAAAGATTTTAAAAATTGTTTAGCCACTCAAAAGTCCTTGAATATTAAAAAAATATATTTTTTTATGAACCAACAAACATGAAATTGCTACAGTAGAACAGAACAAAATTGCGTTGAGTTTCCATGATGATAAAATATATATTTTATAAAATGGTATAGATACTCTAGCCCGAGGACATTTTAAAATAAATATCCCCATTTAAAATTGTATTGCCCATATTAACAATTTAATCAAAACAAATAATTTGAAATGAAAAATGTATCCTTTCCATTACCGTTTGAAATGTAAACAAATATCCCAGTTATTACTGTTTGAAATGAAAAATGTATCCCAACTATTACCATTTGAATTGCCAAAAACATCCCCAACTATTACCGTTTGAATTGCACAAATATTTTAAAAAAACCAAGTCAAAAAAATCATGAAACCAGTTCGAAGTGAAAAAGATCATAGTGCGCCAGAACCGACGCTATTATACTACTTATACCTATACGTATACCTTACTTCATTATAATTTCAATATCATAATATTATTTAATTTTTTATTGTTTAAGTGATTATATATCATTTAATAACCTAACCGTTTAATTGAATTAAATGGAAATTGTATTTTATCTCTGAATTAAAACATATATAATATTAAAAGAATGGACTAAAAGCTACCATAGTTTCCGGTTACACGTAAACAAAAGAAACCAATGTATATACCTACCCATTGAACTTCATTGTTCCGGAAGGTAAGTGAATGTTCTCCTACATCTTATGGTTTTCGACAGCGACGTTGACAGTTCTTAGGTGAGTTCAAATTATAACAATAAGCTCAGAGTAACCACTCCATTATATACTTTTCTATTGCGCTTACAGTTCAAGTAAATGTCTATTGAAGAAATAGAGTAAAATATTAAATTTTAAATAATCGTTAGAGTTATTGTTGCTTTAACTTCATTTTCTAATGTATCTGCCTAATATTTTTTGTATCCATTATTTCAAATAGTTATAAAATGAAAATAAACATTATACGTTTGTTCGTTTTTGTATGTTATAATTGTTATTCCACTTGATAAAACGTATTAAAATAACTGTGTAGGTATTTGATATAATTATTTATCCACTGGTCTTGTAATATAAAAAAATAAAAATATATACTAATATAGATTGTGAATAAAATACAACGTTAATTCAGATTGATTTGAGTTGAGTCGAAAATATAGACTATTATTTGCTAGGAACATTTAATTTATTTTGTTAGTTAAATAGACTCTCCTGAACTATAAGCCCAAATTAACTTCAAAGTTCCAACTTTTCATTCTCTTCAATTAATTATTTTTTCCTTACCCAAATGAAACACCAACTATGCAAAATACCAACCACTATATCACATGATGAGTATAGCCAATAAGGATCCATCAGCACTACTACATTATTAACTGTTTTGTATTGTTATAAAATAAATAAATTAATAAATAAATAAATAGTACGATTGCAATTGAAATGTAAATACATAATATCATGAAACGGACAAAACTTCTAGGTTGGGTTAAATATGGGAATGGGTATTTTAAACTTGAAACCAATGTACCATATTTCTCTCGGAAAAACGATTCCGAGTGAAAGTGATGATGTGATTCAGTTTTTATTTTTAAAGAAGGTCGATATTTGATAAGATCCAAATTTCTTATTGAAATACATTGAACTTTTTTTGTACTAATTATTGATTGTACTATTATTTTTGGAAAAAAAAAATAAATATATTTTGAGTCGTTGCGTTTAATATTTGTTAAATTTGAAAACTGTAAAAGGCCACGGGTTATAGAAACAAATCTGGGCAAATTATAACTGTTCCAATTCGTAGTTGAATGTTATTATATTTTAGCCATTGGAAAAAAAAAAGAAAAAAAAGCATTTCGACACTGTAATTTCCTTAGAAATGTTCATTAGCTTACGTGGTATTGCGTTTTTCATCTTTATAGGATATATTATTTTTATAATATACATACATTGTAGTGTTAAGATTGAAATTTCGCAACACACCCAAATATGTGATATCAAAGAAAGTTTTAAAATTATAAAACTTTTATCATACAACTACAAAAACCCAATGAGTCTCCATCAAGGCATAATATATAAATAAAATTTCAATTGTTATTCCTGATTTTAAATTTTTTCGATTTTATATTAAATGTCAAAAGTAGGTTTGACACAAAATCGTACTGTCATATTACACGCGCAACGTTTGTTGTTTGTTTTTCAATTAAAAACAAAAAAATCACATTTCGTCGAAATTGTTTTACGAATCGTTCGGCATATTTGTACAGGACATTACCGTGATATGCGTGAGTATATTGTACGTTTAAGGTATATATGGGTACCGGTACCCACACACAACGTTTAGTTAAATTAATATTATAATTTCATTAAATGTCGCTTCGGTCATGTGCGTGTATGCGTGTGCGTGTGTACACGAAACCGCACAATTGCCGACGAGCGATTTAGCGTAAAAAATAATAGAAAGGTAAAAAAAAAAAAGAAAAAACATAAAAGTAAAAGGTAAAAGAATGAAGTACCGCCGGCGCCGTGCGGTACGTATACACGCTAAAGTTTAAACGTCTAGTCGCGGTCCATTGTTAGCGGCATAACAAAAGTGTTATAAACTAAACGGACGAATGTGTACATATACCCTCTATGTACGGGCGCAGTCACTTATCGATGAATAAAACTTCGTTAGTTTTAAATATATTACGTTGACGGTGGTATGCGATCGGTGTGTAGTAAATACATACACGAATAATCGACGAAATGAGTAGGTACCGAATAATGTATAATATATTATGCTCTACACCGTGATCGCGGGATCACTATTCACACGCAGAAGCCAGGAGAGGTTGCAGTTACTTATCAGTCAGAATCTGGGGTTCGTGGCTGGGAGGGAATGAGAGGGTGCGGTAAAAGACAGTTTTCAGAACCGGTGCCGCAATACACCCTTTTATATTTTATTGCACGGTCGTTTGTTAAACCGCCTCCAACACAACGTGATTATGTGGGCGATCGAAAATGTTATCGACCGGAATTACCCCGTTAAACATTGACGGGAACAATAAAATACATCGGCCGGAAGTCATCGAGGGAAATTAAAAAAAAAAAAGAAAAGAAAAAATAAAAACCGTCTGAATTCAATATCTGAAACGAAATAAAAAAAAATAAATATTATACCCGTTCGTTAACACGGGCACTTTGGACTATTTCGAGTGTTTCGTTTTCGGTGTTTTACGTTTCGTTACAGCTATAGAATTACTCCCTACAGATGAAATACTACCACGTTTTATCGTTCGTATAAATATAATCGTTTCTGTTTTTATCATCCCATTCGTAATATCGTCTTTGGCTATCTTCAGAAAAAATAATTTTTTTTCTGTATATAGATCTATAAACAAAAGTGTATGCATCAATAAACTAATTAACGCGTAACTTTTGGGATGGCCGAGTACACAGGGCGTGTCACACTCTGTATTGTAAGCAGATACAATGTTTATATCTATAAAACGTTTCGTCAATAATAATCGTAATAAAATTATTGTTAGATAAATAACACTGTTTCTTCTCTTATTCTGCACTTGGACTCTACGCATTCGCTTTTATGACCTCTACGAACAATAAACTTCAATTTTTTTTAACTTTTCTACTCTGCAATGACTATTGAACTAATAAGATTTTTATTGTTATAGAGTATAATAATAATAATAATAATAATAATAATAATAATAAAAAAAAACCGTACGCAATCAAGGGACCTAATGCTGGTACCATTTTTTCTCAACATTTTACTTTCCAGGAAACTGCAACTTCTTGTAAATAAACCGATAAAACTTCATTTTCTCTTACTTAAACAGGACGTCTTACTGCAGGTCACATCGATATTATTATTAAGTACATACGGGAGATGACATAAGAATAATAAGGTCATAAATATGTTATGCGTAAAAATGTTTATATTTTGAATGTTCTTAAAACAATTTAGCATTATCACTTATCAGACATAAATAATAACGCTATGGGTACGCGTTATTCGAGTTTCCGCTTAATATCCTAATTGGATGTATCAATAGGTATAATATTGGTAATAATTAAATGAAACCACAATAAGGTGCAGCTGGTAGTACTCAAAATGCAATGTTCGTTATTTCTTTTCGGATTCAATGTATAAAATATAAATGATTGTTATGATAAAATATTAATGATTGTCTCACGATGAAAATTGTCTTTATATTTTAGAAAATAATTTTCGAGTTATCCATTTCAGTCAAAACTTTATAGCTGGATATCGGACATTGGTAGGAATATCACGTATTTCGCTTTAAAAAAATGAGTTTTCAGAAAAATAATGACAGGCTATTAGTTGAAAATTGTCTTATAAATTCGTTCTTATAAAGTAAAAATTGTAATTTGATTTTCCATTCTTTTTTTTCGTTACTGATAAACTCAATAATAATACAACATAAATATATACCATTTCAATTACAGTGTGCTGTTCAAAGAGTAATGCGAAGAAGTACAAATACTTCTCTGTTTGAGCATCTTATACTACTCTCATTTTCTGTATTTTTTATTACCCCGTGCTGGCGTGCTGCTGTACTTTTGCTACAGTTTAAGGTTTTCGATTGCGTATACTGATTTTCAGTCGAAACAACATTAAACTAATGTACTGCACTTTCTGCACTTTTAAGATATTTCCTATGGTTCATGTCAGCTTATCTATGTCAAATGATAATCAATTGTCAAAATTTTGAAAACGATTGTAAAGTGATTGTGACACGCTATTAATAAATAATTGATATTAATAAATCTTAAATACTTATCTGAAATAAAAAATTTGACTTTTGCCCTTGTGTAAAATGGTTTAGGCTGTTTAGAGTCTGGAAGCAAAACTGGATGTGGTTTTAATACCTATTCGCAATTGATAACATTACGATGACAGTATAATAAAAATTACACAATTATTTAGTGTCGACCTTCTGTTGGGCATTTTTTTTTTTAAAATAACTTGAAATTTCTAAAATAATTCACGCACTCTAGCTAGAGGTATTCTCGTATCACTCCCATTGTAACCTACTTCCAACCATCTTTTGTTCGGCATTTATCTCTAACCGTTTATGGTTTCTTTATATTATGAAAGTACTACATTAATGATTAATGTCAAATAATGTTCTATTTAATTATTTTTTTGAACATTTTGTAACTATGTCAAATAAATATTATTTTATGCTTGTTCCTATGAGTATTTTGTGCACTGGTGTAATATAATAATTATAAAATTATACGTTTTTTTATATATTTAACTTATTTAAAATTACTTGTTCGAATTATACAGATTATATTTAATAGTTATTGTTGTTATTATAAACACAAAACCAACCTTTACGGTACTAGACTTTTTTTTTCTGGTATAAATATTTAGGTCCAGTATTTACTTTTCATATGACCGCCATTATTCTTCATATCTAATTTTTTTATGATTGCAATATTCTTGGAAAACTTACCCTTATATTCTATGAATTGGATATTAAACAATAAATTAATCCAATATTTATTGGTATAGTATAAGCTTATTTATTTATATGAAGTTATATTATGTTCGAATAAAATAATATATATATATATGCATTAGTATAAGGAATAGCAAGGCCTTACTAAATATGACTCATTACCGCAATACTATAAACTTAAAATTATTATAAACATTAAACTTTATATTATGCTGTATAATTGATGTATGCTTAAGAAATCATTTTCAGAATTACATTTGGAATATCAAATAAAATATAGCCAAAATAATAAGATAAATACGATAAGATACAACCAGATAAAATAAAGTAAAAATTATTTTAAATGCTTAAATGCTCTCAATTATTTATAAAGTATAAACAAAAGATGTAACAAAGAAAACGAATTTAATACGTTAGAAGAACCGTCCTGCTGTGCATCAAGTTTGTAATATACTGCAACGATGATGAATTAGGAATCCTACATTTTATCGTAGACCTTTATACCAATTTTAGATATTTTTAATAAAATCAAATTACAATTGTTAAACATAAACTGAGATGAAGTACTCATGGAGGATATACATACGTATAGTACATTTGCAATGACCTATAGCAAAAATAAAATTGAATTGAGTTCTAAAATACTTAAACGCATAGGTATAATTAAACACAATATTATTATACAAGGTTTGATTATTTAAACTGCATAATATTTGTACTAAGATATATCTTTTACATTTCCACGAACTATATCAATATTTGAAAGCTAATGATATGGAGCTTTATTTATTTTGGCGAAAATTCCCGGCCTTATTGCTCAAAAATAGCTCATTAAGTACATATTTTGATCGTACTCTAGTTAATAATATTTACGATGTTGCATGTAGCGGTTAAAATATTACGATAAAAATATGTATCGAGTTTACTAACGACACGTGTACGATATATATATATTACGTGGACATCACGTTATAATAATATATTGTACAGTGACCTTTTGTCTAGGAGAATCGTTATTATACGTTATCGTTTGAATTTTAGTATAGCGTTTAAAACCTATATGATGGCATTTCGTAAATAATTACATCGATAAACTGTAATAATATTGTAATGTATTGAAGAATTATACTGTTTAACCTGCGTAGTGCGTACACGAGACGGAACACGAAGAACTGCTATTACTGTACGATATTATATTGTGTTCACCACGCTGTAGCTTGTATTTTAATGACGAAAGTTCTACCTACTACTGAAATTGTGAGCGTAAAAAAGTGTTTCGCCAGCGATCTATTAGCTACAAAAATATCTGCCGGTATATAAAAAAACTTTAAAATTATGAAAGTTAAGTTTGACAAATGTGATGGCTAAATAATATTTCAAGTAATCGGCACGTGTTTGCCTTGGAAGAAACTTTACACATTGAGTATTTTTCAATTTGCCATAAAAATCATGACTGAAGTGTAAAACCAAGTTTTAACTTTATTTGTACATCTAGTAAAAATAAATTTGTTTTATAAGTAAGTGCAAAAGTAGTTAATCAAAATCATTAAAATTATTTAAAAAAAAAAGTTACTACTTTTTTATTTTCCTAATTTGACACTCAGTTATTTTATATTATGCACATTACTGGATTAAGAGTAGCTACTGCATTCATACATCCAATGACTGGATTAATATAATAATTATAACTATAGTATTTATATTAATAATAATAATAATAATAATATTAAACCACTTCTCAATGATAAAACCATTTCGTTCATTCAGGTCAATACATTTAGTTTCTTAATACATTTATTTAATGTATTGTTTTAAAATTAATTTTCAAATTTACTATAAATATCTAAATAGAATATCATTGAAGAAAACATAAAACAGACATAAAAATATACATAAAAATAACCCACTAATCCGCATTGATGCTCAAAACTATTGCATTGAATTTCTTAGATTTCTAGAATTTTTTAACAATTTTAAATGACTTATTACATAATGGAAAGGGCTCTTTTGAAATAGAAATTCAACGTGAATTGTTTTTAAACTAATCGTCCTATAATAACAGTGATTTTATTATCTGAAGTTATGAAAATGCAAGAAAGCTTCTTTTGAAATAGAGAAAACTATTAAATTTGCAGGTAGGTTAGTAAAAATATTGCGAGAAATTATTTTATTTTTCATTATTTTTTTCAATCATCGGTACAATACGATAAGTATGATTTCAGTATAAATGTATATAAAAAATAAGTCAAAATGTAGGAGGTATACGTACATTGTTATAAATAATATCTTCTATCCCCGAATAATAGTAAAATCATTTTTGTAATATGCTACGTCGTAATATGCAATTCGTTATTAAAGTCACAATTGATATTTACTAAACAACTATTGTACATAAAACAAAGGTAGAAAATAATCAAAATAATGTCTCAATTATGTTGAATGGACCACATCGCGCAATATATGTTTATATCATATTACTTGCCACATGTATAATTAAATTAATAGGATAAGTACATAAATATCATTTGACAGGAACATGACTTTGGGAACATTTTTATTTTTTGATTAATACATGATTTTTCACACATGTGGATATGTTGTTATGTTATAAGACCATCATATGGACAGCAACAATGAATAATAGATGAATAAAAATAAATTCAGAATTGTACTGATATTATCTAAAAAATTCAAATGATATTTTAAATTGTAATAATTAGACATCTGGCAAATATAAATGTATTAATTGGATATGTTTTTAGTATATTATATCTTATACAATTCTTATTTAATTCAAAAATTATACTTAAGAAAATTAATTGTATATTTATTACTTATATAATATTCATAATGGACATAATTACCAGACATTATATAAAAATTATCTCAATATTATGAAAATATAACTTATATCTATACATTTAATTCGTGGATAAAACTTTGGAATTAAATAAAACATAATACATTTCTACTAAATTAATTTCGATCTGATTTCAATTGTTTCAAAACATCATAGAGATGTATAATTATTTAAATTTAAAATTCAAACATTAAATTTGTTTTTTACTCATACAGTAATAATATGCAGTTGTGGAAAGTTGTAAAATTTTGTAAGTGTTTATAAAATACAAATCATTTAATTTTTGATGGTATTATTTAGATTTAGGAATAAGTTTCAAAACTAAATTTCAAACAAACAGCTATTAAAAATAATTAAAGCTTATTATAGTCATTAAAATTTAGTTTCAAAAGTAATTTATTTCCACTACCTATTATTAATTTTTGAACATTCAGAAATGTCTGACTTTTTTTCTAAAAGGAAGAAAAACATTATTTTTAGTAATATGCATTTAGCTTATTCTAAATTATGTATTATTATACATTTTCTTAAAAAAAGTTTATTTTCTTACGACTTCACGTTTTATTATTTTTTTTTAAATTTTTTACAAAATATTGAACCGGATATAAATATTTTTTTTTTTTTTAAATTCCAGTAATTTTAATTGTCGCTGTATCATTATATTCATTTTATAACTAATTAAACTTACTACAATTATTACTAGACAAGAAACTAAACTAAACGAAATCAAATTGACAACTGAACACTGGAAAAACACATATAATCTTAATAGAAAATATCAAGTATAGGACACACCCGATTTACTCGTGGATATCTAATGAGCAAACAGGTGGAGTTCCAATTACAATAAAACATTTACTCGTAGAATGCGGACAAACAAAAACAGAGGTTCAATATCCTTAATTTTCTCCACCAATCCTTGGGCCAATACGAGACAACCATCAGGAACATACTCCAATTTATAAAATATATAAATTATGAAAACACCTTATAGTATTATACCATTATATCAATATAGTATTTAAGAAAAATTGTTTGTTTACCAAGCAAGAAAAACCACCAGATAACCCAACCTCGTATAGGCCTATTAGCCTTCTACCCTACCTTTCGAAAATCTGTGAAAGACTTATTCTTAAACGCTTATCTTCACATATAATCGCAAACAATATACTTCTAGTATCACAATTCGGCTTTAGAGCTAAATAGTGCATGATATATCAAACCCACAGAATAGTGGATGCAATAAGTACATCCCTCGAAAAAAAATGTTACTGCACAGCTGTATTCTTAGAAATATCTTAGGCCTTCTACCGAGTTTGGGACGAAGTCCTTTAGTACAAACCGTGGAAATGTTTACTCTTACCGCTCTTTTCATTAATTAAATCTTACCTTACGAATCGCTACTTTCATGTACGTTGTGGCACATCAGCATCAGATATAGCTCCAATTATCGCCGGAGTACCCTAAGGAGCCATTCTCTCACCATTACTCTTTAACATATTTGCTTCTGACCAACCCTCAACTCCAAATACCACAATTTCCGACTAGACTGATGATAAAGTTATCTTCTCAATACATAATGACCCAATTATGGCATCTGCCAATTTACAGTTCCATTTAAATCTACAATCGGAATGGTATGAAAAATGGTGCGTAAAATTAAATCACAATAAATCTATCCTTACAACTTTTACCCTCAAACACGGTCGCTGCCCAAATGTTTCAGTAAAAAACATACCTATCCCCCCTCACGATGATGTTAAATACTTAGGTTTATCTCTTGACCATAAAGTTAACCTGGGACAAACATATAAAAGCAAAAAGACTGATCCTTAACGCTCGATCAAAAACTCTAAAAACGTTTTTATCAAAAAACAAATTTTCTAACTTAAAAACCAAACTTTTAATATACAAAAGTTGCCTTAAGCCTATATGGACTTATGGGTTACAACTCTAGGGATCAGCAACAAAATCAAACTTAAACAAAATTCAAATTTTTCAAAACACTTCTCTTAGAAAAATGAATAACGCTCCCTTCTATGTTTCTAATTTAACCCTCTACCAAGATCTAGGTGTCAAACCAGTTATAGCCGAAGTAGAAATATCTTAAAAATGTTTTTTTTGACAGACTAGAAAGTCATCACAACCCACTAATAAAAAAGTTACATATTCTTACACTTCCTGGATGATGACCATTTAAATTTAAATTAAAAATATCACTCCTTAATTACCCCACAAATACACCAAGTTAAGTGGCATTAATGGGTGGCTTCTTACTCATGTAGTCAAGTAATCCATAGTTTTTTTTCAGTCTTTTATCTCATATGCTTATTGTACAATAATTTTGTATAGTGTGTATAAGCTAATAAAAAAAAAATTGTTATCACTATCAATAAATAAAAAAAAAAAAATCAAATGTCGTAATGGCTAAGCAGTCGGGGCTTAAATTATTAATAAAAAATAAATAAAACAAATAACTATTTTATTTGACTTTTCATTATTTTCTGCTATTTTTCAAATGATTATACATTTTTTGTTAGTTTTTATAAACAACAGTAAAACTTTTACACTCATTATTTGAACATTCTTAAAATTCCATTGTATACAACTTACTCTTATAAATATCAATTAATGTAAAGTTATCAAACTACTTCAAAGTTACTAAAAATATTATGTTGTTATATATAAATTTTATAAACATAGCTATGAATAAATGTTAAGTAAGAATTACAATATAGAAACAAAAAAACACAAAAGATTTTGCTACTTAAGGCATAACACACCGGAAAACATATTTTAAACAAAACATGTTTTGTATCTCTTTCATCTACAAAAACGAGTCCTCACTCTAACCACAATTATTGCGGGTGATAATTGTACCAATCAACGAGATGCGAGTGGCAAATGGTATATATATATAGAAAAAAAAACCGATAACGCACGGAAGTAAAACTACTCACAATGGTGTAGGATGTCATATTTTGTTTCGAAACCGTTAAAAGTTGAATCCGGACAAGGATATGAAAAAAAAAAAAAACGATTGGATCGTATATTATAATGTTTTTGCACACGCCATAAGTTTTGATGATAATTGACAACAATAATAATAATCATAATACGGAATGAATGTGTAAAGAAACATAATAATACCATGCGCACACTCGTTTTCCCGCGTGTAAAGTCTCGTCGAATTCCCGTGCGCCTTCCGATGGCGTTTATCGACACGCGTGGACACCACGCAATGTTATTATTTTCTTTCACCAAACGCGCTGCACTTACCACACAATTTCGCTGTGCGCACCCGTAGCCGCAGCTTACCGCTACATTACATGCCTGTACCGCGGTAACCGTACGACGAGCGTTGACGTACAACAAGACTGTGTGTACTTCAACAACATGTTGTACCGCTCCCCGGAGCTCGGCAAGGAGTCGCATTACAATACGCGGACGTTTGCGAGCGTGACCGTGCGCGTTTTCCTAAAAAATACATGGACCGTACGCGGAATCCCGCGGCCGAGAGGTCTAACACAATAATTTTAGTCCCTTTGAAAGTGCGAAAACGAGTTATACGTATGCCGTGCGTACCTGTGCCTTTTCCTATACCTATGCCGCGCACACTCCGAAAACATCCCTTATTGTGTAGCGCGACTCGCGCGCGCACTTTACGAAAGGGCCCGGGGCGGTCGCGTTGCCTTGTTTAAATCGAATTTTATATTTTATTGTTTTATTTTTAGTTGAACACCAACAGAGTGTTTCTTTTGTGTCGCGCCGCCCGTAAAGGTACGACATTATTATTATTATTATTATAACCATTATTATTGGAAACATTCTCTGCAGTTGCATATGCCGTATAATATTGAGTTACGTCGAGACAATGGCTTTATAGTTCTCGGAAGTTTGAAAACTTTAAAAATAAAAATTTCGAAATTAGCGACTACTGCGCAGTCATTATATGCATTATTACACTGCCGCGTACCTGCCGAAACCCCGTTAAAAACGTTTCGGTTTTTACGAACAATAACAATTAGGTATCGAAAAGTTAGGTATTTACCGATAAATCAAACAGCAGAACGTAAACACGGTGGTCGTTACACGATTTCATTAACTCGTGCACTGTTAAAAACTGCGATGAGCATATATTCACAATGGTAATATAAATGTATCACTATTAGTTATCAGACCGATAAGGTGAAATTTTGATTAATGTTTTAATTTTGTCGAGCAAGAACGTACACCCTGAGGATTTCAGGACAAATAGGTGAAATGTTCAATAAGTGTATCAATAATTATTATAAACATCGCTCCGCAATGAAACCTGTAGGAGATCACGAGTCCTCATCGTGTTATTTCTCAACGTACCAACTCCGTTGATCTCTTGTTTATATCTTAATCCCGCCATTCGGATTTGATTATACTATAATGTTTTAATTTATATTTTTATAATGTGTAGGTTCGTTTTAAAAAGTGATTAATTGAACTACTGTATCTAAAAAAAAAAAAAAATTGTTTTTCCAAACGACTTTATTTCAAAGAGAAATACCGACCATTTCAGTCTTATAAACTATAACTGTATTCAATTTGGCGTAGATACTATAATATTAAGTAGGTATTATAACTATATTGTATTTTTATAATTCTGTTGTTATCGAAAGTAAAATCTATTGTGTTGAAAATTGTTTTTACCAAAATTAATTTCACATATTGACAGATAAGTTTCAATTCAAATATGACAATTTGGTCATTAATTGTATATTATGTAAACATTTTAATAGGTTATTTTATTGTTAATCAATTTCGTGTAATTTGCGCCGCATTTCAAGGTGAGGAAATGCACGAAATAAATACTATCAAAATAAATGGCTGGTGCAAGTTTATTTTTTTTACAAATCTGTAATTATATTATGTGTGTAAATGCATCGTTTAATATCACAGAAATGTAATGGAATTATGTTGACGTTGGTATGTGTCCTTTGGTTTCGGTTTTATAAAGAACACAGATCTGTGGTATAATTAAATGGGTAGTTTCAATAGGCACAAACAAGAGAGAAAATGTTGGGTTTAACGATGAAAATATTCGATATTGTTTCCGCTAAACTTTAGTGGCGTAAAATAAGGATTATCGCAGGTTTAACAGAGTATTACATTTGTATTTAATGAATTATTTTTATACCGATTTTGATTATAATTAAAATAAATCATTTGAACATTTCCATCAGTTTTATAAAATTATAATACATCAACCTGGGTCGGCTAAATCAACATTTTGACTTATCTGACCATAGTCAACCAGTCTGTGAGGCTAAAATTAGAGCTATGAATAATTTAAAACCTTAGATTTCCTTGGATGAATAAAAAAAAAAAAATTCTTCGAATGAGCTTTATGTAATTTTGATTGTTTATTAATTTATTATAATGCATAGTTAATAACATTAAATTGGTTGTTGTTAATACTGCTGTATTTGTTGTATAATATCAATATGATACTATATCATTATAGTGTGTATATATTAAATAATAATTTTTTCTATAATCTTAGTATAAGAGAAAATATTTAATTCGGTTGATTTGATTACTATTCTGAAAATTTTAATTTTTCTACTTATTTTAACCTTTTTTGGCGTTTGGTACGACATTTCAAAAAAAGTCAAAATTACTTTTTAATTTGCAAATTTATACAAAAGTTAATTCAATAATCTTAATTTATTTTTAAATTAATAAGAGAAAAACACAAAAAATTATGTGTTTTAAATATTGTCATAAAAGGTTTAGCTTGTAACATATTTCATGGAAAGTGAAAACGTAAAAACGAATTAAAAAAAAAATAATTTAAGCTACACTCCAAGTTATTTTTGCCATATGAAGCAAATCTTTATACATATACTTTAACAAATTTAATATAATCTTCTCTTCATGTAACCTTGGTATGATTTAGCCAAAAGTGTGACCCGCTGTATTGGAGAAGAAATCTGTTTTACAATATTGAATATTATTTAATTTCCTTTTATTATTTTACATATTTTTGTTTTAAAAAATAATTTGTATAATTCAACTATCAATTAGTCGAGTCATTCGTATTCAATTCTATTCATAAATTAATATTGTATGAGTTTATTTATTTTTTTTTATAAATAATTTGGAAATGAAATTCACAGGAAGGCAGACATATGACTTTTTTAACCTAGCTCAACACTTTATTTAGTCGTAAAATGCTTATATTTGGATTTAATATTAATTTAAGAGATACCATAAGACTTATTTTTTCATCAACATTTTTTTTTTTTCGTGACCTTAAGGCGTCCTGTCGCTGTACAAACTTTGTTTTTCCAAACGGTTACACCATACTTTTTCGCAAAATCTTATGTACCGTAGTCGACATTCGAACCGATACTTTCCGAACTATTCAAATTTAAAATTGAGTACAATGTGTGCGTGACTGTATGATTTAAAATCGCATTGTTTTCCGCCACTTAAATGTTATTACAAGTACATGCACTACATTGCACACTATACATCGTCGATGTGCAATAATTGTGTGATATTTTGTTTGATAAAAATTAGGTGTACTCATTCATTACATCATAATACACGTACAAATATAATTTAGATATTGTATTACATTTTAATATATTGCATTAATCAATTGTATTTTTTGTTTCCAGGTCAACGGGAAATGGGGCTTGCCGCCGTTTGTTTGCGACTTTTACATAGCGATGGACGTGATTTGTAGCACATCGTCCATATTCAATTTAGTGGCAATCAGTATAGACAGGTAGGTAATTATTTATGTAAATATAAAACACACAGCACTCGTAGAACACGTCACGTAGCTGTAATATTACAATGAGTCATGGTGTCGTGATTTTATAACACTCGAACATTCGGACACCGTTGGTGCACCACGTCGGGAGGGCGTCGTTTAAAAGACCGTATGTTATCAGTGATAACTTATCACTGCCATGAACTAGAATCGAGTTTTGAAGTTTAAGAATCTCATACCGTGGCCCAACTTACAGAGATATATTGTAACGTATCGTTACGGGGGAAAAGAGGGAACTTTTTCGTAAGTTTAGGGGACTCAGCACACCCCCCCCTCCTCTTGTCGCCCTCCTGCGCGCGCTCGTACTTCACGCAGATCGAGGAGTGATGTACTATTTAAATTTATTTCTAACAACGCACTTCATGCACGAGAAAGTAGAAATCGCGTGAAAGCTAATCGGAAACCACGCGCATGATATTCGGTCGGCCGGAGGTACGGGTAGACTTTCCGTGCACCGCGTGCCGTCGACGTCGAATCATTAGTTTTGTAGTCCGATAAAGATCGAGATCGCTTGATACCGGTGGTGGCGGCACGGGTATTAAGCCTAGAATAAAATATACGCTTTTTCGAATACCGATTACCGCTAGTTTGTTGCCGTAAACGCGATCACCCAGGGCTTAATGTGAGGGGACGCAAGGGAGCTTGAAGCCCCCCCCCCTCCTACCTGTCGAAAAGCTTGAAAAACATCCCCTTTAACAGTTCTCCGAAAAGTTCACCGGAACGCTCGACTGTTTGTTTGGATATTATTAATTACTTGTAAATATGTAGAACAATTTAAAAATATTTATAATTATATTTTACGATGCGAATAACTAATAAGTAATTGCATAGCAGTATTTAGCAGTATTGATGGATTCACAGAGAAAGTTAAATTTTTTTTTTAAATCTAGCATATTTAAAATCTCATCGTTGTTCAATAAGTCAATTTGATGAAATACAAATACTACTCAAACAAGGAATAAATTCAATATAAAATCAAGTATTTTCTATTAAATGCAAAACTAATCACGCATTACCACTTTATAGACTGTGTTATATTATCTACATTATTGTTAAATATATTACAGACACCTGATGGGTTAAATATTTTTTGCTAATGGTAAATATGCCGTCATTTAATTTTTACCAGTTACCAAATCATAATAATTAACGTTCGATTTCTATAACCCCTCTAATTCGCTCTCAATAAATAAAATTTACCAACTTTCTTAATTTTATTTCGTGTAAATTATTTTAACAATGTATGCTCCTATTTGTAGTTATTTTAAAATCATATATTTGTCTCTGTCAGACTTCATGCAATTTCAAGACTTAATTTTATACGGTTTAGTATACGAATAACGTGAAACAAAAATACATTAAATACTTAAGTCACTTTAAACTCAAATTATTTCTAATGCGATGCAATTTACATTATAAAATAAGTGAAGTTAAAAAATTATATAATTTTTTTTATAACTGTACATGCAATCTAAAAATTAAATACGCATTTTTTATTGAAAAGTTACTAAATATAAATAGTTACTATGTGTAAGCTATTTAGTATTGAAAATAGGTAATCGAAAATAAAATAACATTCAAATAATTATTATATATATAAAATAAAATGATTAATATGTAATAGCAAATCCGTATTGATTATTTACTTAAAAAAAATTATAAGCCCTGGTATTCTACATTTTTTGATAGGTTTAGTTAGAATTGAGTGTTAGAACTTTATAATTTGTTGTTTTACCATTATCTCGCTGGGCGTTTTCTGTAAATTGTTTTTTTCTTACGGAACCTTTTTTTTTTATTATTAGATATAGCTATGTCCGAAAAATACCTTTACCTTTATATTTTATTTTTATGGAGTTTTGTTAAATTCTACTGGTTTTTGTTGGTTTTTAGTCTTTTGTTTTTGCATAATTTATAACAAAACTAATTATATATTCATCCTACATATTTGTAACATTTAATTACAACGTTTTTAACGAAGGTACTTTATGAGCATACATTGTAATACATGTAAATCATTTTATTTCGTTGTAATAATATTATCATTGATTAGTGTTTAAACTTTAAATTAGTTGTGGTATCGAAAGTAAATAAAATTGTTGTTTAAACAAATTGTAAATCAAATTCAATCTTATAATATTTGTGTAAAATGCTATGTTAACATAGGCCGGACAGTTTTTTAAACATTGCATTCTCTATAATCTATATTATAATCTAGCAATTTATTTTTGTCATAATAAGTTATGATTTTGATTTAAATGTGACTAAAACGCGATTAACGACCATTTCGTAAACGATTACTTAATATTATAAGTTTTATTATGTACAACGCATGTACATTGAACGTGTAAGGACATGAAAATCTAAATGTTGGTGCTTCCGCCGTACGGTTGGGGTTTATATTGGAAACAAATGCTTTTGACGGCATCGTGGATTATACACAGACTACTTCAGTGACCTGCATTTGAATAAAAGGTACTTTTTATTGTGAAAAGCATACACTTCATTACCTCTTAAGCTCCTTTAACGGAGACGTGGACGGGCTAAGATATTACGGTTGAATAATTCTGTCAGAGAGGAAACGAAAAAAGAAATAAAAATGAAAGAAGGAGAGTTCAGGCTTTGGTTATACATTTATATATATATATATATATATATATATATAAATATTGTAATATTTATTATATAATATGCATATATATCTTATATATAAATATTATATAGATGAATTGTATGAATTTGTGAGTGAGTATACAGGGTGGGTTTTGTTTCTAGATAAGAAAAGGTTTTTAAGCAATTATAGTTTTAAATGAAAATACGTCTCTAAGACATTACAGTATCCCTTGGTAAACCTAATGCATTTTGTATTCTATTTAATTAGCCGACGTTGCAATTGGTTAATCGAATTATAGTTGAAATTCAAACAATGTCGCTTGTTCATCAATCAAAGAGTGTGGGCGCGCGTTTGCAAATGATGAGTTATTATCGCTAACAATGATGGCCGTGTTTATACTCGAGTTCGGTGTATTCAGTAATATAAGGGTTGTTGTGTCGTTCCCCCTCCACCTACCACAACCCCTAAAACCCTCGCCTGGCCTGACTGTTATCACAAGTACGCGGCTAAACGAAACTCATTGTTTTCCGAAATTCGTTTTGAGGTTGAGAGGTTTTTTTCAAAAACATTTATTCTCCTACCGTTCCAATTGAGTTTTAAACTTAGAGATACGGTTCAACTTTCAGCTATCTGCAGGATGATTTAAAAAGCACGTACAATAAAAATCCATGTATACGTATAATACATATTATTATGTTCGGGGGATAGGTATTGGAAAATATTTGTGCGGGTGGGAAGTTGTGCGATCGTAATCTTCGGAATAATATATATTTATAAATTAATTTATAGTTAAACATAATATGCTCGGTCAAAAAATTGTAGTCTTATAAATTTGATCAGAAAAAAAAACCAAGATTATATTTTTTCAGTTTAACAAGGATTATATAAGGTAATAATACGGTGATGCCCTGATGGACGATCAGAACAACCTGTACACAAACCCTTGATTTAAACCTCTGATTAATTTTCTTCATTAATCAACCAAATTAATGAGTAAAAGTTTCGTAACAAATCGAATGATACATTTATACATGTATTTACACGTACATAATGTACATCGGGTAAACTCGAACTGCGGCAGGTATTGAACAAGTTATGAAAGGCGTTTGCTTATACGAATTAATTATGTTCAATCTAATTCCTATAACACAACAACAACGGTTTGATAAACACGCATTAGGGTACGGACACATAATTATTTGGATATAAATTATTAGTTTTCAATTAGTTTCGACGAGCCGAATGATTTTAGTAAACAGATCCGTTCAAAAGTTAGAAAATTTAAACTCAATACGAACGCGATAAGATTTGTTGTATTGTTTTTTGTGCACATACAGTAACAAATGTGTTGTGCTACACAATCGTATCGTCGCACGATAAATAAATATCAACAAATTATTTCGGCTAGTCTTCGCTCTCTGTCACATACGACTGATTTTGGTAAACATTTTTTTTTTTCGATTGTATTAAATAGTATCTAAGAGTATACAGTTGTTATTATAATCTGAGTTGTACTTTTTACGTAAACGTCGTCGCCTCTGAGAGGGTAGTACACAGTTCTTGCACGATACGAAAGTTCGTACATAATATTATGTTTTCTTTAACACGCTGTACAAGGTGAAAATAATATTTAGATGATTTTCATATTTTCATACAATTAAAATAGATAAAACTGAAGGAGAACACGAGTAAAAGGATACTTTAACGTGTTCACTCTACCTGTACGTGAATTTGTTATTAGCAATATCCTATTATTGAAATAATCCAATGAAAGCGTATGTTTTATACTTTTTGACCACCAAAACATAATATGGTATTCGCTTACAAAAATGTTTATTCCCAAACTGATGGTTGTAAGACATCATTGATGTATCTTCAGTATTTAAAGGTGTCTTTACTATTAAATGATATGTGATATACGAATATTTTTCGAAATTGAGTATCCAAGTACCTACAAGTCGACTTTTAGAAAACATCCGTGAGAAAATTACTGCTTGAGTATAATGTAAAATAATAATATCTGTTTTGTATTAACAGCTAAGCGCTGGTTTCCATAAAAATATATCGGGTCGATGTCGAAAATGTAATAAAATTTAAAATTGTGGATTGGACGAAGAAAAACTGCGATTGAAAGGATTGAATGGATGAACGTAACCAATTTAATGGGATCTAGAAGGGTTATGCATTTGGACGTTTTGGGATTAACACTGTATGTATCGTCTTATAAGTTTGTTGTATTAATTTAGTTTGGACATGCAGACGGAAGTTGGATGTTTAATATTTTACTGTTCGTTAAAGGCTAATGTATCCATAGTAAGCGTAGATCAAACGATCAAACGTTTCAATTAAATTTGGATCGACAAGCTTTGTGGTTAACTAATTTAAAAGTAACATAGTATAGTCTTGGCGTAATACTAAAAATGTATACGGATATTCAGAATTACATAAATAATTTACAAAAGTCTAAGCGAAATATGGAAGAATGCAATATGTATCTTAACTTCTTAACATCTTTACCGTACGCAGTTATAAATTTAATATAACTAAAAACTAATAATTTCGTAGCGGAAAGACTAGGACCAACATATTTTTATTTATTGTACACTTTGAACTTTTTTTAGTGAAATATTTGAACAGTTTTACTTAAAAAAAAAATAAAAAAAATAAATACATTTCAAATAGTGTATTTAATTTAATGATTGTAAGGGAAAAAGTGTTCATTGTGGATACCGAGTATAATAAAAAAAAAAAATTTACAATGAAGTATTTTTTTATATATGTCTGCGATTGTATTTTTTGTATTGAATATCTCGTGTAGCGGCTGCAGTGTATTAAATTGTTCAAAAAATCTAATGAGATTATTTTTTGAGTTTGACAAAAACATTTTTATCTTATATTTTTTTTTACGAAAAAGAAGAAAATAGTAATATGTTATACATTACGAAACTACTATATTTTTTTATTTATATAACAATAATTAACATTGCAATATACCGTCATTATTTGGTATTAAGAAATAATAATATTTTATTGCCTTTCTGTAGCATGAACAAACCATCGTCGTCTTGTTTACTCATTAATTACAAATATTCTTCTGAAATTGTACGGATAACAGTAATTTGTACGAGTTGTTCACTCGAAACATTCTGAGATATGAGAATAATCTAGGACTTTTTGTGTGACTTTTATGATAAACCATTGTTATTGTAGTACGAGTTTGTGAAACTATGTTTTTCAGCACTGCGTAACTCGTTGGCAAGGACGTTATTTGAATACGGTGCGTTTGGCGTTGTTCGGTCCACTTATACCTTATGTGACGTTGCGACGATAAAGTTCATAACCGTTTACTGAGTTTTTACCGTTGGCGCCTCAATATTGACCACCAACACCACGTTTATAGTTGAATCAGCGATATATTCAACTTTGAATCGTCATCCGAACGCCACCGTATAATATCTCCAGGTGTCGTTTTATGAATGGACTAATCAAAGGAAATATTGATGTACCTCGTTTGATTGAAGGAATTGACATTTGTGTACCTGGTTGCACTAGGCTTAAAGAATATTTAACCAATTTCACCTACCGGTAAATTATATTGTTTCTACGAAAAATTCTCCTCCAGACACAGGACGACCTCGACAGCCAATAACATTGTACAATTTTTTCGTACCTTGGCTAACTTCTATAAATCATGTTATAATTTTAATTGTAGCTATGTTTTCCGTTCAACTAATTTTGATGTTGATTTTACATGAATTTAAAATAATTTTGTTCCATCTTATTTCTGTTGCATAATATTCTCGAGGTCTGTTACATTTATACTGCTTATATTGTTCTCAAAAACCGATGGCGTTTATTCTAATAAATAAAAATAAAATGATACGTCGCTTGGATTTTATACGGTTTAAATATCCGAATTTTGTCCACGTTAAAATTAAACTGCGATAACCTAATTTTAATGTTTGAATTTCGTCAGATAACTCGCATTTCATAATATAAATCCTATGTGCTCATTGAATGTGGTCTAAAAATTCGAAGCCATATAATTCCGTTAAACCCGGATTGTCCGGCTACAGGGCATTAATTTTGTTTTAATTTCATCGACTGTCTGGGTCAATTTAATATGATAATATTTAAAAAAGATACCACGTACAAAAATGTATATTCATATTATATTCATTTTATATATGTGCATGCACGATTAAAAAAAAAAAACTATTTATTTATTCAAAAATTAAGTATTTCTGTATGTTCCAATGTCATAAATATTTTTACTCGATAGTTAATATCTATACCTACTTATTCGTTATAATGTATAATATTGTATATATAACTGACATTATAAAATATAACTTCTGATTTTCGTATCACAGCTAACTTATTTATAGTTGATCTTATTATAATGCAATATGTAGAATTATTTCACAGCCCAGATATATTATAATAAACACAATATTAGTAACCACTAGTTTTGGCTATAAGCTATATTCCAGGTTACCGATAATAGTTAAAATAAAAACCCACTTAAAACAAATTACAATTTATAAAAACGATAATATAAATATTATTTTTGCGTAGTTACCATATAAAAAGTTATAAGCTCTCTTAATTTATGCACAGTAGGTACTTATATTTAAGGGGTGTGGTCTATTAATAATGTTTATCATAATTGAAACATCAATAATGAAGATTCGGCTCTACCATGAATATAAAAGAATGGATTATAACTAGTGAAAACTGAAAGCATAGTTTTTTATTGCTTTTTCTTCCATAGAATGGTCATTATAGAGTGACTTAATTAAGAAAAAATATTTACCAAATTTATTTTATTTTAAAATTGAAAGTCCTATTTTTCCTACTCAACGTTTTTTTATAATATATAGAATGATTATATAAGTGTAAGATTGTGAGTTGTGACTAAAAAAATTTATTTACCTCGAATATAATTAACTTGTGTACCTAAATATTGTAATATTTAATATAAATTGTGGAATACTATAAAATACGAGTATAACTACAAATAAACCAATGAAACTATGTCATGGAAGTATTATCTATTATAAATCATCATTTTACATACGGTATTAAAGTATAATAAATGTATTCTACCGATTGGTCGTCTACAAACATAATTCTAATGCATTTTATGAAATAGGTTCAAGAAAACGTTGAATTGAACGAATCAATATAAATAATATCTATATTAAAAATACAGTACCGTTATCGGCTTAGTGCCAATATAAATACTCGTAATATCATACCTTGTCTACAAAATGGTAAAATATTTTCAAAACGTTTGGCTGTACTATACTTTGAAAAGTTTATAATATTATGTTATATACTCGTATTATAACAAAATATTTTCCCTAAATATGTGAAGTAAATTTTTTAACCATTTTAATTTCTGTTCGAAAACTTAAACAAACTAATTGATATAACAGTGGACGATTATATTACTTTATGTAATTATAAGTTTTACTTTCAAAGATGATTTGCCTGAGTTGAAAACGTAAACCATATGAAACAGTTTTTAATCAACAACGAAAATAAAGTGAATTCATCGTGTATTCATAAAGAAAACATATTACATTATTTGAACTTGTAATGTAATGTTTGAGCCAAACAATACTTTTCAGTCTCGTACGTGGTTCAATATCTTCAAAATTATTTAATATAAACTTTGTAATCTGAAAAGTTCGATACTTTCAGCAACTAATTTAATGGAAACTATATTTTCGTGTGTTACGTTTATTGACTCCTTAAAACTAAATAATATACACAGTGTGAATTTTAGACACTGTCCCCTTTTTTTCCTATTTTTCCC
Source organism: Periphyllus acericola (assembly GCA_949715065.1). NCBI lineage: Eukaryota > Metazoa > Arthropoda > Insecta > Hemiptera > Aphididae > Periphyllus > Periphyllus acericola. The sequence goes on along the minus strand of OX454268.1, from coordinate 15,063,687 downwards.
ATTAAAATGCTTTAATTTTAAATTGTTTTTTCAATGTTAAAGTTATCATAAAACTATGTTTTCCACAATTTTTTTTCAAGCCACCCTTTGTGTGTCCTGTGACAATATGAACTCTTGTTTTTCAAATGGGAACACCATATTTTTGACGCAAAATATTATGAAGTTAATTTTTCTGGAATTGTTGATATATTACCTAGGTATAATCAAAACTCTGAGGAATATTTTCAGAATTATTCAAATTTAAAATTTCACATGAAATTCTGAAACTTAAGTTTTTTCGAATCAGTAGCATTTAGCTATTTCATACAATTACATATTATGTCATAATATTAGGTATCATACGACTATGTACTACTAATACTAAGTTAGTATTTCCCTAAGTACTCAGATTATAATAATTCAAAAAATACTCTTTTGAATTTTGATTTCGGTACATCAATACCATAAATTACATATGGTAACTTGAACATTGAAAAATAAATTCAATTCATATCATTTTTACGGCCAAAAAAATGGACGTGAGTGTCTACAAAGATCACCCGGTATATTCATGCTTGTATTATATAATTATTGACAACCCACTTGTACACAGAAGAAACAACTTTTATAACTTATAAACCTGCGGTACGAGCGTTCCGGGTGTACGCATTTTAAATTTAAAAAAAAACCAATTATTTATCATGGTTATGAATTAATTTTATTTTCGAAAACATTAAACTGCAAAATTTAAAGAACGTCTTTCTATGCGATATCCTAAAGCCACCATGCGTCTCGAACGTCCTCTAGTTAGAATAGCAATCAACCATTTATTTCAAAAGAGGATCAGTAAATACGATTTATTTCAAACGTCAAGTAAAGGATAAAGCATTCGAATATTAAACGCCTGCACAGAAATTAATCGTCGTTTATTCGCGGTTTTGGTCCGGCTTGTGAAAACGCGTCGGTTGTCCTGCTTTTTTTTCTATTAATTATTAAAACGTTGTGACTCGCGACGGCGAACATACGTGTTATAATATACATAGTGTTATTATTATAATATTATATTTGACATGGGAGATTAACATGAAGCGAAATGATTTACTTAACGTTTTAACGTGTTGGCAAAATAAGTAATGATTTAAAATTTTGAACGAGAAAGCTGCAGTAGTTCTACAACGGTTTGATTTATATTGTACGCGAAGCAAAAGAAAAAATGTGTATAACGTATATATATATATATATATATATATCATGTAATTTTCGCCGCAGTAAAAACGTTGGAAAAGTTTCACACGGATTTTAAAACCCACGTGTGTGTTATTAAAGAGGTCATTTTTGGGAATTCTCAGTAATTTTCTTGGAGATTACGAAAAATGGCGAAAATTAAGTCTACACAGATAAACGAGGATGAATCGTTGCCATGGGAATGCGATGCATTCAATATCGTTAACGCGGTGACCATAAACACATTTTTAGCAAGAAGCTATATATATTATATACTTTGTACAGAGTTTATAGTAAAGTTTTAGGTAATTAAAGTAATCCGTATCTGTTTAAAACGTACACGCCCAGGCGTACGTCGCATAATCATTAAACTATAAGCTACACATATATGTACATAGTTAAACGAAACGTTGTCACTAAATGAAACCACTTTTTATGTGAGCTAAAATATACTAATGACAGTCAAACGTGTTCCGATCGTTGCATACTATACAAATCAAAACAACTGGTCGGTAAAGTAACGGTATTGTTGAAATATAACATGTGTGACGTTTTTCATCTTTGCGTACGAATATCATCATCGTATTGCCAACCACCGAAAACAAACTGCAATAAGCTGTGAGCCGAAACGATCCGTTTATTCTACAGCTGTGATAACAGTCGATAAGCGGTATACTTTTATCGCTAAGTTTAGTTCTTAGTTTTGTTACAAAAAATTTGACACGATCAAAATATTGCGGAATTTTTTCAAAAATCTATCCGTACGGTTTGCGTCGCAGGATCGTGATACAAGCGCAAACAGTGTTTCACTATTTAAAAATATATCATCATAGATAGTAATAAATAATAAAATTATACTGTAGCCGTGGTCTTTATGATTAATGCGATCACATTCACTATCGAAACGAATACGGTAAAATTTGTTAGTCAAATTTTCGCGGCAACGGTTCAGTGTTTTCATTGCGACGTATACTACTGTTGTTCAGTGGTCGTTGTTTTCTGCCGATCCCGTGTAACTGCCGCAGCTGTTTATTTTCGTCTTGTCGGGTAAAATGAAAAAAGTTACGATATCAGATATATCAATCATTCTTGGTTACAATAAATGGCACATTTGCGCGCAAAAACTATACTGGCACTTGTCTACAGCGCCAACATTTCAATGGTAGCAAATTATTTTAAATTATTATTAGTTTTGAGTCATGGCTGATGGGCTCTGTTATGAATTTGACGTGTATACGTTGCTACAACAGCATATTACTTATTTCTAGTTTCAATCGTAGAAAAGTAGAAGCATTATCAACACTAGGCGGGGGTATACTGAATATTTTGCCGAAGGTGGCATTTATAAACGGAAGTTACGATGGGATCACGATCTTCAAGTCGAGTCATCGAATAACTCTACTGCGTACACTACGTTAATTATTAACATTGTTAACAGAATGTTGACCGTTTGAGCTATGAACGTTTTACTTAATTTCGATTTCTTTTTAATCACTGTTCTCGGTTGAAACAATTATTGTAAAAATATATTAGAATCAATTTTTGTATATTATTGTGTTATTGTTCATAGCTATGCCGTACTGTGCTCGAACTTTACGATTTCGGGCGTTAATATTAATAATAAATAAATAAAACCATTTCCGAGAGCTAACTGTCCTTTGAGGTCCTGCAGCGTATCCTCGTCTATGCCACTAGTCTTATATCCCTTTAGGTACATACGTATATACCTACTCACTACGTATACATATATATATATAATTGTCGGATATTGACACATTTGTCCGATCGCCGTCCTTATCGCGTATATAATGTTTAATACGCGTTGTCGCACGCACCGATTGATTTATCGCCAGTCCCGTGTACCATAATAACAAGGGCTAATAAATTACGGTCTTCCACCAACACTACTACCAGCGCCCCTGCAGTAGTCTCACCGTCACCCCCCGTCGATCAACCCCCGGCCTTGTTTGCCCACACTTACCCGTGACGGGAAGCGTACGCGTGTATACATTTGACGGCGAATAATATATATCGTGCCGCGCACGGGGTGGGTTAGGGCGGTGGCGGCTCTACGTCGGGATCGTATACTATAGTGCGCGATTCTCCAAGCGGTCGGCCGATATCAGATTTCGTTGCTTTTTTTTTCTTTTTCATTTTTCCTCCCTTTCTTATCGTTTTTATTCACCTTCCGACGTACGATGACGGCCCCCGGTTGGTGCGCCTACACGTGGCTAACTGCTGCCATGTTTGAAACACGAGTTTAGCGAAGGCTAAATATAATATGAGCCGAGATCGATGTCTGTTCACCGGGGCAACATCGACCCCATTAACGAAGATGAACACAGTAATCAGTGAATCAGCATTATTAGTTCGTATAAGTGATTTGATATTTTGAATACACTGTACATGCGTTTTGCATAAACATAACGATGCAATAGAATATACATTTTAAATCGTTTCGTTCACGAAAAACCAGCTGTAGGTATGTCGGCAACCATTATTGGATTACCAGCTCTACGTTCGGAATACTATCCGGAGCCCCGCTCCTTCCCCCCTAACCAACACCGCATCGTGACAAATTCCTAAGTACGCCACATGCTACACATGTCCAACGAGCCAGAAATAAATGGCTCGTCGGCCGGGTGTCAACGTGTTACGCACAAAAGTACACGAACTTCCCGGTAGATAACACACAAGCGCCAACGATTTCGTACGTTACCTACCCCGGTTCCGCGGACCACGGGCGCGCGGTGGTGTGGGCGGATTTCGGTATTATACGGCCGGGCGTTGTTGTCGTCCAGATGTTAGAATTGGCGTAAATTGATCGTTAGAAACGCCCTGCATAGCCGACGAGAACAAAACGAAACGGAACGAGAGAGTGAAAAAAAAACCAAATATAACAATTAAAAACGATAAAACCCAGGTATTAGCTCTGAATGCGCGGATTTTTTCGGTTTCGCATGGCTCACGGCGATTCTCCAAAGTACGTTCGATGAAAAGTGTTGAAAAAAAAAAGAAATAATGGCTGTGGTTTTTTTTGCGATGAAAAACGCTTTTCCTAAAGGCTTGACAACATATTTCCAACGCGCTAAAGTATTTCGAAATTACATTATTCACGTGCTGTAAACCTAAATCGTATTACATGTGCGGGTAACATTTTTTTCTACAGTTGTCGTATAACATGCGTAAAATAATAGTTAAGCTAAACGCATGATGAATCGGAATTTAGAAAATCATACACTTGAGTATTTGACTATGTAATAATATACACAATTATTAAAATGCATATCCATCAATTATATAAAATCCATAAGGTAATAAAACCATTATATTGATTATATCAAAATTGACAAACATCAAAATAATTAACTGTAATCTGTACTTAGAATAAAAATATTACTTAGCAGTAGTTTTAGTTTAATATTCACACGTAGTAATTAAGATACAGATATTTATCAGTAGAAAATTAAGCACATTTATATTAAAAATAAGCCGTTAACCATAACTATTATAATCAAATATGATCACAAATAAAATTAACCGCCACATTATGATAGTCCATCATTATTATTAATTACTATTAGTTACTGTTAATATCAAGAAGGGCTATATTGTTATATTTTATGTAACTTAATTATACCTACTATTTGTCTGATATCATATTTTATAGTATCTCTTTTCACAAATGTTAATAAAAAAGGGCAATAGCAATCACACTTTCGAGCATTTTATAAAAGAGCATATGTGACCTGACCACCAGTCAGTCTCAAGCAGGACGTAGGCTCCATTTCTAAAATTGTAAGGCTCGAAAAGTACGATTGCTAAGACATTTGTATAAGTGAAAAATAGTGTTTTTATTTCATCTTAAATATATTCAAGTTTAAATTAATTTTGTGTATTTATTTATTTTGCGGATTCTCGTCTCCTAAATACACGAGGATCTGAAGACTATTACTTGCTACAGTTACTCAGGTGAGAATAAGTATCATTATGTTATTTATGTTATTACGTGCATTACACATCAACACAAATAAATATACATACACATAATTAAATGATAAGATCTAGAGTAAGTGATGAATACCTTTCATCATTAAACTCTCTATATCTTATATATTTATGAATTCACCCCAGCTCTAATCTCCATAATGAAATCTAAGTCACACCACCCGTCTTATGTTTTACTACAAGGTAGTGTATCACCTATAGGGACTCCTCCGTGGCCCTCTACTATATATCCTATTTGATTCATTACAACTAGATTGGCCAAATAATTAAGAGAAAAATATATAATATGATAATATTTTGATTTGCATACTGCGAGTTCATATCCATAAAAAAATATTAGATCTAAAGACTAAAATAACCTTATTTTCAACTTAAAAATGTTATTTTTAGATAACCAGTGCAGATATCACGTCTAATAATCTTGATAATTTGTTTTTCGTCAATCTGTGAACTGAGAAAACAATGAGTCTTATATCCTTAAGCTTTTAAAACAGTGTTTACCTTTTTTTTTTTTTTTTTCAAATTGCTTAGAAATATACACGGTTCCTACTTTTTCTTCGGATCGTGTTCGTGTGTGTTTGCATAAGGTTATATTTATCGATGTTTCTATAATAAAAACGTGTATAAGACGCCATATGCAGTCTGGTTTTTTCCGTCGTTAAGTGCGCTCGTATGTTGATAAACGCTCCCTTATCCGTTAAAGGTCCATGTCATAACGCACACGATGCCCAATGGAACGACAATATTATAATAGCTTTTGTGACTCTATATACATGTAGTCAAAATACTCTCCACACTTTGCGATTCCATTGGAAAAGTGGTTCTCATCCAAAATATTGATGAAAATCGGACGACCCTTTCAGATCCAAATATCAAGCGTAATTCATCCTATAACAATTTCTCCATCACGCAGTGCCGAAAAGCCTAAATTATTCTCTTTAACAATGCGATTTGCCGCCTTGACAACTGAAATCGATGTTAATGACGACGGGTTTCCCGAATCAAGTGATAATATTATCAACTCAAGCTCAACTGGTACTTATCAACATGTTATCTCTAACCAGATAACATAAGTTCAGCTTATACTTATCCTTCTCCAAAAAATATTATTAAAATGTTATTAAAATATCAACTATAAATGAACATCAACCAACTTTAATTTAAAGACACCAGGTCGTAATTTAATATTTCGTCATGAATATTGAAAAATTTTCAATGCAATCATCATCTTTTTGTGGATATTAGTTTTGAGTACCACTCCTTTCCTTCATCACATTAACGTCCTTTTCGGTCTGTTAACCGGAACCTAGTACTATACAACTTCTACACCTCTTATATTTCTGAAATATTCGCCGCCCTCGGTCATACAGTCACCAGAGTTTCAAATATTTCAAAACAAAAAGTTGCTCAATCACCCTTCTTTGTGGATTTAAGACCCGCCAAAAAACACAAAGACAATATTTTCAATGTAACTTCTCTATTTAATACCCTGATTTAAATTGATAAATCCTTACAAATCTCTTAACTCAATGCTACATCTGCCATGCTGCATCAAATGTGGCGACGATCACCTAGTGCAGAAGCTAGTAAGAAGCTGAGCATCCAATCTTACCTTGTGTAGAGGTAATCACATGGCGAACTACAAAGGATTTTCGCAAATTAAAGCATTCCGAAATTATCAATCCAGCATCCATCGTATTTCACAAACATTTAAAACAACAATTTATTAGTCAGGTATAAAGAAATATTTTTAATTTTTCAAAAGAACTTTTCAATGTACAACAAAAAATGGTCATACAACTGGTTAGTTTTTTCTATAAATTATTTTTTGTGTATGTATTTTTTGTCTTTAATTTTAAGAGTAATGTACTTATACTGAAAGCAGAAAAGTCTTATTTTTTAATTTTTTCTTTTTTCACTTTGTATTACTAATTCTTCTGATACTTAATATGCAGATATGATTTGCCCTTCTATTCCTTTTATAGTGTCATAAACGATTTTTAATTGAATTTGTATAGAACAAAACCATATTTCGAAGCTGAATTCAATTCAATAATTCGGGGAACTGCTAGTCGTAATATTATATTTATTTATTTATAGTATAATAACATGAAAATAACGGGATAAAAAGCGTCCCGTTTTAAGTTTCCATCATGGGACATGATGATCAAAAAAGGGACGATCTCGTTTTAAACGGGACGTATGGTCACCCTACTCTAAGTATAAATCCAAATCCTAAACCTAAACCCAATACCCTTATGCACAAGCTGTTTCTCGTTTTGTAAACAACAACAACAATATTTCCACAACCGAAACATTGTTATCAAAATGCATTCTAAATTTCACATAAATTATTAAACCACTTATAAAAATCCACCTTATAAAATTAACATAGTTCTAAATAATATCAACTTTCCATTAACATACCAGTGGTACATTATATTAAAAACATTATTAAATAACACTTATTAATTATTCTATTAAGTAGAAATTATTCTATTCAACCTTATTACTATCTTTAGAACATCGGTTGTAATCATATTCCTATTACCATTATAACTATAAGTACTGCTATCCTATTGTATTATCTACATAGTTTGTCTTATTCATATTTATTGAAAAATAATATGTATACAAAATTGCCGAGTTGTAATCCGATATTTGGCGAAAACTCATATGAAAAAACATATATTCTTGGAAAAAGAAATATAAATATTTTTCGATTATAAAACATGTATCCGAACTAGCTTATTGTTGCAGTATATTTTTGGAAGAATATAACTCCCCTTAATATAACAACCACGAAGTAAGCATTATATTATAATAATATATACCAGGTAGTGGTAGGTTGGATAAGCCGTCTCGATGGTTATGTTATATTTACACCATTTCATGTTAATGATCATCTCAAGACGAATACCATTGAACAAAATTTGTTTTCAAAGAAAAAAAAATAGAAACCAACCTATAGTTGAAAGTGTGTTATTTTCAATCATTTTTATTTCTTTTGAGTACTTGTTTCAAATGAAACATTGCGATAAATTTGGATTTAAGAAATTAAAACTGAAACTCGCTACGTAATGCGGTCGATTTTTAATCACCCATAGAGTTTCACTGGGAAAGTTATACAAAACTATATTTAATAAATGTTCCATCTACTTATTCTGCTTTTAAGAACAGGGTAGTATACGTCATTATATTTCGTTTTGATCGGTGGTACACTAGTACGTGTGCGAAATGGAAAAAAGTTTGGAAATCACCATTAAAATATGTATTCTTCCACGAGACATTTGGTCCGTAAAACAGAAAAAAAAAACTAGATTGAAATTGATGGTCAATGATTATCCTCCTTCAGGAACAGTACGTGTTATACCTTTTCCGTTGAACACATTACACTTAATAATATATTGCAGTACGTTTCGTAAATGTGCAAATCAATGTGGATACCTACGTGTATGTATAAATTACTCGAAAATGAAACGTTGCATAATTTATGTAATTATTTGTTGATATAAATGTAGTAAATGTCAAAGTATCAAAATAAAAAAAAAATTAAAAAAAACGATAATAACGATTATTCAGAATTTGAGGGTTAGACAGTGGTGCTGCACCTGTATACTATCGCTAGAAATGTCTGTGTGAAGCTCAGCAAAATGATAAACGACCGCCGTCGCTCAAAGGTGTTTGTGGGGGAGGGGGGCATAAAAATATCGACGAGTCATGCAGAAAAATTTCCAGATTTTAATCCAGCCATTATTTTTCTACATTTCCTCGTTTATTTTAAACTTGTTAATAACTTATTTATTTTTCATAACGTGGCGTCTACTCTTAAATACGCTGTTAATTATTTATTTTCTATTTAACTTCATGCAGTAATTGTATATTTTGTTATTTAACATTTGTTACGAAAAACTTAATGTCTTTAAACACCCGTGTGATATACGCGGTTAAATTATCAATAACGTAACGGTTAATGAAAATATCGACTGTGCGAAATTGAACGATATCGATGATGCGAAGCGACAGACGAACGCAAAAGATTTACATACATTTCAACTGTGCGATTACCGCGTAGCTATAACCATCGTGTTCCGGTGCATTGGTATAATTCAATTTTTAACACGATTTCAATAAAGCACGATTTTCCAAGTGATAAAATCATCACCTATCAACGTTATTCAAATGTAGGAAATGTTATTACATGTGTACACAATGACGGAGAAGCGTATGATAATAATAATAATAATAATAATAATAATAATATTATGTTTGAATAATGTATACGCGTGTCCCATGGATGAACATGGTAATAGCGGGTGTAAACAAAATCATGTATGGTGCTCAATGATCTTACGACGACCTTGTTCGAAGTACACAAAACCTTTTCGCTTTCATTTCGAAATCGTAATGCAATTAAATCGATCTCACTTCACTCCGACGTCTTCCAAAACGCGGAGACATACGCGCGTACGATGCATTACAACATTATACGTTATTTATAAAGAGAAAATTGATTGCGATTCGCAGCCTGCAGTCGTTAATATTTCGAATAAACTCTTTTTATCGTTTTAGTATTCCCAAAAGTCATACATTTCTAACTTATCCGACCAACCACGGTGTAATCCTCGAAAGTCGAGTCGAATAAACAGTTTTCTATTATTCAGATTAATAAAACTGTAGGAAAATATTATTTTATAGAAATTTAACGATTAATAACGGTTTTAAGTTTGATTTTATAACTTTCATCAACCTAACCTAACGCCCTTATGGCGTACTTTCTTATATTAATAATTATCCATGAGTGGGAAGAGTAACGTTTGCAAATGTCTTTTGCACACATTCTTTCACATACAGGGTGAGATGTTTCAGTAAAATCCTGGCGAATATTTTGTGTACAGGATTCGGCAGTGATAACCTCTATAGTTGTCACACCCCAGCTGTCTCATTTTTTGTGTAGTGGTACAACGATGGCTTCCATCCAAATAGTTAGTAAATGCTCCTCACCCTTTCATTACGACTCAAAGTGTTTTATGTATATGGCCATAGCTTAGCATATTAAATGAACTTATATAGGTAATTGTCATATTTATTTCAAGTATTTTTCAATCATTATTCTTGAAGCAAAAAATGTTAAGTGCATAATTGCTTGTGTATTTAGTTATTTTTTTAGAGTTACAATAGTCGTATGCCTTACTCATGCGTTATCAAAGCTATCTAAGCAAAATATATTTTTGATATTCAAATCACTTAAGAAAAAAATTATTAAATACGTTTGAACCTTTAAAACTCAAAGTGCATTCTCTATATAGTTTTTGGCGTTATTATATAATATAGGTATCAATATATACCAAGGACGCATTGAATTTGTTTTTTTCCCCCCATTTGAAAGAACTTTTTTTTTATTCCATTTTATTTACGTTTTTCTGAACCACACTTCGTCCCATAAATATCAATAATTTTTGGTCCGATTTGACTTTTCAAAAACTTTAAAAATAGCTTTTAAGATTTTAATGATTTGTGATCAAATATACCTACGTAGTCTAACTTTTTTTTATTAAATCTTTTTATAAATAACGTTTTTTTTTTTAAAAAAAAAGTTTAAAGTGCTTTCATTCAAACACTTTCAATTAAGTTTAAGATTACCTTCCCTTCGTAAAATATTTAATTGAATATTATATACAACACAATGGTAATACTAATAAACACTCCTCAAATTAACGCAATAGATTCAAAAAACGTTTACTGAAATAGATTAAAAGTACGTATATACATACATTTTTATAAAATGCGCAAGAAAACTATCATATAAGTCTAAAAACTTGAAAACTTGAATTCAAAACCATGTTAAATGGGATTTGGTCATTAATATAAATTAAATTTTTAAGACAATCAGTTAATATAAAATATGACATATGCGTAGTGGGATTCAAATTTAAAATAACTAAATGGAACACATATTTTATTGATTTTTTTAAAATGACTTACAATAACAATAAAATAAATATCAATACCTGAATATTATAATGCAATCATCACAATACACAAAACAAATAACTGTATGTTTATAGTAAAATAATTCAGAATGAAAAAAAAAATCTGATTATTTTAACAACAAACAATAATGTAAATAACTGGTGGATTATAACTGTATTTTTGATATTTCTTATTTTTATTAAACAGTTGAATACAAAGAGGCACATTCTAGTTCATTTCAAATGTCATTTGAATGCATAAAATATGTATACCGCGACGAGTAAAACTAAGTAAAACTAAGTATTATAAAGCCATGTATTATTCATTGGATACAGTTTTCACGTAAAAAATACTGTTTTTATTTAATATACATTTCATACATAATAAAGCCAATTCAAACAGTACATTTTGATAATCAATAGGAACTATTTAAATCTATAGGGAAACGTAATAAAATACGGTAAATTATTATTTGGACATTTATTGTTTTCGTAATTGGACAAATGAAACGTTTGAATAAAAAAACATAATTTGTTTGTTCAATACTAAAACGATAACTGTATTATTTAACGGAATACTACATATTTTGTTTTTGCAAATATATATCTTGAATGCACTTGCTACTATAATAATTATATGTCCAGCTGTAAACACGTGCCAATGATATACATACGTAAATATAAATTAGTAAAATATATAATCACTTCCAGAGTTGAAGTAGTATTAACAAATTTTTCTTTTTTTTCCTTCTTCGAATTTTTATAAGCTTTTTGATTAACCCTTATTCTTAATTAGTACCAAGTCATTTTTAGTTGTTATCAATTCCGCAACCCTCCCGTTACATAAAAACAGTTTATCATTCATATCTAAAATAATTTTCAAGTCTCATCATTGGATACTTTACTATTTTCGAGTTAAGTCGTTACTTCGCTGAGAAAAGAAAAATTAATTTTTAAAGCTAAATCATTTTTTTATATTCTTATTGTTGTTAGTGTTGAATTCTTATTAAATAAATATCAGTTCATTTTATGTCGTCTTGGTTTTATCTGAAAACTACTAAAGTTCGTAACGTAACCAAAACTACTTTTTTAATTTAGGAAATTGATATAAATATTATAAACAAATATAAATAAAAGCACGTTTCATTGGTGCTTGAACGACAAAAATGTATTTGATATACGTCTGAGATCAAATCGTGACCACACGTATGTCTACACTAACCGAGCTCAGTTCAAATACTATGTTGATTTGAACTCTTTCCACGCGTTATCTTAATCTCAATTAATCGTTTACGTTCAAAATGTTTATCAACTTCGGCCTACTCTCTTCTATCGCACGTTGATCGGGTCTGGAACAGTGTGAGTTTCAAGATCATCACCACGCCACGACGATAATGCGTCTCCGCATATGTGGATTTAACTCCTCGGACAATGCGAGAACAATTCTATGGCTTTTCGGCAGCACTCTTGCAGAACGTCGAGTGAAAACAGCCCAAAACCTCGGGTGCAATTTTACCCTTGGAAATGTACGATGTGATTTGTAAGGGTAATAGTCCATTAAGACCCGAATGCTTTTACTCGGCCCCGGCTTGATTTCGGACAATCGAATTGATTCTTATCCCTAGCTCCACCGTGGTTATTAATTCAAAGAATATATTTTATATCTAGCTCCACCGTGGTTATTAATTCAAAGAATATATTTTATATCTGGTGGTCCGTATCGGGGTGTACCATGTCTTTATCGTTTCCGAACAGTTTGTGATATTGTTTTATTTGTCTTCTTATCACGTTGTAATATCCTTAGAAGAGCGTCTAACTAAAAACATAAAAACAGTGTTCGTAAATGTATCGGTTAAAGTTAACAAAGTTATAACATAATAACTCTACATGGAATTAGAAGACAGGTATCTTGTGGTGAACAACAACATTTTATTTTTCTAAAAGAAACATCCATCTCCACTTCGACATTTCATTGACGGGTATTTGCTATGTATTTCGGTGTAACGAAATCATAATAATTCGTACGAGTAGTTTTTAAATTATTATAATTAAAGTATAAATTAAAATAGTATAACAATACCTAATATTATAATAATATAATTTATAGTTACATATAGTCGCTGATTTCAATTGATTCGAGCTAACGCGAATTTTACACTTTTCATATATGCAATTTTTAACTTGAATAATTCTGAAATTATTGGTCCAATTTTAGACTACGTTACATCAAATAGTTCCTGAAAAATGGACAGAATAATATTTTGCATGAATATAATTGTGTTCCTATTTTAAAAAACAAAGTTTGTATAGCCTCATGAAACCCTTAAAATTTAATTAATAGGTTTTACGGGACCTTGAGCGTTTGAAAAAAAATCCAAATTTTTCAAAGAAGCAGCGGGCTTAGTTAAAAAATCACCTTGTACGAGTATAGTTTAGAAGTGTAGAAATATTGAATCCAATCTCAATTTGGCTAGAAAACGTACGGCTTAAAATTTCGAAAAGCTATCGGAAACCCTTTTTTGCAGTATTGCAGTGCATGTATATAATCATGTGTATAATCTTATATTATATGCACAGAAATCGCCTGTTCGCTTGTGAACCGGGTGAAAGATAACGGAAACGGCTATACAAAATATCTGACTACCGCAAGGGCCCACACACACACACACACATGCACACGTACACGCACACACATATACGCTCGTGTATGCTTACCTTTTAAGTACGGAGATGCGTTGAGTTTTTTTTCCTCCCCCCTAACTGTGTTTTATCTTGCTCGTCAGAGAAAATTCAAACACACATGCGTTAAGGGAAAAGTAAATACCGCCGAACGGTAGAGTGAAATAATCCAATTGAAAAGACGCGGTTGGTATAGTGAAATGAGAATGTGTCCTGTGCAGGCGTTTTGCGAAAACTTTTTGAAACGTTTGTTTTGTACGATGGCGGCGCCTTCTTTTACCGATGGAAGATGCAATATGTATATATATATATATATATATGTATACATGCGTGCGTATATTGTATATTATGTAGCATGTGTGACGACGGAGCTGCAGGAGAACGCGGTTCCATGTATCTACAAATTTGCAATTTAAAACTCTTGTCGTTCCTCGGCTTCTACCCCTCCCCGCACCGCTATAGCTAAAGGTACTATCTATCCAAATATATATATATATATATATATCGCATTTTATTTTTACCTTCATTTTTATTTTATATATTTATATCATACACACATAAATGCAATGTACACACATTTTCGGCGAAAGCGATGATGCTATACTAAACAAACAAAACCCCTTAAGGTTTCGGCAATATGTTTTTCACCCCTTCAAAATGCATTAATGCTTTGACTACCATTTTTAATATAAACAGATGTGGAACACTGTGTACGTCTACGCTAGGTCATAATAATGCGCTATGTATATATGATGTATGCTATGTATATAATATGTCTGTATACATTTTGCATGGTAATAATATTGCATTTACATGTTAATGGTATGATATCGTGATGAAAACAAGACGGCTAATGATGTAGTGCCAAATTAATTTATACAGCGCGATAGATTTCCAATATTTTCTAGTACACAATAATTATATTATGTCCCTTGTTCAGAATTAATTATAATATTTATACTTTTACGTACCTATATTCAAACGTTTACTATATTTTCGAACACTGCGTGTTCATAACTATTTATTCGACAACGAAAACATTATATTATTGTATGGCATATCAGTTACGGACTTCGTTATCGTTAAATTATTTTATTTTTTTTCAGTGGGTAATAAATAAAATACTTTATCAAATGAACACTATAAGCAAAATAAACACAAGAGTAGGTAATATTTAAAAACATAATTAACTCGAACTGACCTATCGTAAGAACTGATTAATTAATTTTGCTTAATGAATATATTAGTGATTAACTTTCTGTAATTTGCATATAAATCAATGTTTTATCAATTATTGACCGTTCATTGTGTAAATATTTGTTTAGACTCCGATCTTACCCGAACAAAAAGTGACCTACTATTATCATTTAAAATAGATTCTGAATTGAAAATGATGATTTTAATTAAGAGAAGTAAAAGCAAGTGAAAATCCCAGTGGAGTGTGAAATTTGCAAAACTACAAAATATGAGATGGGAATTATTTCGTTTTCCATTCGATAATCCTCGAGATTCAGCTTGCAATAACCTTCGCTCAAAATCCGAAAAATATCATCACACTCCGTTGTGATGCGTGCTACTTCAGTCATCGATTTCCGACTTTAAACGTTGTTCAGTTAGATGGCATTTTCAATTATATAACATAAATTAGTTAATCAAATGTACACATCTCTTGTGGTTTATATTTATCACAATTTCTCCTGAACGTGCAGCCCGCAGTTACCGCCCAAATAATTATCTGAAAATGTATTTTCTAATAATTTTTCAGGGAAAATTATGAATATGTATCAATTATTGATGAACTTTGTAGAAATATGTTCAATAAATAAAATATGTTATAAAATGATTAACTTTTATCATATTATAATATAAGCATATTGAATCTCATAAGCATGCTCTAATGCTGAAATTAACAAGATAATATCAAAAAATAAACGATGATTCGTTTGAATATTACAACTACCTATATAATATTACTATAATTTATATTAATACACATTATACACATGAGTATAATATTATAGGGTACGGTTTATACGGTTTTTTACTTCTAAATGTTTTATTCATAATCATTTTCGACGATAAAATGCATATCCAATGCGATTAAAAATAATCAAAATATATCGTTGTTCGTGACATTTAATCTATTACACGTCGGGTGTTTTAATTACACAAGTCAAAACTCAAAATCTGTATATTAATATGTTATTTATTTCCTTTGAAAAGGAAAAAAAAGAAAAAAGGAAAGTGCGATACATACAAACACATTACTCATATAATTTTGTTTCATTATAGCACATCTTCTATAACTAATTAATAATTATGTAAACATTCTTCCACTGCAGTCTTACATACACAATTACTTATGGGTAGATTGGGTGCAATGACTATACCTATATAATATAAATACTCGGAATGATATCAATTAATACTATATGATTAGTGATTACCGTCGTATTTAATTTCGGACGCTATATTGATGATTGAACCCATCTTTTGTTAAAAGAATGATAGTTTACAAAACGTTATATCGATTTACCCGCCGTAAAGTAATACACCATGTTATACCGACTTTATTGACAAATATTTTAGTTATTATAATAATATTTGAGTCTTCGATATTATCCTGTTGTATTTTCATTAACAAACGTTTATTAAAATATTGATTTTTATCTGTGTAAAATCTATTGTTCTTATTATATTTTGATAATTGATGTTATTAATAATAATACTGTTTTCGAATATTTTCATGGCATTCCTTGAATATGAATTTTATCATGACATTATTATATTGTGTCACTCGAGAATTTAATTTAAATCTGTCAAGGTACCTTCTGTGTTTTCATTTATTATTTTTAATAAAATTTAACAAAGAGTCATTAATATTTACCTTCTATAGCGTGCACATAATAATATATTGAAAATATTATAATTTTTGAAACTTCATACACATAATATTATGGTTTAAATTTTTTTATTAAGTTTTTTTTTTAAATAACTTTTACAGTAAGCTTACCAACAGTAGATTTTTATCTTCTTAATGATCGGATTTACTCGTATGATGTATCATTAACAATCGGTGTATTCTCGTGTTAACAACAAGTATCTATATTAGTCTAGACTCTAGACACATTGTTTTACATATGCGAAATTTTTTATCCGTAGACTTTATAGTGGAATTTCAAACTTTAAATTTTTGTAAACATCATTACGACGTAATATTATTAATTATTATAGTGATCAATATCCTCGAGAATTTTTACTAGTTTCCTGTGCACAAAATAATGATAAACGATCTAATTTATAACCATTGGGGACTTCGGTGTTGGATAAAAATAAACAAATGGCAATCAGATCGATACACGTGATGTATGATGAAATAACACTTGTGTAATAATAGTCGTTCACTCGTGTATTCCGAACACTGCAGATTATTATGCGGATGGAAATATGGCTTTGAAACTGATTTCTTTTTTATAATAGCGCTTGTATATAGTGTCTACAAGTGTAGATTTTCGGTCCGATTAGGTCACAAGATTAAATGACGAAACCAGTGATTAAAATAACGTTACATCATAATGAAATATTCGTCGAGCCAAATAAATCAAAGTTCCGAGCTGCTGCGTTATTGTACACTACAACAATATGTGTGTTTCCAATGATCGTGCTGTATAAACGATATTTTATAAGCACATATTTTATTATTAATGGATGTTTTGATAAAATATCAAGTACACAAACGTCGCAGGGATACGTTCAATTCAGTGCAGTATACAATATAATAAAAAGTTTGTACAACACAAAAGGATAAGAAAGAAAAAAAAAAAAATGTTAAAGTTTCGAAAACCTCCAAGAAACGTTGTGTACCGTAGTGAACGACAAAAAGTGAAGATAAATGCCGAATTTTCGATGACGTATTCGAGATTCTTTATACACATACATAATATTCTTATACAGAGGGTGCAGTAGACCAACAAAGCTATTGGTTTTACGCGGTTTCGTGTTATTTTTTTCCCCACTCTCAGAAAACGCTTCAGCACTACACTTATATACATAGCAAAGTAAAAGCGTTCTACGACTTTCGTATTATGCAGCGCAATATATACGTATATATATATATATATATATATATATATATAAATGTAACTGGATTGAAAATGATATTATATCGTGTGTAATATATTGCGTTTCGCCGTACAGACTTTTGGCAATAATTGGTTCACGAACGCGGTTCGAAACGGCTCAGATTGTCGCTTTATGATTTTTGCGTTGAGATTAAACCGTTTGCCGGATCACGATCGCAATGAACTGTTGATATCATCACTGAAAAACGACTTTCATCAAATATAGTGTTCGCGTCATAGTGATAATTTTTCAAACACGATTTCCTTAGCAAAAATGTTCGTTCATAATGGCTAATGGTTTATGCGTTATAGTTGTATTATCTGAAGTGCGCTCGATTGTTACGACATATAGTACATACAATTAAATTGAAACAAATATTTTGGTTTATTGGTTAATAATCTTAAATAATAACGAATAATAATAATTATTTTTTTATATTTATAAATATAAATTTATTTAAGAACTTATCAAATTCTTAATAGTTTCATTTAATAATACTATTCAATAATAACAAAATAGTAATGTTTTCAATTATAATTTTTAACGATATATAATACAATCACACGACGACATGTTTAGTTGTGTTATAATAATAATAATATTTATTTAATAAAAGCCCGATGTTATACAGGAGGTACCTATAGTAAAATTCAAGCATAACAATATCATATTTAAGTAAATTATAATATGATTTACATATATTATTGATTGTTACACACAAATAAACAATAAATATTTATCTATTATAGTATAATAAGTTTGGGAAATGTATCCGTGGTGTGATAGTAATTATTTTTTCCTATTTCCTAAAATATTCATCATTTCCGTAAGAAAATCATCGGTTTTGCTGATCGTTAACGTTAACAGACTATTTGTTCAAAATATTTATCCTGATTAATAACTATAATGCTTGGGCATATTTTCGGATTTAATTTACATATTTTATTGTAAAACCGTATTGATATACGTATGAGATAGTACAACACGAAACGAGGACGGTATTGATTTCTTCTAAACGTTTGAAATAATAATGTAAAACGGTTTTGGAAACACAATATTTTCTTGCAACAAGAAAACGTATCCGAACCTAATGATACATAACTCAAGTTTGACCTGTAAAATAAAACGTCATTCACAAACGAAATGCTTACTATGAATATTATTGATATGAATTACACCGATTTAGACATCGAGCACGGGTGTATAACATAACATGCATAACATGCACACCGTATACGTACACACTCGTCTGTTAGGTCGTATATATTGACTCGGATATCAAACGATACTTTATTATAATATATGGTAGCTAATTTTGTATTCACGGTTATTTATATACGCGCGGGACAAAGGTAATACAACGTAGCGAATGTCTAACGCATCTCGCAAAAGTTACGAAACTCAAGACGTTTAACGCATCCGTTCTACGTAAAAGTTCCGACCGTAATAGCGGTCTTTCGAATGCAATAAAAAATTTATATCATTGACAGTGGCGCAGAATACAGGTGTGACGGTCGTCAATCGTCACACATTTTCTAAGGTTGTACAGAAAGTATTTACGGTGAAAATTTCATATTTTTCGATAGATCACGTGTAACGGATTAACGATTAATCACCGATTCATCGAGAGCGAAGGATTTTTAATTTTTGGTTTTAACGCGTAATATTTTTTTTAAATATAGTACATTGATTAGTAATCGGGTGTTTTTATAGAAACTCGTGTCATACTTTTTTCTTTGCCAGCTCGGCCACTGAATGATTAACGGTTTATTTATTAATCGCATTCAATACGATCGATACGAACAATTCACCAGGACTCGTTACGTATAAGCTATCGTAGGTACTAAACCGAATATTATTTAATTTGTCAAAACTATACAAATATATAGTAAACACATCGCATTATTGTTATTAAACATCATATGTTATTACAAAAACGCAGTGCACGTAACTAAACTATATCTACCTGTGGTAGTCTTACATCGTTTTTATGTAATATTTGTCGTTAATAATTTAATTTATTAGATCACTATGTGACTAATTTTATACCAATACGAACGCTATAGGTATGCTCTATAACATATTTGCGTTTTTTCAAATAAAGTCTTCAACTTCTCAAGTTATACAAGCCTAATGTACATTTAAAAATTACGAGCAGATTCAGTTTTGTTTCAACTTTGATACTTTAAATGTTATACTTTTATATCTTAGAAATTATTCGTAGCGTGTGATTTTGGTACTTTTACGTTTTCATCTTGTTTCCGCATTTTCATATAATCTCATGATGGTGCAAACGTTCCTTTGAAATTCCGTGTGAATCTCTAGAATTATTATAATTATTAATATCATCACCTATATATTTCTAATCTTGTTTCACCCCGCTTGTGTAGTACGGCCAAAACAAACGAGCTCGCGTCGTGCACTTAAAACGAAAATGGATTATCAACAACCAAGACTCATAAAATATGATCATCGATGCGTCTATATACCAGCGATACCGAGGAATTTCTAAATGAGTTTTAAAACACTGTAGGCGTCGGTAGCGCATATCAGGTTCTGAAACAGGATCAGATATTGAACTGAATAAGCCATCGGATAATTTGTGGACTTGGGTATTCGTATCACGTTTCACGATGTGAAACTAAGTGTGACGCGAAATAACAAATTTTTGCCGAAAGCGCAAGTAGGGGGAGAAACGCCAAGGGAGTAAAGAGTGTATAAGGACTCGAGCGACAAAAAATAAAGATTTTAAGAACATAATCTCGCACCTACATAATATAATTCCGAAAATAAAAAAAATAAAAGCGGAAAAAAACGATATTAAAGACAATAGTTTTGAGATTTTTTTTCCGACATTTTAAAAACGTTGTCAACGTTAATTCGCACACCGATTTTTTTTTTTTTTTAGTTTCTTTTATCCTCCTGTCGTTTTTCTCGTAATCATTAATTATAATATGCGCATGCTGTAACGTGATCTGATAATTCGCACAAAACGCATCCCCCGTCACCGCGTTGTTGCGTTGTTACCACGTGGCTGCGATATGAGTAAAAAATAATATAGGAACCAGCAACTGCGTTCGTCAGCTAAATAGACTATAATATAATATTATATGTATATATACATTTAATGCTGTGCACAGTGTGTTTAATATATTTGAGAAAACCACGTCAAGTAAAGAACCTGCTGCGTTGAAAAATCTATTGAATTACGAAAAGCCATTTAAGGAAAAGGAATCATAAATAACATCCGCTTGAGCCGAATGTAATCCATCAAATACCAAACTATTTCATCTGAACTCACACACATACACATACACGCATATATATATATTTATACATTCGGAAAATTATAACCGCATAGTACTAGGTATTTGATATCATTACCAAAACGATGTTAATAACCGTTTATCCGCTTTAGCACGTGGTTGTCGCACACGTCTGACAGGTGTTGTAGGTACATATTACACACCTACTCTCATGGGATCGGACCTTTGAAAAAATGGTGCAGGCCGTTATGGGTGAAGAGGAGGAGCTGGAGCTTGAGCACCAACTGTGGGGGTAGGGGAAGGATTGAAGAACGAGGATGCCTAAATAGCTTGTACTGTATTCCACACTCTGAGGGACGACCGTATGGGGCATGTCCCATCTGGCATCCCAACGGTGATGTATTTTAATATATTAAATAAACGATGAGCGTCCGGGAGGCAGAAATGTGAAAAACAAATCTCTCCCGGTGAAACTGGTAAAAAAAATAATAATTAACATACTCGCGTGGAATTGGATGAACACAACAATAATGATAATTATAATAATAACAATTATAAAATAATAATAAACACTCACGACAATGTTTTAACATTTGTCTCGGCAGCAGTGTTATAAGTGCACTAGCGTAGTAGTGTCGGCTAAGATTTTCTGTTTTATTGAATTCCGTTGTAATGTACTATGATATATATATATATATATATATATATATATATACACACACAGTCTAAACTCTAAATATAGAATGAATAAAAAACCGTATACGACAAACACATTTGCAAAGTATAATTTAAATAACGAAAACATGGAAAAACAAATACGCATGATCAAGCTACACACGCAAACCATACGAGGAAGTTACAAGTGTCCTTTAACCAAGGACTGCATTGGGTCTGATGCAAAAAAAAATACAAAACAATAATTGACGGATATACAAGTTAGCAACGCGAACAGGGTATATAGATGTTCTGGACTCGCACAGAAATCAGACGTATCCATTCGGTTAAGAAACACTGCCAGTTAACATCATCAGCCTTTTACTATTATCAGTTGTTTCTCTATGTTAATTTGATCATAAAGTATTAATAAAGCGTAAAACTACGCAAGTATAACATATTCAATACAAAATAACTAACACCTTAACACTTTAATATTGTTACTGCTGGTTTAAACCTGGCACGCAACACTGCATTCTATGTAAAGATGATTAGTTTGTAAGAATTAGTCACAGTGTAGATATGGCCCTACAAATTTACTTATTATTTGAATCCTTTTTACGTATCGAACGTGAAATATGTTATTTAAATTTAAAGTAACCAAACTCGCCTGATATCGGCACGAGCATACTACGAAGAAAACTATATCAAACTTATTGGATTCGTGTTTTTTTTTATTTGTACGAAAGTTAAAACACTATTTTGGGATTCATTTTGTGTCACTATATTATATAAATAATTTAGTATAGACAATTTTAAATATTGTGCTTTATGCTAATAAACAAACAGAACTATACTTTAATTAGCTCATTGTCCGAAGGGGGTTGTCAGTTGTCACGCATAATATGAGCAGTATTTTTGTCATAAAAATCGTTGAAAATGTATTTATTATTATTATTATTATTTTTTTTTAACATTCTTGTACAGTATACACACACATACGTATTAAGTATTAAGTATAATAATTCATAATTTATGTTTAACTCTTGACTTTATGGTATACTATGTGTATATTTACTAAAATTACGAGACATAAATAATAAATTGTTAACCGATAATAGTTTTATCCGTAATCAATTGGGATTCAGTAAATGCGTATACGCACTGCTACGCCGAAATCTATTTAAATTTATTCCAAATTATTTCGTGAACAACAGTGCCGTCGTAACGTCCCGAACATTTTCAACGGAATTTAATTTGGTTAGTGAATAATTAAGATTGTGCTTCGAACATTAAAATCTACTTATTATAATTATCAAATTCCTGATTGTACCATTTTGAGTGAATAAACAATGGACTGCGAGTGATAATACAATACTCCATGCGGGTAAACATTGTAAGTGCTGTTTCCTTGGCACGAGATGAGAAAAAAGTTGTGTAGACTCTAGGCGTTGTTGCACAATTAGCGAATTCATTAATGTACTTCAGAACATTTCACAGAAACTCTAAAACAAATTCGTGTTTTGTCTAATAAGTTTCTTTTTTTTATTTTTCTTCTTATTCCATAGCTATCGAATTTTAGAAAGCAAAAATATAATTTACGTACCTACTATTGGGTTACACGATATACTTTTAATATTTTATCTCGCTTTGTATCCATAACCTCGTGTATCTGTTTACCGAACGCATATTATTTATGTTTGTTACTCTCCCAGAGTTATAATAACTCATCGAACATAATCTTAACACTTCCGCTCGTGTACTTTACTCGACGCGTGTACGATACTTATCGAATCATTAACAACAATCAACATTTTCTCTCCGTTGGGCCATCTTTATGACTAACCTATGGCTAATGAATACCAAGGTTATACGGTGTGCATCTTCCATGTTATAATATTAATATGAATATAAAGCGAAACAATTATTTTGCATTTTAGTCATAACTGTTAACGGTACGGTTTGATGTAGTGTTTTCGTGGAAAAAAATATTTCAAACGATCTCGAGTATACGGAGAAAATAATAAGTTTCTTTTATTTTATTGTATTGTTATATTATAATTCTAAGAGTATTGAACGGGAATGTCCGATCATTAAATGCATATCGGTTCATAATATTATACAACCGATGTATGTCAACTCCATGCGGTAATGGACACATCGCTCATTAAAAACAGTCCATCATTATGTTATAATTCAAAAATAAAACATAATATGTTGAATTTTTAATCAGATTAAAATAGATTGTTATAGCCTGTTTTGACTACGTTAATAAAATATTTGTTATTAATTTACCCAGTAAAAAAGTAATAGTTCTGGAATAATTAATTATTTTTATGTTATCTTTTGAAGTATTTATACTTTATTCTTTCTTTACATAGATTTCGCATTATAATTAAAAACCACAACATTGTTTTGATGTTCACCATAAAAGTGTATAAAAAATTACGTTTCATTTCTTTACAAATATTAAAATATCCCTAGAAATGTATTGTACTATTAATTGATGATTACCTTTGTGAAAGTTTAATTCCATTTTTTCCTAAAAATAAATTGCCATATTAATTTAGAATATTTCTATAAATTTCATAAATATGTATATCTAACTCAATTGCATGATAAAAAAAAAGGTTCAAACGAAATATTTTCAGCGGTTACAATTGTCGGGTTGATTCAAATTCAATTCGGGTAGGATGACTAACTTATATTATATCTATCCTCACTTCTATGGATGTTGAATCATTGACTTAGAAAATTTGTGATACTTGTGAACTGTGATGGACCCGAGTTTCACGTAATAGAGTGGTAAACTATTGTAACTTATTTAAAACTAGGGTTTTTTCAATTCTACACTCGAATTCTCTACCTCGAAAGTTTAACCGGCTAAATCTATTTACTGTTAACAAATTTGATTGCAGTACTGCACTGTTCCGTCTTTTCGGTAAAGAACAAGACGAACTTTTGTATTACTCTAGACCGATATTGAAAACATATTTAATGCGCCGAAATTAATGTTTATTAATAAAACTCTCCCGTCTTAGTTATTATAATAATACGTTGTAGATTTTTGTCTGTAAAAATTGAACTACAAGTGTAAATGGTGGCAATACAGCTTAGTATTTTAGCCATTCACATCAGACCAAACAAAGTTTATATAATATTTATTGTAAAATTGTAAGCTTCGAAAATTATCTGCTTCATTATTAATGTATGTGAAATTAGAATGAAACGTAGAATTGTTGAAGTAAATAAGAGATAATATATTTGTAACGTTCGGTGCCTTTAAACCAGTGTGCTCTTTCACGATATTTTATAAAACAGTTTTTGAAATATTTTTATTTTTTTTTTACAATTTTCTTCATGCTGACATATTTGTTAAAATATTTTTACTGAAATATCTTGTATTTTCGATGACATTTTTTCATTATATTCAATTTACTTTTTAATATTTGATGTAGCTTAAATTGAAATATATTTTTATCATCTGGATATTTAATAAAATTTAGTTTTTTATTAATAAATGTATGTCCTTTTATTCATTATTTACGATTAATATGTGTCAAGACATATTATTTTATACATCTTATATTTATACAGGGTGTCCCAGGTCTATTTGACTAATGCAATAACTTTTTTTCTATTCAATATTTTTAAGTTTTTTTTTTTTGTAATGATTTGTAGAGCCCTGCGCTATAATTTGTATATTTTATACTTTATTTTATTTTTTTACAACAAAAATAAATAATTTAAATTTTGTATTTAATATTTTTCTAATAATCCAAGATAGCTATTTCATAAATAAGTATTTAAAAACTATTTTGGCGTTTAAAACTTTTAATTTGGTTAAGTCGTTAATTTTTAAACAATTTTCAAAGTGTGTTAAAATTCAAATTTATTTCTTGCTAATCACTGTTACTACTGTAGTCGATTTTCAATTGTTTTCTTCCAAGAAACAATAAATTTGTTATCATTAAAAGGTTGATAATCAATATTAAATACATACACATACTATAATACGTATTTTATCATAATTTAACATAATATGATTATAATTTATAACATGATGTACCTACTATTACTTATTTTAAAATTTAAATCATCATCATTCATCAATATTTTATTGTTCAATCATTTAAATACGTTTAAACAAATTTAGAACATTTTGATTTTGAATTATGAAACAAATGACATGTGGTTTGAATATTAATTATAGTTATTCTGTAAGTCCTTTTTAAATTTAAAGTTAGGTTGAGTTGATATTTTATGGATCAAACACATTTTGCCGTAATCACTATAAACCTTAAGACTTGTCTTCTCATATTTTAAGACAATTCTATTGTATTAAATTTATGAGAAATACCTAGTAATACTATGGAATTATCAGATTGAACATAATTCGTAGAAAATATTTTTGGAAATGCCTTTGAACACAGGTACATATTATCATTAGTTTGCAAGTTAAAATTATTTTATTTTAATATCTTTATAAACTTTTGGTAACTAGATACAAAAAAATCAAAAATTAAACATACATATAATAACATTTTAAATTCTCAACACTTCAAATTACTATTATCAAGAAAAATATTCAAAATTAAATATTATGTAGATTACCTATACACAGTACTACAATTGAAGATTTTAATTTAATTTGAATAGCAAAATAACATTTTTGTTAAAATGTGAGTATCATTTGTATTAAATTAATTTATACTTCAACCTAACCATTTTAATATTAATATTAACATTTATTAATTTATTAATAAAATGAATTAAAATATTCTCACTGTTAACGAAAATATTCTAGGTGGATGTCAACATTAAAAGTATACATATTTGGTGAGAGTTCAAACAATTTCATTTTCAATCACATGCAGTTAGTTGTATAATTAATGCTTTGTACCTTGCTGTTTTAATACTACATTTGTATACTTACAATAGTTACTATTGTAACTAGTTGTATGTACCTATACATAAAACCATCAGAAGTTCAATTGTAACCAGTTCATCTTAAGTATAAAACAACATAAATCAAATGTTTCATTTTATTAAAAAAAAAATGTAAATGGTAAAATTGTAGATCATAAAAAATATTGTTAGCTGTAAGTAGATGAGTAGATATATAATATTAGTGTTTTACATTTAGTCATTTAGTTCATCAGGAACTTTATGTATTCAATATTAACCATATTTATAGCTCTCTGTTTATATAAAAAAAAAAAATAATATTAATGTAAGAATTTAATAAGTACCTATAACAACTAACTTAACAGAAAAATAAGGGCATTCTGAAATAGTTTTGATTGGCTTGAAAGTGTATAGATAAATGTTATGGATAAACACGTTACTACCTATTTCTTTAGTATTTCTCTGAATATTTCATAGTGTGTTAGTATGTTTATATAATTACTAAGAATAAAAAATAACCCATGAAATAATTAAGTTAATGATTTGAAATTGTTAGAATAGGTATTAAATGTCAACTTGTCATGTACTTTTTAAGACTAGGGACTTCAACCTTTGAGAATTTCAGTATAAAAGATAAAATAAATACTAATTTTCCTTAGTTTGTTATTCATTAATAAATAAAACATAAAAAAACATTTTCATACTACAAATTAAAAATATATCTAACATTATCTTGGTTTTAATATAAAATGTAAGTTGTAATTTATTATATCTATTTTTATTTTTACTATAAAAAATTATAGAAAAAATATAGTTGCAACACTTAATTGTTGTTTTATTGCAGATCTCTTTGTATTAGAAAATTAATACAAAGCTTAATTGAAATCCCTTTTAAGATTTATATATTGCCAGAGTTCATGTTAAATAACAGATAAAATCAATAATTTTCTACATGGCATAATATGTGACATTTAATATCCTTCTGATGGTTAAATTGTTTGAAACACTTAAGAGTGTATTGTTTTATACATGAATACTCTGCTAGTTGTAAACCGTTGCGTAATATTATAATTATACTTTTAGTTGTTTTGAACATTTAGCCAACAAATTGTTAACTTATATTATAGGTGTCGGTTATTTTTTTATTCTTCAGCTAGCGTCACTAGTGAAAGAACCTTATACATACATGTATAGCAGAGAATGTTATTGAATGACAATAAGTAAATAGCTGAAAGTAAGTTTTTTACTTAGACTGGAGATATGTAGGTAACAATTAAAAAATAACTCAACATTTTACTTTAATTCTTAATTATTTATATCATCATCAACTTCATCATCAGAAATAATATTTACTGACATATTTTTACTGCCAGTGGTATTATCGTTGAATTTTTTTTTGTATTGTACCCAGCAATTAGGAGGGGAAGAATTTTTGTCTACGCCCATCTTGCGGTCATACACACAACATTTAATATAAAACAATCATAATTAATAATATAGAGACTAAATATTTTAGCTACTTCAAATTTTTCTAGTTACTTGATTATCTTTACACCAGTATTTTTGGCGTTTTAGAGCCAAATCTATTTCTTTTTTTTCCTCCAGTGTCACAATAATCAGTTTTTTATGAATGGTGGCTAAGTCTGAATGCTTAGCACACCACCATGATTCACACTAGAAGACTAATTTTATGTAAATAACTTATCATAATTTATGTAAAGAAATATAGGGTTATGTTTACTTTTTTGTCATATATCTCTTTGATATACCTATAATTTTTTATGTCGGTCATCATATTCTCATTCACAATTTTTTCCAATTGAAGTTCTTGCTATACTAATATAATTATAAACAATTTCATAATTAATTCTTTGTTAGTAAATATTTTAATTTTAAGTTCTGTATTTGTATATATTTTTATAATTTGTTATTTATTAAGTTTACTAAAATTAAATAATGTTAATTGTATTTAAAAATGCAGTGTATGATTTTTGAAATATAAAATTCAATATTTTTTATTTTTATCTTTCTTAAATATGCCTACTATTTATAGTAATTTAGAGTACCGTGATATGTTAAAAAATTTTTATGAAAGTGGAGGAAAAAGTACAGTAAAAGCTTCTCGTCTGTATTTACAAAAATTTCCAGAAAGGAAACAGCCATCTAAAAACATATTTTGTAATATAGAAACAAAATTACGTAATACAGGTAAATATTTTATTATCAATAAAATTTTCTATAAAATTGATATAACAAATTATGTACCTAAAACCTAATACATACATGTATAATTCAGTTATTATACAAATTTTAAATTAAGATATACATTAAAAAATAGTCTTAAGGTCGTTTTCCAAATGGTTTCAAACCAAAAAAAATATATGTTATTGATGAAGAACATACAGTGAATATCTTGGCAGCTTTCAGCAGTGATCCTCATGCATCTGTCAGGTCGGTAGCTAAAGAAATGGACATCAGTCGTAGCTCTATACTTCGTATATTGAAGAAAAATGATTTCCATCCATACAAATTGCATTATGTACAAGGATTGAAATCCTCTGATCCAGATAGAAGGCTTCAATATATTTCAAAAATTATTTGCCTTCATGACCACAATAATATTTTGAAAAAAATATTATGGACCGATGAAAGGTGTTTTAATAATAATGGTATTGTCAATCGGCATAATTCTCATTACTGGAATGAATCAAATCCATTTTGGACATGTGAGTCCAATGCACAAGTTCGCTGGTCTACCAATGTGTGGTGTGGTATAATAAGTGGTTATTTGATTGGACCTTATTTCTATCATGGCACACTAACTGGCCAACGTTATTTAGACTTTTTGACTAATACACTACCAATGTTATTAGAAAATATTCCATTAAATCTCCGAGTAAATATGTGGATTTAGCAAGACGGTGCTTCACCACATAACTCGAATATAGTCTGTGATTATTTAAACACAAATTTTCAATCGAGATGGATAGGAACTAGAGGTCCACTAAATTGGCCACCACGATCTCCAGATCTAACACCACTCAATTTCTTTTTGTGGGGTTACTTAAAGGACAAAGTATACTCCCAACAGTCAACGTCGTTAGATGATTTAAAACAACGCATAATTGATGTGTGTAACTCTCTTACTTTTGAAATGTTGGAATCCACGACAACTGGAATTCTGTTACGGTATGAAAAATGTATAATGAAACATGGCGCACACTTTGAAAATTATTCATAGTTACTAGTTAGGTATATTGTTCCATAATATTTAATTTGTTATATTATTTAATGTTAAGAAATAAAACTGAACTTATAGTTGAAAAATTAAATTTACAGAGTTACATTTTACTATTTCTTACAATTTAGTATCAATTGTTTAGTATCAACATCCATGGTAAGCATCACGTGACCATGTTAAATAATGATAAAATACAATAATGTATAATAATATTATGTAATGACTAATGACCTACCTTTTAATGATAACAAATTTATTGTTTCTTGGAAGAAATCAATTGAAAATCGACTACAGCAGTAACAGTGATTAGCAAGAAATAAATTTGAATTTTAATACACTTTGAAAATTGTTTAAAAATTAACGACTTAACCAAATTAAAAGTTTTAAACGCCAAAATGGTTTTTAAATACTTATTTATGAAATAGCTATCTTGGATTATTAGAAAAATATTAAATACAAAATTTAAATTATTTATTTTTGTTGTAAAAAAATAAAATAAAGTATAAGATATACAAATTATAGCGCAGGGCTCTACAAATCATTACAAAAAAAAAAAACTTAAAAATATTGAATAGAAAAAAAGTTATTGCATTAGTCAAATAGACCTGGGACACCCTGTATATTCTGGAACACAATTGTTATACATTCTTTTTATCAATTTTTATAAATTAAAACATATTTTTATTAGCTGTAAGCCAAATGGAATTCGAAAAGTATCATTGATTTTTTCGTTAATTAATTTATATTTAAGATCGTCTCTTCGAGCATCACCAAACGTGTCAATATTTGTCAGTCAAACATATAACTGCGAATTTATAGGTTAGGAATTCAATAAGCCTTTTATTTGGATCCAAAAATGGTAGAATTAAATCTGTATGTTGTAGTGGATCTAGACGATTTCATGTTGATGACTACAAACATATGTCAATTTTACGTGTCATAATTATTATTATTAGTTATTTAAAAACATTACCAGTGAACAAACTGCTTTCAAAAAAAAAAAAGATAATATTTCGACGAGTGTAGAACATGATATAACATAATTAACTAACTCAATTCTTTGAAAATATGAACATTTCTTAGTGCATGAATACCCTCATCTCGTCGCTTGACTATACATATTATTATCGTACACTACTTTCACCGTACTACTTGATTAATCCGAGAACACGTGATTCGGTTTGCTTTTTTCACAGAAAAAATTATTTTAGTCCGACGCTCTTGAATACGATTCTTCGCGTTTAATTGAGTGGAAAAAATGTAATTCAGCAACACACCCCAAGTGGTAGATTTTTTTAGTTCATTTTCATTTTGACCCGAACCAAATTATCTACCGTATAGAGTCACACCTATCGCATAATATACGAATATAATAAAACATGTTCGCACAAAGGCTGCGGATTTTTCAAACTATAATCGTGTAAAATTTGAAAAGAACGCGTGACGGATCCGCGTGAAATTCTTCGACACGGTCGTACTGCCGCCGACCCCACCGCCGCCGTACCGTATTGGACGTTAAGCTCGCGGGTACCGACGAAATTAAAACGGGGGCGACACATCGCAGCGCGGAAAAGAGGATTTTCCTCCGTTTTGCCGTCGTCTGGACCCTAATTAAATATTTAATCTTACCGCGCACGTTACCAGCTCTTTTCTGCTCCTTTTACCCCGGCAACTCGAGATGAACTTATACTTTTTCTATTTTTTTTTTTTTTTTACGCCCTCCGCAACGGTTACGGCTGAAAAGACGCATCGCGTTCGGCCCCGGAAAGGCGAGCGTTATGAAAATACTCCTCTAAGCACAACATATTCACACGCGAGTCCCATGATTAAATTATAATACATATATAAATATATACTATAGGCAGGTATATACATCCTCAAAAGCTTATTAGATTCAAGTAATATTCGTCTCTCAGGTGTATTATTATTATGTTCTGGCTGTATGAAATATTATGGTTTATGGATGCACTTAGCTTTGAAAGAGCAAGGAAAAAATAGAAAACAAAACCTACGCTATTAATCGAAGTTTATGTTGAAACCGTGGATATCTGCAGCTACCTAGACCTTTTATGAAATTGTACTCACCGTGCGCACGTCGAATGATGATAATTCGATGCTTATATACGTCCATCTACGTCCAGATAACGTGAACGCACGTTTTCTGAAATCGACAATATTGTTGAAGTGTTATTCGATCACTACGGTTTACCGTGATAGTTTATATTATAATATCCATTTTACGCCATACTTCGGTCGGTTGATTTTAAAATAAAATCGTAATAATTTGACGCGTGGAATTGAATAATGTTTTCAATTAATCAAATTAAAAAAAAAAACCTTTATCAACAGACGAACATTGTTCGTAGAACGTGCATGAGTTTTTATTAAATTGTAATTTGATTTATCATGGATGAACGGCGAGGATATTTTGACGTACAATAAAAGCTTTTAGTGCGTGTTTTAACTCGGCTGCAGTGAAATTTGCACTCGTCTGCGAACATTTTTCGTACCTGTGCATTATGAAACAGAAAAAATTCACTACTTTGCGACAGTGAGCGGTCCGATTTCAAAAATGTTTTCAAATTGTTCTTCGAACGTGGGTACCACGCAATTACCACGGTTTAGTTTGATGGAATCGCAAATATTTTTCAGACACGCAACGGATATTGAAGCGTTTTCTATCCATCCAAATGTATTGTAATTGCCGAGGTACTGGAAGAGCTGCAGTTGTTTTTAATAAGCTAAATGTCTAAAACAAAAATAGACTTTCTGCTGACAAAAATAAACGTATAGTTGAATACACATCCGAATCACGCGTACGTTTAGGTTTAGCGTTCAATTCCAGATCTTAATAGTATAAGCGAAGTACCACACCGCACGAAGTTGGGCACAAAAATGCATTTCGTCAAACGGGGAAATTACCGTTAAATCTGAAAGCGTTAGTTTCCGAGGAACACGCGCATATAGCTGCAGACATTCCGATTGTTTATAAGTTTCACTATACGTACTGTGTGTAACAACGATGGAATTAATAGGAATTCGACAAGTACTTACTGTTGTGTAGTACATCCGTATGGCACAATACACTTGGGTATTGTACGGAAACGATGATAACGCGAACGAATATGTTTTGACTTTTTACCAACCGTTATGCTAATTGTTAACTATATTTATTTTTGCGTGGGTATCGTGCCTACACATTATTGTAACGCCCAATTAAAATTAAATTTCATCATTTAATTCGACTAGTTTTTTTTTACTGGCACACGGGTACACAACTTTATAAAAAAATAAATAAATGTTAAACTGATGGGAAAAATTAATACTTATGTGTAACGTTCGTTTCGGGCACTACACTACATATACGCTGGACATAAACGCATAAATGAAAATAAAAGCCGCCGCTTTAAAATTCTTCGACTAACGATAAAACTTCATACGGCAAAATTTCACCAAAAATACAATATTAGGATGTAAAAATATATCGAATATGACTTCACGGTGACAAAAGAATTAGTTAAATAATTATTATATAAAATTATGTATATAAATTGTGTACGTGTATATTGTGCTATGAATAAAATATATCATTATATTTTGTTCATTTCGATGGACATTCCGATAAGATATTGAAGTGAAATTACAGCTAGAAGTAATGGAGTGCTCGTAAAAAATCGATTGAAATATAAACTGTCGGACAAAAAATATTTCACATGTTATAACGATCTGATATAAATAAATTATCAATTTGGGTACCTAATTGTGTTGGGTTGAACTTGTTCTACACGATTAAAGGTATATATTAAATTTTCTGTTCAATAACGTTTCGTGACATGTTCAAATTCTAACAAAGACTTGCCTGCTTGGATTGGTTGATTGGAGTACTAATTACATTGAAACGCCTTACTTATGAATTTAATTTGTTCAATATGTCAACAGTACTAAAATTAATAAAACAGGGTGATTTAAATTACTGTGTTAAATAAAATATATGAAATCCATAGTTGATTATTATGGGCCTGTTTTATTTGTAACATTTATTGATAATACATGATTATCCATAATTTTGTTTTCAGTTCTTGTTTATAAGTTTGAAAAAGTTATGCGTACCGAAATAAATCCACAATATGTTTTGGAATGGGTTATACACAATGGCGACTATTGCAATGCATTTACTTCAAATTATATGTTCTGTAAATCAAAACTATAGCTTGTATACGTTCATATATGTATATATTTTTTTTTATGTACACGAGGACACAATCATATTTAATAATTGTAAGCAATAACCCTGTAATGAAATATAAGTCAAATGGATCTACATTTTTTTTTTCATACGAGGTTAACTTTAGGCGATTAACTAATTAATTATAATATGTTTTCAATTGAAATTTAACTGGATGAAAACAATCAACAATGCAATTTTAAGACCATATTCGATTATTATAACAGACATATACTAAAATTACACAGAACAATATTATAGAATTGACGGTACTATATTAAAAATAGTTAATTTTATTTTGTAAATTTTTAAAATGCTCAAAAATAATAATTGCTTTAACAATTGCAGTGTAAATTAAATATTATTTTCCGTTCTCCTTTAATGGCTCAAACATCATTAATTTACGAGTTTTAAATAACCGTTGTTTTTTCATTAAAATGTTTAAATGAGAATAAACTTCTAAATACATAAACATATATATATTTACAACTAGGAAAATTTGAGTTGACACACAAATTAAACTCGAGAAGACAAGTTGATTTATTGCACGGAGCAACAGGAAGGAATTATAAACAAAAAAAAATTTACAAAACTTTTCGTTGGTGCTCATGTCAAATCAGTCGGAGGTATAAGTTTTTTTTTCTTTAATTAGTGTTTTAATTTTTCAAATTTCGTTGTCTCTCGAGACCAGGACAAAGTGATCTTATTGCGGGACTATTCGGTATATTATTACAACTTCACCATATACCTACGGTGTGACATAGTAATATTGTCGCAGTGAGCAAATTCAAATTTATAAGATTTTTTCAAATTTTAACGCCTGTGATGATATCATTATCATCTACCGTTTGAATTTGTTATTACAGAGTTTTACTTGAAAAACGTTTTTTTTTCTTTTTTTAATCGTCTAAACGATCACGAAATCACGCAGAAATGTATTATTTACTATATTATATCAAACGACTATGCTATATTGATACAGAAGAAATAATAATCATTATTTATAATGGAACCAGACGTAATTTAAAATAATTTACTGATCACTACTGAATGCATTTTTAAATTATGTAAACATTTTATTACGCAAACAAATACATGATTTTAATTTATCGCCGAATGTTTATTCTGTACCGATTTATTACGTTTCGAATAAATTATTTTTTTTCTATTTTCAACATAAAGAAAAGAAATGTATCTCATTTTAACCTCTCCAGTCTGCTCGTAATTGTGCACCGGCTATACACAATGTACATAATAATAATAATAATAATAATAATAGTAATATATTTGTATTAGATATAACCTAAATATGAATGAAAATATATATATTATTATTCTTAAACTTGTGTACCAATGTGAACATCTGTGTTGAACCATCATAATGGTATACGATGCTAAAATATTTGTACCAACATATTTATTCGATTAATATGCCGTGAAAACAATTTTTTTCATTAATATCTCGATTGTCTTTTAGTGTTTACGAAAACGCGCGGTCGACGGATCAACAATATCGGATCTGCGCGCGCGTGCTACGTCTCGATATAAATTACAATAATATTGTGTGTGTGTGGTGTTGTACGATCGTATACGGGAATCTTGTGTGACCATACGTGCCAGGATTAAAAAAAAAAAACAAGGGGAAAAATTGAAAATAATTATTTTATTTTTTATCTTATCACCGCGATATTATACGCGTTTAATTTAAACAGTATAAACAGTTTAAAGAACATCGAACGGGGATTTCGTTCGGATCGCGTGCAAACTACAGAATATTAGACGTGCACGCGTATATAGGTATGTTTGCGGTGTACAAATACGCCGGGGCGTAATACGACCGACACGAATTTCACGTGCACGCGGTATGGTAAACATAAACATCGTGCGGTGTATACCGATTATTTTGCGCGAACAATAAAAATCCGTTGTTCAATATAAATGCGGTAGGCGAGTACACACTATAATGTAGATGTATAGGTACGCGCAGCAGTGCCTACACACGGTTAACCTACTATTATTATTATTATTATTAATAATTGAAAGAGATTGCGCGGTGGCCGTGTATAAATCGCAAAAACAATGAATGTCGGCGGGTT
Organism: Periphyllus acericola; assembly: GCA_949715065.1. Lineage (NCBI taxonomy): Eukaryota > Metazoa > Arthropoda > Insecta > Hemiptera > Aphididae > Periphyllus > Periphyllus acericola. Next base: position 15,027,313 of record OX454268.1, on the reverse strand, counting down.
CGTGCGGTAGGTGTATACTCTGTGTACGTATAATATAAGTATAATAGCAGAGCATGGTTGTGTACAGCGTTTATGGAAACGGTTATCTCGTCGACGTTCTTTTTTCTATGTTTTTTTTTCTTTTCTTTTTTTTTCGTCACGTCGTCGGATAACAAATGGACTTTGTTCTTCTTTTACCTTATTTACGATAACTCTTTATTGTTGTTATTATTATTTTTTTGCTATTTCGTTTTTTCTTTCTTTTTCGTACGGGCGCTGTACGAACCGCAGGTCAGAAACTGTAGTTGTCCGGTGTATACCTGCTGCAGTTGCGGCCGCGGTTCTGAATGTTATCGTTGTAACGCGGTATTAAACGTAGTGGAGCAGACAACCACCGCTGTGCATCGGGTCATCCGTATACAGTGAGTCGTCGAGTGCTACGGAACGCTTTCGTGGTGATTTCCGAGCCCGGACGCCTAGCCTTATCTCTCGGTAAAAGCGAATCGACCTCGGAGTCAGTTTCCTAATTACATATATTAAAGTATGCACCTATGAAATCCCATCCGGCCTGGTCAGTTCAGCGCTCAAGGCGGTGTGTTTTGTCATTTATAATAATGTCGAAAGGAATATGCGTCGCAGATGTCGGTCAGGACATCGTAAGACTTGCTCTCCCATCATTTCCAACTCGTCATTCCCGATCGCAAGAAAAAATCCCTTTTTCGGACCGTTTTATGTTCGCGCGGACGTCCCGAAATCTGACAACGTCGTGTGCGGCACGTGAAGTACACGTGCATCGGTTTCGAGAAGCAATACGCTATGTTTATGCGTGTACGACCCTGCAGAGCTCACGATCTTAATGCCCGACGAAACAGCGTTTCAATTATTATTCGAGAAATTGCGTTTTAATTATTTATATTTAATTATTTTAACGAGGAACAAAGGTAAAATCACTATAGAGAGGGAGGCTTATGAAATTGCCAGTTACATCGTTAAATATTTAAATTACCGACAAGAGCGCTGCGCGGCGCTTAAGTGTGGTTATTTTCAAAAGACAGCCGGTGATCATAAGCAAACACAATTAATACCGTTTAAATGCCATTATATGAATAAGAATTAATTCGTTTTGTTAATTTATTTTCCCCATCACTTTCGTTCTAGTGTAATGTATTACGCATAACCTTCATATAATTAATGTAAGACGTGATTGTATATCCGGCTATGATTAAACTAAGCGAAAACTCATTCTTGCTCAACACGTGAAATCCTTGAATCCTATATACAGTTATAATAAACAATAGAGGGTTCACGTGATCCAAAATATGTAAAACCCTAACCCGAGGAACAAATAATATCAGTACTTTAAAAGCGCACAAGTAATAAGGAGAAGCATGACTAAAAGTACTTCTATCAAATCTCGAGACTTTTGGACCACGAAAACGACAAATTTCACAATAGATAGACTGATAGAACGGCAGGAGATCAGCTCAAGCAGCGCGTATAATGGCTCCAAATCAACACCCAAGTCAGACGTATCCAGCCATCCCGTGCAGATGAGCTCTCCCATCATCATCGACGTTTTATCGTTATCAGTTGTTTTTCTACGTTGATTGATTATAATGTGTTGATTTCGCGTAATACTATACTAGTATAACCTATTCATTTAAAAGAAACTTAATACCTGAACACTTTTATATTGTTACTGCTGGTTTTGAACCCGGCGTGGTACACAAGAAAAAGGCAGGAGCGCAGCCGGACACTTGGAAGAATATTTTCGAAATAACCGTTGCGAGTTCTATACAATTAATCAACGTACCGCGTTGTACCGTATCGCGTATCATCAATATCGATACGGCCCGCTGTACGCTTTACAATTGATACATCTTATCAATGTGCTTGCAACGTTTTACGAACACATGCACGTTTTACGTACGACGTTGAATCGACGTTACACTTATTGTCTTATGCAAATCATTGCGAAATCGATCGAATATCACGGGTACCGTTTGTGTATCGATTTATCTCGGATTTTGCGAGTCCAACGTTTTTCGAAAACACAACGTATCATTTTGTTCTATACCGTCTCGAAACGATTCATCTGTGCGACGCGAGCATCCACTAGAACGGTTTGAGTGCGCGCACAGTGTAAAATCGCGTTCGTAAATGGCGTTGTTTTATTATCGCGCACTATACTCGTGTGTGCGGCCTTTCGAGTTCTTTACGCGATATATTATCGCAAAAAATGATACGTATGACATGGCGTGCATGCGAGCAGTTTACCTTTTTAATATATTCTACTCGGGCGACGTAAATACCGTATTGACTTGTACGTAAACCTTAATCTCGTAATAACAACACAGCATTAGCACGTTTTAATGTACCGTTCCAAGACGTTGTAACGACCGCTCTGCGAATGTACACATCTGCATATTTATGATACCAATATGAGTGGTTCTTTATCTCTACTCCCATATACAGGGTGTCCCGCCGGGATTTTCATGTATCGTTATCTCCCGTGTTATTTGAGATAGTGAGATTTTGTTTTTTTATGAACATCCCAGGGCAAGCCCAATTTTTTCGACATTAGCTTATTATTTTGTGAAATTTGAAGATAGTTATTTTACAAGGCTTATTGATTTGAAAATGTTGACGATTCAACTTCCAGTTTTCATCAGATTCATGGTTTTACTGTTTTTTTTTTAGTTTACAAAGAAATTAACTTTAATTAATAACTTTGTTATCTTCGACAACACGGGATATATCGCTTTGCGTAAATTCCGATGGGACACCCTGTACATGGTTGGAGTTGTTTTGGAATCTTAGCGGAGCATTAATAGTATTCACCGTGTGCTTTATACGCAGCTTTCACCTATCGCTCGTAAAAAACCCAGATACCCAATCGACTGGTTGGATATTCGATATTTTTTTTTCATTTAAGACGTTCTAAAAAATTTACCGGCCGGAACGCGACGTAAACAATTTGATATGGTTATAAAAGTTTATAACATTCCTGAATAATATAATGGAGAATATTATAAAGTTTTTATAAACATTGCGCTCGTTTTAATTATTGTAGTACGGAAAATACTACAAATTGTTATTCGTAAACGTACACATAAGGGTAGGTAGCTTGAAAACAATAAACCCTTTTTTTCCCCGCCCCACACATATACTTTTTCGACATCGCGATGCGGGTGGAGAAACGTCCGATTCCATGTACATAAACACAATATTATGATGCGAGGTGAAGTAAAAGAATTTGTAAAACTAACTCATATACGATCCCTAAACCTTCACGGGTGCTCGGTATGCGACTGAAAACCTAATAAAGGAAAACATGTATTATTGTCGGTTACACGTGTTACTCCTGCAGTCATTATTTACTCTTTTCGACATGATCCTCGGGGGTAACCATTACTTAATAAACTTTTACGTGCGAAAGCTCACTTTTTTTCCGACGGCCGTTTGACGATAAATACTCATGAACATACACCCACGTGTCAAAGACAGGCCAAAGCATGGTCTCGGACAAAAGATACCGAACCGTATTACTTGTACGTTTAGTATTATTATTACTATTATTATTATTATTATTTCATAACCAAAGGCTCCGTTTGTGAAAGCTGCTGATGGGATACCCTTTGCCGTATGACAATTCAAAAGACACTTATATATATATATATATATGTGTGTGTACATTATAATGAATTGAACAAAAGATTATGGTAAAAAAAGACGCATTAAACGATTTTAATGGTGAGCTACGATAATAATATTATGATTTACTCGTTACGGATGCACGACAATATAATTATTGAATATATATTTCACTACGCTTTAAATAAATATCAAAAACAAATAATATTATTATGTTTAATTTATATTGTATGCTGACGAGTGTCAATCTATAATTGTTGTCTGAAACCGAGATAAAAAATTAAATTAAATTATATGTTTAATAATAAAAAAAAGAAAAAAAACTGTGTTGATTAATAGCTAATATAGATTATAAAAAGTTATTTAAATAATATTAACACAACTCATATGAACGTATTTATAGACTATAGTTGTAGGGTGTAATGTGTAATATATACGGTACAATTCTCGAATACATTTGGATGACGTTGACTATAATATGCTTAGTATTAGCTACTGAAACAATAATGATTATAGTTCGGATGAGGTCGGATTTTTGCGAGTGTAAGCATTTTATAACATGATGATACGACAAATTCAGATTTCGTGGAAGATCAGTGCAGCTTCTCTGTCTACGGTACCGTGTAAAATATTTAAAGGAAAACAATAAACCCCTAGTTAATTATTAATTTAAATGAATAGATTTTTTTTTTCAAAATATATCATTTGCATTGTATTTTTAATAATACACGTCTTCCCCACGGGATCTACTACCCAGTACCCACGTCAACTTATAACGAGAAGTAATCAATGATATGGTATTATAATTATAATTGCTTATATGCATGTGTATGTCTACACAAGATACTTACGTAGTTAAACGCATATGATAATTTACTCTTTTTGCGATAATAATTTTTTCCTCTACCGAACATGATGACGTACTGCCGCAGGCGTTGGCGATCGGTTGGAAAATTAAAACGTAATTTTTTTTTATTTTTTTCAGCGATTATTCAAAGGGCTTTAACGGTTTGATTGCTTTCCTTTTTTTTCACTATCTGCTTTCACAGTACAAATTCTGACTGCTAACAACGTTGTACTCGTGTGCGCGCTATATAATGTATTCACGTGTATGTGTGTGCATGTGCGTGCGTGTATGTGCGTGCTTGTGTGAGTAGTGAGCGTATTAGCATCTGTATGTATAGAAGCGAATTGGTAATCCGAACACGTCGCGCCATTAGCAACGTCCGTTTGATGATCCATTTCTACCAGCTCCCCGCCACGGCACACGAAACCCAGCGATGACGATTCGCGTCTCCGAAATTTTTATTTCATTTTATTATTATTTTTTTTTTCATCCCTCCCCGTCACGGCTACGCTGCCGTTCGCACAATATAATGATACCATCACCGACTTGTTGGTCACTTTCCGCGTAGGTCAATAGCAGAGCACTCGAAAGTCGTCTGGGCCTTGATTTGATAAGTCGTTCTTACGATTTGAACGTTTATAACAATAAGCCGACAATTTCGTATAGTAAAACTAAAACTGGGGTTGTAACGAAAAAAAAAATTGCATAACGAGTTTCCTTTGTTTTTTTTTTTTGTTTTCGTTTTAACCTTTTCATTTTTGAAATGCTTTTAGGAAAATCGTCTTCCGTTACGTTATTCACACATGATTTTTCATCGTGCTCATAAAGGGTGTTCAGAATCTCGTTTTACAGCGGTTTTCGCATATAAATAAGTAAAAATACAAAATAAACCATAAAGTTGTTGGACACGGACAAACCTTAAACTATATTTTTTTCGTAATTCACATTTTGCCACACATAATGCTGATCACCCCTCACCCTACCTTACGTAGTGTGATGCATATAGTAATATGTATTCTTGTAATCGTAAAGTAATACGTTCCGCGAGGAATCAAAATATACAATACGAAGTGTATGTACGCACCAGCATATAGATTGGACATGTTATTTCGTTTCAAATAATTATTTTTCGTTCCGTGTCAGCTTCTTAATTTTTTCGAGATAATTACCATTGTAGCTGATATTTTTTATACAGCGATGATGAGCTGAACGTTTTTACATTTTTTAAAAATGCGTCCTAGACAACTTTACGAAAGGTAAAAACCGTCCAAAAATATCCAAAAATAAGCACTTTGCGAGCGTATTACAAAACGCTAAGAACGCTAGTTCCGTCGGTCTCATACATTTCGCATCCTCACCGCGTGGAGCACGTCCACGTCCACCGCCAATTCGAATGCCGCGTTTCCGTTGCGATGTACAGTGGTACACTATTAGTGGGTAACTTCTGGGGAGGATATATTATATGTGTATTAGATTTTTTCATCTGACGCAGGTACAGCTATTCGATACAGCTATTCGATGTAAAGAAAATGGATCCCGCGAGTTTCCGTCACCGCTCCCCGCGACGCGTATCCATACTATTATATGCTACCACACAAAGGTCTCTTTATTCGATCTAATTTCCGCCGTTGTTTCAACGCAAGACGTCGTGGAAACACTACGCGAGACAAGTCGTCGATACCGCACTGCGCGTACCACTATGTAATATTTTACTACCGCCAAAAACACTCCGCGAGAGGTTTGAAATAAAAAACCGTATACCTACGCCTTTCCTGGTACTTTTTACACAACGTACGTTGACCAGCACGTGCTTATTATAAAATGTTCTTTGGACGTTAGTTGAAGTTGTATTTTATGGTTCACCACCCAGCCGAAAAATTAGGGATGGGTTTCGTTTAGAACTGCTTGGTACGTAAGGTTGAACTTGGTATTGTAAAAACACACAGATAGTTTATAAGTATAGATACTGCTATAGTTACATGCACTTTGCATAAACGGTGAACGTATAAAGATGAAAATACACAGTTTTTGAAATTCAATTTTGTACATTACCTTTTCTTGGACCACTAACTGAAAAATAACAAACTGCCCCTGTTCGAACATAACATTATTATTGCTATTCTTTTGTAAGACCGTTACTGTATGCTTTCCGTACACTTATCTCCGGCCCTGTCACATAATATGCTGTCTGGCCATTACCGATTCGCGTGACAAGTATCCGCGTGCGGATGACGCCACGGCGAGTGAAACAAAATAATTATTAAAAAAATTTTCCGTACTTTAGATCAATGCATTATGCGCGCGCGGTAAATTCGGAATACGTTTTAATTGTTTTTAACAGCGTTTTATTTATGTTCTAAATGATGTGAAAGAACGCTTTATACGGTGCACACCGTACCGGTCTTTATGATAATAAATTAAAACAGGGTATCCGCTAGTGGGAAAGACATATATTGTACTATAAGATTCTCTGGAAAACCGTGGACTTAAATGACTTACGGAAACGATCGCTCCGTGTGGGTGTGTGTGTTCTTTTTATTGAATACGCGTGTATTATGTGCGAGAGTATATGTTGAGCTGAAAAATTTCACAAAACTCGACTACCTATCTTCTTTGACAATTTTACACTACTCTGAGCAGTATCAGAGTATAAATATAGTGCATCTTTTTTTCTTATTCGAAAATCAAAATATATATAACTATATACGGAAAACACGGTTGATCCAATTATAATCAGAAGTTCGGAACGTCGTCGTCGTATCGCAAAAGGACGAAAATAACGTTGGATGATAATACACTTTTAAAACGAAACGAAAGGAGAAGCGACCATGATCATACATTATATATATATAAATAGTATTTGTAAAGTATGATCTTGTATACGGCACGGTCAATTACATTTTTCCGGTGGTATGAACATTGATTCCAGTCGAAAATTCCTCGAGGCTAAGATAAGACCGGTGTCTGTAGTATGACTATATAGTATAAAATAATACAATATAGTATTATCATCTTTACAAAGGAAAAATCCCACTGAAGTTATGTCGATATCCGGTATCCGGACAAATATTTTATTGTTAAGCATAGTAACTCAGCGAAATCGAGAAACAAATATTACATATACAGGTGATATAACATAATCATATGTGATATTGAGTACAATTTTCGTAACTATTTAACTGTCCATTAAATAATATTGCCGATTTATGGGTCACGAAAACAAAAAATTAAAGTTTTTTTTCCCCTCGTATTAATAACTGAAAATCGTCCCGTAAACAAACTGAATTATTGAAATTATAATGTGGGACTGTTCGCCGGGGGTGAAAATATCGCGGGAAAAAAATCAATAAACAACCGCAACGGAAGAGTATTCTTAAAACGACAAATGGAAAAACAAAGAAGCGGCATTATAATAAGACGTATCCTTAGGATAGCGAAAAACGAGTGTAAGTGCATGTTGAATAAATTGTAAAAGGAAAGCGAAATCGATGGAAACCGTACTATGCCGACGGACGCGATAACCGACGGAGAGCAAATAAGAAGGTCAAATAAAGAGGACGTACCTATACTGTACGTCATACATAATGCATGGGACGGGAAAAGATAATCAACGGATATAGACGTATATCAATCAGGGGGCTTATAAATATACGAGTATATATATATATATTATTCATACACGTGCAATTTGACTTATTTTGGCCTCAGATCATTAGGTCCATCATAATATATCTATAACCTGAATAAGCCAATAAGACGAAAGACCCGCAAAATAAGAACACGTTATTTTCAGAAAAAAACTAATTCAACTTAAAATATTTATTGAGACTTCAGCTTGGTATAACAACGATACGTAAATAATAAATCATACACTTGTGTGTATAATATAAAAATAAATATATAAATGCATAAATGCAATATATAATATGCGTTTAATTATAACATAAAGTATGTATTAAATGGAGAGAACAAAATAATATGTGGGTCAAGTAAACTAAGAGTTAAGTAAGCTAAGAGTTTCCCAATCTCTTTTTATTGAACGCTTCCGTTTAGATTTTCACAATTCTCTCACCACCCCCCATAACATTTATGAATAAAACTAACTGTTTATTTCTTTATAATCAGTCATTTGAATAAAATGAAAAACGAATAATTTGAACTTATAAATGTAAGTATCTACTAAAAATATATAATTCTAAACTCGCTATTATAAAATAAGAACACAATAATATATTGTGTCGCAAGGGTGAGCATAAGTGAGCATTTTCAATCGCGGGCCGCATTTCGCATAAAACTGAAATCGCCTTTCTACACGAGCCACACATACAATTTTTATCACACCTTCTTTCTTTATTAATGCTGCAGCTCTAATTAGTAACACAATCTGTTTGTTTTGACTATGTACGTTTGTCATTTATTGGTAATTATTATTTAAAAAAATGTTATGGAATTTGGAATACATTTATTTATATATATTTAATTTTAATTTAACTTCATAATTTACTAGGTATATGAAAATTAAAAACATATGGATTGCAAAGAGATTGTACTACGCGGTAGGCTGAAAAATTCGCTAAATCATGTACATATATGTTTATAATCTTTGGATATTTATTTATTTTTCCATGTGATAATAGCATTTTCCACCCTAGGGCAGAAAGTACTAGTTCCTGCCATTGGACGAAAAAGAGTCACTTTCTGTCGCATTTAGTAGCATCAAAAATTAAACTTGCAGCACACGGGTGACAAAAAAATAATTTTTTAACTAGTGATCGATTTGAGGTTGAATATTACTTTACTTGAGAAACGATAACTTGCTTGACAAATGTTAGTATCAGTCTTAGACCTCCCTTTCCATATATTTCCAACAGATTTCTTGATATTTTGAAAATTATTTGTTGAGCTGCATTGTAATTTTTTCTGTTTAAATATGAGGGTATAAGCTCGTAGTATTCGAGCCAATACAACTCATATAATTTTAAAATTATAATTTACAGTTTAATACACCCACTTTTAACTAAAAATTCCCACGAAGGGGTGAAAACACCCACGTTGGAATTTTCAACCCACCTACCCTTTTTTTTCACTCGTCAAAAGGCTGCATAATGGTCTAATTACGCTAAAATAATATAAGTGAATTCTTATTTCTATTGAATATTTGACAGAAATCCTCATAATCATTAATTATCTAATTGTTAAATCACCCCATCATTAACCGGTGTAAGTGAACGCTTTTCCGTGTGTTGGTACACGTGTAAGTCGGGACGGATTGCTTAGACTAAAACAGGCGAATGTGTCAACTTACAGTGAGTCCATTAAGCGGTGACCACTGTGCCCTGAAATATTGTAAAGCGCAGAGGTTCATGGTGGAGAATCGAGTCGAAGTATTATAATAATAGAAGTATTATTGACATCGCCTCGGGACGAAAATCCCGTTGACATTTATTATTATTACGCCAACAATAATAATGATTATAAAACGGGTGTAAGACATTTTTTTTAAAATGCACGACGAGTTCGTCCTTCCGCCTCGCTATTATAGTATAGTTTCCCGTGATCAGTACTACTATACGTTGTTAGCACCACGACGGAATTCTCCCGAACCGTTTAGGTCTTCGCCGCATCGTCAATCATTTAGACACCATCATCGCGCGTACCGTCGCCGCCGTGATCAGTAAGATACTGTTCGCTGTTTTTAACTATCATTCCATGCGTGCCTTTTTTTCCTCCTCGGGGTGAATCATTTGTCTTTCGATTACCATTGTATAATACATGTGTGTACAGCTAGCTGCAAATGGAAATGAATCATTCGGCGTTTTGCAAATGGTTAGTGATCAAAAACGTGCGGCAAAATTTTCGCGATGAAAATACGCGCGTGTGCTGTACTTATATAATAATGATAATAATACTAATCAGTCGTAGTAGTAATCATTATAATAACAATAATAATACTAAAAATAATAATTATTATAATGACAATAACAATAGTAAAAATAATAATAATAATCAATTTGATAAACTCCAGAAAGCATGAGGTACGGCGAAATATAGTATAACTAATATCATTGATAATTCATTAGCTTATCAATGTTTACATAATGAGAACTACAATAAAGGTACGGACATCCTACAGTAGATCCATTAATTAACAATAAATCAAGGTTAATATAATAATACTGCACAGTTAGGTGTGATAAATAATAATACATATTTAGTGTAATATTTTTTCCAAAAATGTACATAAAATTACATGACAATAAACAAAATAGTATGACGAACATAAAATTGGTTAGAATGTTATCACATTTTTTGCCATATTTTCGGCAAAAGATTAATAAAATAAAATGACATGTTGCGCGTGTTATTACTTATTCAACAACCAAATACCAATCAATAGATGTAAAGTAGTCAAAAACAGTTCTATGCTTTGAATGTTAAAACGTTGGACGGTTTCTAGAGTTGAAGGTTAGAACTATTAAATTGTAATTAAAAGATGGCTATCAATGCCAGGTACTTTATTAAGAGTATAATTAAAATTCGCAAAAAGAAAATTAAAAAATTAACGCTTATATCACAATAAAAAGCATTTGCCTAAGATTTTTCTCAAATGCTGGCATTCGTGATCCTCTATATGAGTCCGTTACTATTGTATAGCGAGTAGGTGATAGTTTATAATGTAATAGTAGTGTAAAAATTAATTTTACACGCGTTCAAGTTTTTTTTCGTTGCTTAAACCGCTTGAAGCGCATTCTAAATGACAGAGTCATATTATTATTCAAGTAATGACCGAACTGATGCCACGTACAGAAATTTTAGCGGTTTAATATGGTATAGGCGTATAGCTGATGACGTATGTGAGCGCGTGCATATTATTAATGAGAAATAAGAAGAAGAGGGGACAAAACCGGTAAGCGATCCGTCGAAAACGTTTAACTATTGACGATATGCGAATCAACTTGCGTATCGCGTGGTATTGGTTGCGCCAACTTTTCGAGTAATGGAAATGATGGATTATCTCTGGCTTGTCTGCATCGATTATAGTAATACCAATAATAATTTACCGCCTACTTGTAAAACATTGGAAAATAATTCGCTTCTTATATTATTATTATTATTATTATTATTATCGCATAACAATATCTACGGCACTGTTCCGACAAACGATGTATTATATAATAAATATGTATAGGTTATGTGTCGGAACTACGGTCGTTTTTAGCCAAGGGTACTTTAACAATTATTTCGCGATTGATCTATTTATTGACGTGTAGTGGAGTGTAGAACAAACGGAATGTATTATTCAATACGCTTTAAGTAGTCGTGTATACATTATAGGTATACGTAGTACGGGAGTATATACGATATATATATAAGCTATATATTACGTAAGCGAGTTGAATATAAACGGTAAGGAGAATATAAAAAAAAAAAAAACTATACTATACCTTCGTGCGCGATATATTATTATTTTTTCCGTCTGTTAGACGGTATATAAATTGGCCGAAAATACTTCGCAGACGCGCGCGGCCCGAACTACTTTCGAAATAAAAAAACTAAACTAATAAGTATTGACATTTTAATAACGGTATCGGGAATTTTACGTATAATATATTATTATTTTCGAATTTCTGTATAGAAACGTTAAATATAATACACGTGACGTCGTCTTCGCGAGCAAGAATACCGCGAGAGTGATGAATACGATTTTTTATCTCGTACGTCATTCGCCCGTCGTCATTGTCGTCATATTAAAATATAATGATAAAAAATGACGGAATAATCTCACGGTTAATCGTTTTATGTTCGTCATGTACGAAAACCACACTTTAAGTGATACTTAATGTCAGACATTGCGGATAATCCCGTTTGTATATTATTCCGCGGTCTACGCGAAAGAATGCTCTACAGCCATTATTTATTGTCTTCACTAGTCGGTGGAGTGGTTGGTGGCGCTATGAGCAGAAGGGGGGAGGAAATCACGCTCCGTTAATCCAATACGATGGGTTACAGATTAATAAATAATGATGTACAAATGAATTCAACTTGTAGTGAAGAAGTAGAATAACGCTAGTAGGAAAATGGTTTGAAAAAAATATTGTTAAAGCCCAGAGTATACAAAATACGTACTAGCTTAAGAAAAATACTTACGTACGTAAGTATGAGCTAAAAAAACTCAAGCTATGTACACATATTATACTATTATAATTTGTTTGTTAAAAATGTTACCTTATGGGTACCTAATTGACAAATTTACATTAAGCAATGTTAAAATACATTAGCTAATACCACATTTAAGACTTCTTAAATCATCTTTAAAAGCATTGTATGAAAAAATTAATTTTTAAAAATGTTCTTATTCAAAGATTCATCGGTTCAGCCAAACATCGCTAAAACTTATAAAAACAGATTAAATCACAAAACGTGGATTATGGCTCGGCACATATCGACGTTAAAGATGTCTGTTGTAAAAAATGAGTGAATACTTCAATATAGGAGAATAACTGAAATTTCAGGTGATAAAATTCCGCCTAAAAATAAATTAACAAAATGCAATAAAATGTTATAGGCAAATACATTAGTTCAAACGATCAAAATTATCAAAACATGTGAGAAAAAATGGAATTATTGCGACGAAATGTGCGAAAATATGTAAAAATCTAATTGTATAGGAAAATCACGTTATATTAATTTATCGCTTGTAGGCACAGAGCAACTCATCTGGTCACAGGGAAAATAATATGTGTTTACACGAAAATCCGAGGCCCATATGTATTATTTAAACTGTTTCACAGGAATGCGGGCATACCAGTGCGATTTTTGAACACATTCGGAACGAGTACATCTATTAACTGCAGCAACGGAAATGGACAACGCGTATTTCTGCTAATGAGAAACCCGCGAACGTAGGGGGGGGGGGTGAGGGTTAGTCTAAAACACGGACACTACGGTATAATAATATATATTATTTGTATTTATTCGACGACTTGATTGTTATACGAGTTCGTGAGAGGATATCCCGTACGCCTTTGGAGCAAAATCGCACGAAACAATTTATATATATACTCGCTGCTATTCCCCTGTCAGCGATTACAATTGTATAATAGTCCTACGCCGCCACCCCCGGAGCGGTGGAGACGTATATGTAGTAGACGCGCGCGAGGATTAAGCAATTGATAACATTATAATGTGAAATGCACTTAGCCGGAAGTTTCCGCCTAATCATTTACGGATTTCATTCGTGTACATCCGACGGCACAACAGTAATATTATTATAATAATATGTTTCTGATGATACGATCGCAGGCATGCACAAAGTCGACGGGCAATCGTGATGAACCCGCATCGAACAATGCGTACATAAATACGGAATAAATAGGTTCACTCGTACGCACCTATGTGGCTGAATAATACACGAATAGAAACTGGTAAAGATTCATATCACTTTGGCTATTGTTTGAACCGAACATGTCATTAACTTTTTCCATAACGATAATGTATTTGCAAAAATCTTCGTGTATTCGTATCACGCCGTTGTCGCCGATGCGTTTAGGAAAAATTGTAAACATTATATGTGTAATAGGGATGGCCAAAGTTTTTTAAGTTGAGATCGACCAAGAAAACATTTTTTTTAAGATGGTTGACTTGAGCACAGAACGCTTACCTCAGTTTCAATGATGGACAATGATAACAATGATTTGCAAGTCTAAACCACCAGAGATTAGCTTATACTGGAAATACAAATTCTAATAAAACGCCAAAGATCGACCGTTTGGCCACCCCTGACGTATAGCGTATTCCACAGGGGTTGTGTCGGTTTCTGAATGTTGTGCCACCGGAGATCAAACATTTTCAAACACTTTTAACAATCCCCAATTATGTTGTCCGAATCGAAATTGAACTATCTATCGAGTTAAAAACCGATGTATTTTAAATGTGTTTTCATTATTTAGATAGTTATACAATCTGTACGCGTATGGCATCTGCAATAAGCATAAGTTAATATTTAAATACGAACAATAGTAAGTTTATAAGTAATATGAAATAAGCTGTTTCGAAGTGTTCTTACTTATTTCATAAATACTTATATTATTATTCATGAATGATTGAGTTGAAGAATTTGTACAGCGACTGTACCTCGGCGGGATTGTTGTCTTTTAAATTTTCTAAAGTTTTTAACAGTGAAAATCTTAAAATTATTTTACATAACACTGATGTTCAACGATTAATATACTATATATATTATATATTTAGACATCATCGAGTTCAGAAATTGATATTCTTAATTTTAGATATCATCTAACCTGAATAAATGAGACGCGAAGTTGTCGATTATTCATAACAGATGAATTACTGTTATTAATAAACAGACTTGTTATAATAACATGTTACGCTTATTTAAATATTTGCATCTACCTGATACTAAGCTTCATTCCGCGCACATAACAGCTGATTACAGAAAACTATTATATATTATATTATTTTATTTAATAGAGATTACAAGTGTACTCGCATGATTTTAAAACAACCGTTGTGTAGTGACGCGTAAAGACTATCCCGAAGTCAATATAAAACACTCTGGTACTCTTTTTATTTAAAAATATTATGAAAATTACACCAATTGGAAAACAAAAAATATTGAAAAAAATCTCGCGCCATAAAGGGTACTCGTAGTGTTGGAAAAAAAACCCAAAAGGCATATTAAATCTGAAAAATAACAATGACTTATCTCGTGATTTACCTCGGCCGCAAATTGTTAAAACACGATTGATAAAATTAAAATTGAATAATGAAAACGAACACACGAACACGGGTGTACGACTTAATATCAGTGATTATAAATAATGTTCTTATAACGGCTAAACACGTCGATTTAATATAAGTGAATAATTGCAGGAGCGGAGCCGGGGGTGTGCGTCGCGCGTCGGTCCGGTTTTTCGGACTAATTGATCTTGTTTTAATGACCTGTCGGTTCAGACACTTTTTACGCCTGTTCCCTGCCCTCTCCCACCTCCACCACACATCGCCTATCCAACTCGCTATTAAAAATATAATCGTACACATTTAGCCGGTGGTGGTGGCGACGGTGGCGGGTGGAAAAAATAAAAACCTTTTACACATGTATATATTATACGCACGCGCGCGCACACGTATAAGTCTGTGGTAACAAATTGAACTAAGGCCAAGGGATTCCGAGGTTAACGCATTTATATTGTTTACGCACATAACAGTGACGAGAAGATGGCGGCGGTTTGTGGGGAAATCCGGACGAGATTTATTTCATGAAAATCGCTTTTGCTCGTGACCACCATCCCGCGCGGGTAGACGCGTGCGCGTTTATTTGTATATATAATAATATATATACACAAACATATATATATACACACACACACACAAGTCTTCAAGTCGTCACTGATGTGGATGTAACGTTAAAACGGCAACCCGAAAAAAAAGGAGAGAGAAAAGATTTAAATATTTAAATTACAGTCCGAGGTGAACGGCACCACCCACCGCATCCACCGGCCCGATTTCGGCGCACCTAGGACTCCCCACCAACAGTTTTCAACCTTCAACAACTTACTACGTCTAGTGGAGTTGGCAGATGTATACCGATGGTTTAATATTTAATATTTTCATATCCGCGAAATTGCGTCTGTTCCAACCACGCACTACGATGTTGTGTTATTGAGACTGTGCAATTGCGCACTGGACTTATACCTGGATGTACAAGCTAGCAGAAATATAGTCACATTTTTTCAGCTCTGCAGCTAACAAACCAGTTAAATAATATACCGTGACATTGATTGCGGTCACACCACGCTTTAGACGTTTTTTGATGGAAATATTATTATAGGTCATGAAAGCGTCATGCGGGATCTGCTTCATTCACCCCAAACTCCATGTACGCTGCACCGTTGTAGTAACCTGTATTTATTCTTTCTCGTTTCCTGTTCCTTAAATCATCCTTCACGACTTTCGTGATGTTTAGTAAGCGATGTCATGTAACCAGATTGTCATATAAGATATCGAATAACTGATGTATTCTGCTAAAACATATATATGAAAACAAATTCAAAAAATATTTTTTTTATTTTTCTTATTTTAAACATTATAATATACAAATTTTTATCTTGAACAATACGTAAATTTTATGTGCAAATGAGTAGTTTACATAAATATATTTATGGAGGAAGCTATTCACTAACGGCATATCAGAAATAAATTGTATTGTTCAAGGAAGAATTTTTTTTTTTTTTTTAATTAATATTTATAATATTTATTTATAAATTGATATGACGTTCGAAATTGATGAGGAGAGAAATGATAAAATATAATTTATGATGGGGTTCGAATGTTTTACAATTGAATGTCAAATATTTTATAATGAGTTTCGACGAGTTCAGTGACTGTGAATAGTGGATGGTCTTTGTGAAGAGATTCGTTCGTAATAAACCATGAAGCTCCTGTCTGAGACACTCTCTTACTAACTAATAATTAAAGCAACTATCGAATCGCCAAGATTAAAACCTAGCTCGTATTAGTTAATAGACGTTTTAAATGCGGAAAAACATCAAATTAACGTATAGTATATATATACTATACGTGTATATACCTTCTTGTGAGTATTTAAATAAAAGTAAGATTTGGTTTGGCTTTAATGCCGATAAGACTGCATACTATGATCATCCTTACTGAGCGCACTAATATCACGTTACAGTCTGTGAGTAACTAGGCAACTTTTAGTAAATTATATACTATTAAACATTTATCGAACACACCATATTGAAGTTCTGACTATAAGGAGTTGAAATAAACTGTTTGGATTTCGGTTTCGAATTCCTACAGTTGCAGCGTGTGTTCTGTCCAGTACACTCTACATTACTATATGAGACTCACTTATTATAATAATACTAAAGCGTTTGGTATATACGTTATCGACAACGTGACGAAAACCGATCGAATCTATACAGTGACACACTGGGACTAAATTGTGATAGCTACGAATAACTTTGTGCGATAAAAAAAGGAAACTCTTCACTTCGAAATCTTAAGGCGCGTAATAACATATACCGCTAGATGGAGTGAAAAAATCAGTTATTTACAAGTACAATCTAGCTTGTACGTAAGTGACATAATATATTATGCGATCGTTTTGAAATAAAATTTCAGAAGAAATTCAATATAATACGGCACATCGAAACGGATCACACGACCGCGGGGCATCGAGTTGGACCGATTCGGGTCGCCACCGTTGTACCGTTGAAATATGCGACCGTCGTTGTTTCGCACGCGACCGCAGCATCGTAATAATGACACTACCTGTGCGACGATGCGCGTACCGCCGCGCCGGCGAATCCGAGAACGGCGGCGTGGCGGGTTGCGGCCGACCGACCGTGGAGAAGAGGTGTTATTTATGCATTCCGCAATAAATGCCTCTTCTTATTTTGCATAATGATCATTATTATACACCGCTGGAACCGCGACCGCCTCCGCCGCCGCCGTAGTGGGCAACGGGAAAGATTGAAAACATTTTTCACTTGCGTTTCTTTCGCTAATCGAGAAAACTCAGTAGCAATGGATGTCACGGAGTCATTTTTTATACGGCCAACCCAGACCATAATAAATAACTTTTTCCGACAGGCTTCTCTCGCCCGGCCCCACTCCCTTTCTCTCGCTCTCTTTCTCCGTCCCTGGCGGTGCACATAGTTCCATCCCTCACTCGCTCTCTCGCGTGCTATTCCCACCGCCGTCCATTCCGGCAGCGTGTGTATACGGTTGACACAGTGTCTCAGAGGTCTTAAGCACTAGGCCATGTATCAAATTTTTCATAATAATAATATATAACTTCATATGTGTCGGGTTTTCCTCGAACGGGGCCGCGCGTGAGTATGTACGTGTATACGAGCGCGTGTAGGTACTATTATTATTATTATTACTATTATTATTTTTATTATTATTATTATAGCTAGCTACAATCTTATTGCGATCAATTTACACGGCTGGAAAATGCAGACACCCTTTTGAGTGTCCGACGCAAAAGACGTGTACGTAGGCCACTCCCCATATTTTGTAAAAACCACCAGAGAAAAATAGGATAAAAGATAATATTATAATATTATACTGCCGTCGTCTCGCGATACGCCCTGGTAGCTCAATATTGAATACTGTACAATCGTACGTAAACACAACTTACTGATATTACCTATTATGTTCCATATTTTCGTAATCGATTAAAATCACGAATTTGTTGTATCAAAGCAAACGACGGACTTTTTTAACCGAATTAGTTATATTGTGTTTATATACAATGTTGTTGTAATAAAAATTGGTTCACGGAATATCGTTAGGTCTTATTCGCGTATTTATTGTTACATTATTAATGGTGGAACGTATATTTATGGAGACAATCGAGTAGTTTTTGAAATTATTGCTGTTTTAGTTTTCGGTCGTATCCATGTTCAAAAAATGAACAAAAACATCGTATACGCTGCAGTTACACGTATAGTAAATACAAAATTTTGAATGATTAATACTATTATACGCTAAGTTTTGCGTTTCTTCCGCAGTCACGCACTTTTTTTTACCTATATAGGTATACTATTTGCCGTCTCGGTAATCTACGACTAAAGTAATACTATTATAATGATAATAGTATGATCATCGACACGGCGTGACGATTTACGCATCTGCGTTGGAAGACGATGTTTTTGTTTTAACGTTGTAAAAACGTAATGAATAAAATGCTATACGTTTATCAGTCGACAGTATGATTAAACACATGTTATGTTGTTCGGAAGTAATGACGACATCTTGGGGAAGTTTGCGTTCAATCCGCTTCGACCGTGCCGCGTGCACAGCGACGTAGATCGGAATGTATCAAAGTTTAACGATAAGTCCGTCGTGGCTCAGTGATTACGTAGAATCTCGGTTTCGAATCCCTTATATATTACACCACGCGTACGTTATGTACAATATGGTTATTAAGCTTTCGATACTACAGTTCACGTACGACCTCGCACGGAAAGTCAGTTGGATAACTCGTAGTCGATGCTAAATACAAAGTAAGGTTAGTAAATAGGATATAATAATAACGTGATTTGAATGCGATCGCGATACCGAGTATTATCGTCATGTCACTACATTACTGTGCCACGTATACATATTTATGACATATGATAATGTAGTAGCCGTAATCGTAGGGTGGAAAAACTTATCACACGTGACAGAATTTGACGATGAACCCGGACTGAGATCAATGCGATCCTTTAAACACGGTTCTGACTGATGAAAGTAGATAAATTATTATTGTTCGTATTGATATCTATACGACTTCGATGTGTGGTGGAGCAGATGAAGTTATAATAATACCTACAATCTGAAAATTATGCTGTTGCAATCGCATACCTACGTCTCAGCCATATTATATACTCTTCGTGAAAAAATCAGGTCCGTTGAACGTTGCGCGCTAAGGAGTATTGGTAGAGTGGACCTTTTTTTTATCGTAAACAACAAGAAAATTTCCGAGGAAGATTTTTAAGAACGAATAAAAAAACCGAAGGTAATAGTTTACTTACGAGGTCAAGTCTTTTTCGCAGTAGAGTCGGATTCCGTCTCTTTGCATAATATTCCGCTAAACTTAACTAATTTAAAATGATAAGTTGATAGAAAATACGGTCCCCGGGGAATTAAAATTACTCAGCCGACCCGTCCTCCAGGGACATCTTAAGTTAATTTATCGTTTTATCGAAATGCTTTCTATGTGATTTGATTTCGCTCGTATCTGACTGTATAACTTTATTACTCGGTGCTTCTTAAAAACCCAACACGATCAAAAATTGAAAATAAAAAATAAAAATATAAATGGGTATCATTTTTTATTTTGTATTTTTTTTTCACAAAATATAATTTCATATTATCTATATATATATATATATATATATATATATATATATATATATATATATTACGTTTCTCTCGGTATTGTAATAGCTACTAAATATGATACGCAATGTTTCGAAATAATGTCACAACGTCAGACAATGCTTAACTTTAACAAAGGTTCCTTAACAAATTTTGGCCGTACACTATACGTCATTGCACCCCATCCCGGTGTGTCACGATGTCTAATTTTGACGTCAGAATGTGCCGTAGTCGTCATCATTGTCGTCGGCTGTGGTGTTGCAGTTCAAAACAATACCATGATTTTCGGTAGTCTCTTCCCCCGCACAACATAATAATATAATCAGTAGATACATTTTCGGTAAATTTGCTTACTCGTTTGAAGCGCAAAGTTGGAATTTATCCGTGATGCCTACGCAACCGACGAATAATCGCCACGGTTATTTCGTAAACTGCAGTTATCGTATATTCCCCTGAGTACTGATTAATCATGAATCGCATGATATACACGCATATACTATAATTTAATGTTAAGAAACGGACGAAAATCCTAGGACCAATGAGATTCCAGGATCGACTGGGATCCGTCCCCGTCTTTTAAACTCGAAACCAATGAACTATAAGTACATGTAAATTTCTCTCTCGAAAAAAAACGGTTTTGAATGAAAAATGTCAGGTGGATCAGTTTATGGCAGTAAATTATTTATAATAATATTACATCCTTATATACATAAGGATGTACTTGTAAAACTAGATTTCCTAATAAGATAGGTTGACCGTTGAGTTGACCATTTCATGTATCTATATATATATGTGCAATCAACACAGAAGTAAATAAATTATCACAAAATTATGTAAATGTCCCTAAGTTTCTAATAAATTATGTATGCTATATTATTCTCAACATTATGATAGTCTCATGAAATAATGTTTGACCAAATAGGTACTAGGCAGTGCTGGTTTCGAAACTAAATATGGGTTCAATTTTTTTATATTTTTAAAAAAACTATTTAGAAGTTCCTGAAATGAGGACCCCAAAAAATCAAAATTAAATTCGAAATTGATATCAAAAATCTCCCATGACCATGATGATGGAAGTAAATCCTCGTGATCCAAAACTTCAACACAGACATGAAACAAATTAAAACACACATCCTGGTAAAACCAAAACAGTCCTAGTCACAGTCCTCTATGCAACTAAAATGTAAAAAGATTAAAAAAATTTGGTCTGTGAAGAGCGATCTTCAGATGAAATTATTTGTCCAAAAAAGAGAAAACCTAAAGGTCCACGGAAATCGAATAAAAATATTTTGACTTCCGTCGAAATTATACCGAACTGTAATTACATACTCCAAATTCAACATCAGTTTCATTTTCACCTTTGAACAATATTATTATGAAATAAGAAACCCACTAACGATCCTGTGACTATTACATTATTATTGAGATAAAAATAAAAAAATAATTTATCAAATGTGTGTACGTTGAATTTACCGTCCCCCTTCGCAGTCATGTACTACTTTTGCCTATATTTTACGCCGTCTTTAATGGTTTTAATGGTATCTTTGAAGTAATCAAATCATTAAAATTTTTCGTAAAATTGAATTCATCTATTCCAAACGTATTCCGATTATATTATGTACGAAATTGGTTTGATTGTTCGAATTGTCAATATGTCTATAGTTAAATCACTTAAATTATACTCGATTAAAAAATATTATGTTTAACAACTAATATTGTATACATATGTGTTTAAACTGAAAATATTGATAAAAATAATACGATACTTCAGAAAATCGTTTTCAATAACCGGGCAAGCGCTTGGTATATAAGTTATTTAAAAGTTTTTAAAATATGATGGCAAATATTATATTTCACCGGGCGCCGTTAACATATTATGGTGTTATGCACTAAATAATTCACCATTGTGAGGAGTATTCAAAGAGAATGAATGACTGAATGAATGTATTAAAAAATGTAATCTCTCGATTTCGACAACGTTTTTGTTATAAGGACTTTCTTTTGATCACTAATATTTTCTATTCTAATCGTTTTACTGGATAAAACAAATATATATATACAGGTTGTCCAATCGGATTTTACGCAAAGTGAAGCTTGCAGTGGAGATAATCAAATTCGGTTCTCTAAGAGCATTTCTGAGCAATAATAATTTTGCTGATAATAGTTTGGTAAATATAAGTTAGTTATTAAAGAATTTGAAAAATTATGTTTTTATTTTATAACTTTTATAAATTTCAAAAATGGCCTTTTATAGGGTTTATTTTTCAAAAATGTTGACGGTTCATTAAAAAAAAAACAGAATTTGAGTATCTCAAATACAAGGGAGATATCGCTCCGTATTAATCCCGTTGGGACACTCTGTATATGTGTGTAGGATATTGAGCAATACGTATAATAATATACCTTTTATATTATTATTTATACACAATGATGTCCTGTGCGTTATGCGTTAAATTGTAATGTTTACAGTAATTATTTGTAATAATTGTATAAGTAACTGTGATAAAATATTTTTCGTGGCATTGAATAACACTACCACGACAATTATTTATTTTCAAATCAATAAAACTTACTACTGAGTAAAGAACACAATGCACATCGATCATAATAATATTATTAGTGCTATGACAATCAAGCGTATTGCATTCAATTAGTTTTTGATGACACTGCTCGAAACAAACAGTTATGTATAGTCTTACCGTTGAGATTGTAATAGAAAACTGAAGGCAAAATAATAATGATTATTGTCAACATTATTATTATTATTATTATTAGGTGAGCGTAAGAGAAAATTAACCGATACACAATAATGATTTTATTTACCGCAGTAAATTTTGATTTGAATTGAACGTTCTATCATAACAAAGTACCCGCACATAACTCCGTAAATTCCGATAAACAACGAACGAAAGCGTATGCGTATGATTACCATTTTACGGTAAGGCGATATTGTTTCAACATAATATAAGTTATTTTATTTGAACGCGATAGTGTTTACACTCGTCCACGGTGCTGAACAATTGATTTGCAGCTCATAAGAAAAAAGCGTTTTGCCGAAGACTGACGGTGTGTATTGTATAAATATTTATTTCTATAGCTCTACATGCGAATTCTCGAAAGTAACAAAATCAATGTTGAACAAGTTACGCCGTTGCGCTGGCATTTCTTATTCGCCACGGTTTCTAAACGTATTCTAAACAATTACCTATGATTATTCCGTTCTCGGTTAAAAATTAGTCTGACTTCTTCCGTATATTACGTGTAGAAATATAAATAAATTAAAAATTTAAATGCGTAAATAATTTATTTATGCTTTGGTAACTATATTTTTATACTGGCCAATACAGATCTATGTATCAAATACTCATATTTTGGAATTTTCTTACATTTAATATGCCATGTACGTTTATGGCTAGTGTATGAGTATTATATTAACGTCTTAATATAATCAACAATTCTAACCATGCACTGCGGTAACTGGCGAACACAATGGGGCTCTTACGTGTTCTAGAATTATGTTTAAATAACTAAAACTTAGAATGTTCAAATATCTAACTATTTTGATTGAGAATACTCTATAAGAGCTCACGTTCATAACATACCATATTTACTACGTATTATTATTCAGAGAATCAATTTTCGATTTCCAATAAAAACTTGAGGTTTTTTTTATTTTTCGATTTTTTTATCGTCGAATACCACAAATACAATAACTGTAAATTTTTGTTTTTAGAACGGTGAATGGGTTCCGTTGATTTGAATTCAGATCGCTATGGAAATATGATATGATATTTATAAAATATAACTTGTGAAATATGACGTCTTGCTTAGATCCTCGGAAACATAAAAACATTTAATAAACAAGAATGAAACCAATTTAACTTAACGGAGATTTGAGCCAGCTTATATGCGTTACTTGTACACATATAATTATTTCGAGCCTCGATATTTCTTCAATACCCTTTCATCCCCGAATTTTTATTTTTTATTTTCGTGATTTATTTATATTATGGTAAAAATGATGTGTGTTACTAATTTGGTAAACTATGGACTTGTCATGTTTCAAATAATTCAATGGATTTCTACTAGGTCACTGAGTGACAGGAAGTCGAATAGCTTGATTTTTGATTGTTATGGATATTATGAACGATTTTAAGTCATGGATAATTGAAAAAACAATTTATTCGTGTAACAAAACCATTTTATGGTGATAATTATTCTGATGATAAAACAAAATACAAATTAACAATTTTTACTATTGTTTTTATTATTCGTAGTTTATCCAAAAATATAATATTCATTAAAATATTATTCAAATGTAAACGAAAATATATTATATAAAAATATTTTACCTACACCGGTTTATATATTACTCAAAAATAAAAATGTAATGAACCAGTCAATACTTAATAGTCACAAATGTTTGATTGCTTTAATCAACTCTTTCGTCTTATAATACTGTCATTGTATTATAAACATACTTATTGCACTGACCGTCGTGTCAAATAAAAATAAAATATAATCACCTAAAATACTATCTTCGTCAGATTATCTGTCTGTTCTAAAATTCAATCCCATGATGAGCTTAGACGGCAATATCTCTGCGCTACGACCAGCACGATTTTTGGTTTGAACCGATTACCAGCCTAACGAGACCGGTGTCATATCTATAGACATTATAATATTATACTTAATGAAGATTGCATAATCGAAACTTATTTATTTTATGCATCATTGCCGTACATAATACAGTAGAAACCGATTATGATGTTATTCGAGGGGCGAGTCAAAATTTGACATAACAACCGATAATAATAACCAGGGCTAGGATTTGTATGCAACAGCATGTTTTTTTTGCGACTTATGATTATGGTAATAACTAATAACCATAAAGTTAAAAAAACACCTCGATTACCAATGTATTTATATGAACGAAATATTATGTATTGTGTACATACACTATGTAAACGTGTAATTTATATCATCATGTTGCATATGAAATGCAAATTAATAAAAAGTATAAATTAATTTCTGTACGTACACCACTGTTTACGGGATTTCCCAATTATTGCGGCCAGTTTGATTTATAGTTAGCTGTCATATTTGCTGAAACCTGGACGGTTAGACGTTCTTTAGAAATTTCACTGCCTGAACATTTTTCACCTTCAAATTTGAACGTTCTGTGAGGAAGCGTTTCGAAAACAAATATTTTGAGTCAGTGCCTATAGCTATTATATATAACCATTAGATAACCAAAAAATAACCGTCATATAATTCGTACGTGCATTATACATTATACAACCAGTACAAATTAGTACATACAATATAGGAATATTCCGGGATCGATTTAAGGTCATTAAAACCGGTTTGTAATTTTAACCGATGCCATCACAAACGGTGCCTAGTTTCCACCGTACACTGCGTCACAGGCACGTTATGGGGTTTTTTTTTTTTTTTTAATGTATTATTTTATCGTTGAACTGTCTTACGGAGGTATTCCAAAAGAACAATAATAAACTTATCGGTACGATTTCAATTAAATGTTACAACAAAACAAACGGGTTGAAACGTACGTTCTGCTGATAAACTGAAAAGAAAACAAACAAATAATATCGACCGCTAATGGTGCATCGAAAATACTACACGCGATGCACGATTGATGCAGTCATGAGTATAACCATTTTGCACATCATGTCTCCGACGACAGCGAAATTACTTGTGTATAATTTATTGCATATTCATGCGCTTAGGTACCGTTTGTGTCATCCGGTGCTGCGCTGGAACATTGTTTGTGACATTTTATTTAAAATAAATAAAAACGTTCGTCGATTTCACCGAGACAACGCGAAGACGTGATCGGTGCGCGGCTGCGACTCGTCTCTCGTCTCCGGCTGTGCGCCGCACTAAAAGGTATGCGCGCAGTTATCAATTAAACGCTGTTGGAGAACGAACGAACGATATTTCAATCCAATACGTATAATAGCACGTTTTACGGATACGTACGTAAAACACCATTAGACATTTAATTGAAAAAAAAAAAACGTTTTATCGTTTCTTTTTGTCTTCTTATACGGTGTGCGTTTTATCCAATACCCCTTGACGCGTTAGTAGTCTCGTAGCATTGGATTCGTCGTATTTACGATACATAAAATCGGGCGGTATTTACTGCGAAATAAAACAGTTATTGATGTACTTTCACGTTTTATGTACAGCAATCGCATAAAGCAGAAAATTATATTGTTAAAAACGATACACTGAAAACTCTCTTAGATATTTACAATATAACGATTTTTTTTTCCCCCAAAATTATATCATCGATGAAAAATCATCTCTGATTACGTACTATTCCCTTCAACGCGTTTCGTATTTTCTGATTTCGTTCTTATAAACATATCGATACCGATAGCAATAGGATATCGATTGAAACGGAAACGAGTCTTTACATACAATCGAATGTCCAAACATAATAAATTTCGTTCGTTGTATTACGTACATACGTTTTATCGGTTTGTTCATTTCATTGATATAAAAACGTATACGGCTCGCATAAAAAGTTATGTTATTTCATTGTTAACCGCGGTTAAATAATATGAACACACGACATGTGCAGAACGATACGGACTCGAAACGGATTGGTGACGGTGAAACCCCGATTTGTCGAAAACCTTGATAAGTTTTAAGTGCTGTTCTCTTGCATTTAGACTTATCGAGGCTGCTCCGCCGTGTCTTATTTTATGAACCAGCTGAAAGCCTACTAATCACGTCAGCCGACAGGACGATGCTGTATAGAGATTTGAGTCATCTGTTTTGTCATTTAAGAAATACACAAATCGTGGATTGTATTTTTTTGTGAGGTACGTTACACAAGTGCGTTTTCCAAAATCTAATTTAATATGCTCGAATTAATTTCACCTGTGATTTACGTTTATTGTAGGAGGGTTTTGATATCACATTTGAATATTTTGAAAGTATGTATTATCCTTAATTGATTATTTATGATAGTAAATAATATGACCCACTAGGATCACTTCCGAAGATTATGTATTATTTAAGATAACTATGCTGTGATAAAAAAAATATGCGACATGTATGCTGAAAACGATTGTGTTCGAGAATAATTCGTCGTCGTAAGCTAAATATTATAGTACATGTTCTGTAAATATAGATATGATATACGAGTATATATAAATAATTAAAGAAAGCAATTTAAAACCCTTTTCACTTTGTTATTTTACCGGGAACATAAGAGTTTATGTACGTCTATTTGTTCTATATTTTATATATTCTGTAATAGTACATCGCGATTTTGATTCGTCGTTCAACCCATTATTATTTGATCTGAAATCTTTCTTTATCGCGTGTACGTTGCACGGTTATCCATTCACCATTCGGCAAAAATGCGGTAAATGTGAAATTTCATAATGTTAATGTTGTACGTAATATATAATCGATGAACTGAAACCACACCTTTGATCTCCGACTCAAATAACTCTTAACTTAAACTTCACTAAATTATTACGAAATTTTACCAAATATTTCTGCTTTTTTTTACAACTTTTGCGAATTCAAACTGGTCCTTGAGCGAAGCTAGAGTATTGGGTAACTGAAGTGGTGTGTCTTAAAATTAACTTTTTTTAATGAATTGGGTCATTAATTGCATTGCTGTAATGTTTCGGACAATGGCAAAATAAAAAAAAAAAATGTAAAATGTTTTTCCGGGTGATTTTGGGTCTGATAAGCGACTGAAACATAAATATGTATAAATATGTATATTTATGTAACATTTATGTATATATAACATAAATGTTACATAAAACCGATATCTAGTGTACGATTCGTATGCCGATTCGTCCATTCGCAACGAAACGATTCATTTCTTCGTGTATCATTTCTATCGTGATGATATCTGTACTCATGGTGAGCGTTTTTAATTTCAACAGGGCTCGTGATGTAGCTCGTACCTATACCTCGAAAATTCGCTAAGTCGTATTGGATCACTATTCGGACTTAGGCTCGTGTGCACAAAGCATTCGATCAATACACACACAAATATATATATAGTTATAATATTAAAACAACAAATCCTTATTGCCAAACCGACATAAATCCTGAATAATCTCTAAATCAGTACGTCCGAAGGGTGTACCGTGACGTTTTAAAGGTGTGCCGCGAAAACTTGAACTTTTTGATTCAAAAGTCTCAAAAGTTATAAAGTGTACCGATCGTCATACACATACAATGTTTATGTTTATCCAAGTGTGCCATGACTTGTAATGTCTAACAGATAACGTACAGCGATGTTGAAGAGTTTGGGAACCACCGGTCAAACACGCATACACACATTTTTGATAAAAATAATAACTATGGTAATATTGTTGGTATGAAAAATATATGTAAGCGAACTACCAGAACTTACGTTGCTGAAATTTTGCTCACTCACGAGACGTATATTAATGTAATTCCACCGCTTGTTGTTAACACTTCCTCGCTGCACTTCTATAATAGGTAGGTACGCGTATAAAAAATTACGGTAGTGCGATTTTGATGTGTATATTGATGTTCAAATCAAATTACTCTTCCCTGCGAGTACGTCCACCGTTCAACGTGACGATCGTCGAACACGACGTATATTACGCCCGACGTATATGATATAAATAAATAATAAATACCTTACAATATAAACGCCATTATTATTTTTTTTTTTTACTCCTGGTACCGTTGCCGCTGCGCCGTACTCTTCGTTCGGGTTACTTTCTAAGTTAAAAAATTCGTACAGTGTGCAGTGTGACGTTGACGACTTATCTCACCCACAACCACCGCCTACACAGTTGCGCATGTTTCTCTCTCTCTCTCTCTCTCTCTCTCTCTCTTTTTCTCTATAACTCTCTTGAACGCGAGCGCAAATGTTAATGGCGCGAGATGAGCCTTTCCCCTCATATCTTGACACCACATTCAGCACATCATCCATTCATTTGGCCGCGGCTGCGTCGTGTTATATTATTCGTGCATTATTAAATATTAAAAATGTCACTTTGCAATGATTAATTCACCTCCGACGTAAACACGAGTGTGTCCCCGAAGTGTCATTTCTGATTTGCGGCCAGCCGCGGCGGGCGTGGCAGAGCATCGTGCCGTCATATCAGCGTATATAGGTATATAATATATAATATATATCCAGAAAACGTGTTCTCTCGTTCGCACCTTTCAAATATTGCGTATTAACCGACGTGTTTTACATCACCGTCGTCCGTGAATAAATATATACGTATATATATAAATACTTCGTGGCGGTAATTGGTTTCCTCCCACGCGATTTGTGAACTCTATCTCCGGTTAAACGGTTGCCTGATCGATGGCGGATGAACGGATGAATAACAGAAATAAAAAATGCCTAGAACCCGGTGCTATCGCATGATCATTATAATATAGTTGTAGTACGATCGTTTTTTCTTCTTCTTCTCCTTCAATCGTATTGTCCGTCTGTTTTATATCACGTCATCACCATGCACCACGTTCAATTTACGAACAATAGTTCAATCGAATGTTCACTACCATCATGTTTACCGCCAAAACCGCGAGTTAAATAAATAAATTTAGTTCAAATATTAAAATATTCAACTCCAGCGTGATCCGTGCTTCGATGTACAACGATTTATTCGAGTGGTTCATTCAATCTTTGATGCACGTTCAATTCGATACGGCTTAAAGCATTTTTTAAAAATTAAATTTCTACAAGTCAGGGTTTAAGTGATTTTTTTTTTTTTTTGGAATTTCCCACTATAGAATTTCGACTTTATTAGCATCGGGTGATAATATAATTTATTTGTGGCTCGTACGTACAGTATAATTTATAATAATTAAGAACTATTAAAACAATCAATATCGGACGCAGTCGCAATTGAACAACTTCAGTACTCACTATAGTACCTATACATATATTATCGAAACCGTAAATGATGAAAATAAGAGTAAAGCAGCATACATCAATATCTGTTTTAAACAATTGCCGTTACAGTAAATTGAATCAAACCTGCAGTGTCTTGCGATTTAAAAAAATCCAGTTTAGTGACATTTTTTAGTGGATGTAGGTGAATTTGTTGAAACAGCGATTTCCTAGTGTAGGGCATTCCAAAAATAAACGATAAAAATGTCTGATACTTCTGTCACGGTAACAGTAATCATGCTAAACTGTCGCGGAAAGTTGGCTATTGAAGCCGTGGACTATGTATGCGGATCAGTTGTATGCTAATATTGCATTTTAACGAGGGAAATTCAAGTGATATAAATTGAAATAGTAAAGTAACCGTAAAACTAAAAACATTTTGGACGCGAAATGCGAGTTTTATATAGAAAAGATTAAATAAAACCGAACACAACATTTCCAAGTGCGTAAACGATGATTATACTTATATTATCGATAAATCTTTAGTGGTGTAGACCTATACATTGTATTAGCGAGGTGGCACGTAAGTTTTTGTTAGAAATATACAAATACTATAGTCATTAATATGTCATGAACGGTGTTATTATTAAAAGGTTTTATAGCGAGAGAGATTGAAAGTGAACTTTTACAATATTTTCCTCGAAATCCCGAACAAAAACAGTATTATGGTGCATAAAATAAGGTAAAGCAAGTTTTCCCTGATTCAAAGCTCCCTAGTTGTAATCAATAAAATATAATGTGCTGTAAAAATGGTGACGATAGTGAAAGGAAACATTTTAACAACTTTTCAGTCAATGTAATGAACCAATTACCAACGTTTCAATTAGTTCACGGTTAATTGCAAACAAAATAATTTGTTTAAAACAGATATTGGTTTGGGCAATGCAAATGTATTTCGAAACAGAGATTTTTCTTTTGTTCGTTGCATTACAGTAGAAGAATAATAATATTAGATAGAATATCGAAAATCATATTTACTCTATAATATTATTCAATGTACACTATGTGCGTGTATAATTTGAGGAAATATATAAATTTATAATTATAATACAGTCGAACGGCGATTATCTGAACGACAGTTTCCCGATCACCAAAACATTTCGTTTCACCTATAGTGTTTATATCTTGATTCGGGAATCAACAGTATGCTATGATTTTAGGGCTTTGAAGAAATTCTAAAACGCTTGTAGCAGCATTATATGTAAATACGCAATACAATTAATATTTGATCAATTATTTTTCGCTCTCGACCACTTTTTGAAAAATGACATATCCCAACTATCTATACGAGTATAGTCGACCAGTCCGGTCTTGCTGTTTATCGTGTTCTCGCTCCAATCAATAGGGGTCGACTTGTTGCAGACAATAGAAAAAAAATCGTTTTATTCTTAACCGATATTTATCGTTCATTAACGTGTCATGGATGTAACACTTATGATGAAATTTAAAAGTAATTTGATCGATGGGTGAATTTGAAAATGCGTTTTAATCCATAGAAAAAACGTGGTTGTAAATTTAAATACTCTCTCGAATCGCGTGCAAGTCGCCCTCATAACACTATGAGCCGTGCAGGACTGAGACGATGCTGGTATAGTAACTATAAGAACGAATGGAATCATCGCAAAAGAAAACAACAAAGCAGCACACGCTCTCGTCGTGTGACAGTGATAATTATAGTAAGGATGAGATCAACACGAAAATAATAACATTTACGAACGACTACACAGACGTACAGCGTAGGTACCAGAAAACAAGAGAATACGGTCACGGCCATCAAAACCCGCTACGACAACGACTGCCGCACGGTCCACGTGAACTTAGTGAGTAGAACGAAATTAAATTACTTGCGAATTTGAACGATAGGAAAATAAATATATTAAGGGTTGTGAACATGAAGAAAAAAGTAATTATCACGTCGAGAAATGCACAAGAAATTAGAAAAGCCCAAAAGCTCAAAAAAGAAAAAAAATCAACTTTTTCTCATCTACATGTGATCACGAAACAATATATTTTTAGCCGGGAAAAAATCGTGGTTGTTATTATTAATCATTAGATTGTTATGATTAATAATTGGAAGTTTCAAAAAATAAAGTAATGTCATTTGGCCTTTTATCATCATTCAAAACAATTACCTGACTTAAAGTGATGGAGTAGTTGCTCACGGGCGCTTAACGTCCCGTCTCACTTTGGTACATGTGCATAATTTCAATATTGTAAATATCGTTGGAACTCGGACGAGACGACGACGCGACGTTACAGTATGCTATATTGAGCACCGATTAAAAACGATTTATTTTTGAACGATGTACGAAACGTACGCGCACATCGATATCCGGAACTAAAGTGATTCGGGTCGAACAAACAATTTGTAATTCTACTCGGAACGGTAAAATCGATGTATTATAGTCGTGTAGTCGCACCGGAGTTGACTGCGAACGCGTGTAAGGTTTATTATGCACGTGCCGCAACGAGGTGAAAAGCTGACGTCGCGCGGCCTAGTGCTGTTTGTGTTGCTTCGCGGCTTGGTGTAATATTTTTATTGTACCGTTCTATTATTGTATTTACACGAGCTGAATCGCCCGTAGCTCGCGTGGAACAGTATTGGTCTAGACCAGGGGTCTTCAACCCACGGCCCGCCCTGTCATAATAATATGCGGCCCGCGTTCACATTTTAAATTTAGCATGTACATTTTCTTGTTCAATAAAATTATAATGCTATCGGAAATATGCGATAAGATAAATTAAATTACTTAACTACATATAAATTATATTGGCTGTTGTCTGTAGTTCGTAATCAATTGTGGAACGAGCATAATATACTCGTTTATGTGTAAAAGTTTCAGTTTTATACTTTTTCTTCGTAATATTTGTACAATATGTCGGCGAGTAAAAAACGTTAAATTTCGGATGAAAGTCGCGTTTTTCAAGAAAAATAGTCTAATAGCTATTTTTTTATTCAAGTTAAAGAAAAGGCAATAAGTTTGATTTGTCAAGAATCGATTGCAGTGATAAAAGAGTACAATTTAAAACTACATTATGGTACCAAACATGCATCAAAATATGATATGATACTGAAAATTCACTCAGAATTGCATCGTCTCAGATCCAACCAAATATCGAAAAATTAGTTAGTGAAAAGCATTGTCAGCTTTCACATTAAAAATAAAATAAAAAATTTGTAATTTTAAATGTACGTACCCAATCAAAAAATTTTAATATTAAAACTGAATTTTTATATAAAATACATGTTTTTACTACGAATGCGGCCCGCAAGATTTAAAAAAATATAATATGTGGCCCGCTGCATAAAAAGGTTGAAGACCCCTGGTCTAGACCAACTGTTACGAACACTTACGAATAGGATGACGAATGTTATTCCATTGAACCAACACGAGACCTACGTTGATCCTGTACAGTTTTCTCGCGAGTTTTCGATATTTATATCGGACTACATGGAACGTCAGGTGCTCCGTGAACATATCGTGAACCGAATCAAATTAGTGTATCACTTTTAGAGTGTTCAATGATTGTTACATTCACGTACACAGTCATGAATATATGATATTGTATAGATCGTGTGTAAGCAGACGTGCGCAATCATCTTACTTCCGTCAAAACAAACATTGACGAACTGTTTTTTTTTTTTTTTTACTATAAAAAAATATAATATACAATGTTTAGATTTGTTCTCACCAAAGGTCATTTATTCATGTTTTTACAAGGCATGATTGCGTGAGAGAACGAGGTGGCCCGTGACACTACTTCAAACGAATGCTTAACTTATAGCGTTTACTAATTATCATTGATAGATATTATTTTAATTTTTTTTTTTTTTGCGTATAATTATTTTCATGGGCAATTTCGTTGGGGACACCGTGGTGGGTCATAAGTGAGTGTGAGGGAGGAGATGTTAGAGATTATAGGACATTTAGATGGTGAGTGGTATTTTTGTCTAGTGAAAAAAAAAATTATTATTCGATTGTACGCATGTTAAGACTTATAAATGATTGAACGGGAAGTTGGGTACCCCTGAACTTGCTAAGGGTGTCTGTTGTAAAATACAAATTATTCATTAAGGGCATATTAATAATACATTGTGAGTTAAAAAAACTGATAATGTATTAATTTTAGTTTATGATAAAAAAAAACATTGAGGTGGTGATGTAAAACGGAAGCCTTATATGTAATCGTAAACCATTAATTTGCACTGTATGTTTTATATGAAGCTTTGAAATCAACCTTCACAATACACGATTCTAAGTAGACTTTTACGCTTAATATTATGAAATGTTTAACGTTTTTCCGTGAAATCTTATAGTTGACAGAAGATGAGCTAATTTATACTGTTGTTCGTCGTATTTTACATTATCATACCGTTCGCTAACTATAACATCACCGTTACGGTGTTATCGCGCTCAAAAGTCGGAAAGTCGAAAACCTATGCTTTATCCCCCCGGCCTCCGGACCGGGTCTTGTCGATACGTATTTACACACGTGTTAATATGGCCCGCGCGTACAACACCGATGTTTCGAGCAACGGTTTTGCACGATAGATTTATGGGGCACGCGAGCCCGCGTTTCCATTGGTTTTCACGCGCTAAATTAGGTACCGTTAAGATTTACTGGCGCCATAGACCGCGACCTCCGCCGATAACACATATGCGTTATGCCGTACGTTATTATTGCGTAACATCATTGTTATTGTTGCGTACCATTAACATGTTTACAACTGTGTACGTCGTCCGAATCGATAGTTTCGCTCGTCTGCACGTGTACGCAACGGTCGTCGTACGCGCACCGGAACAAAACGCCGTTTGGACCGGACGTGCACGCGCGACCCACGGCGTGCGTGTAACGGCATAGCCGTTATACAGGACGACCTTTACGAATGCTCGTGACCTTTTTACGCTTCAATCGAGGTTTTTCTTCACGTTGTAGATGCACGTGTACTCTATAATCGAGACTATATGTTTTCCAGTACACAGATTTCTTGTACCTCCGCACGCGTGTCCCGGGGCTATATCAGCTTTTATTTTTTCAAACGAAAACATCGGTACCCGCAAATAATTATTTTATTTATTATTTTATACCCTTCCGGAAATGTTGACGTATCGTAGAAAAAATTCGTACAAAAAATATCGAAGTAATTCTATTTCATCATTGAAGGACTATGAAATACATGAGTGTCCAACCCGCGAACCACGACGTATTTTATGTGGCCTTCAAAACCATCGATTAATTATATGTAAAAAAAATAGTAGAAGAGTATATTAAAACATATTAAGAACAAAAGAATGTTTAAAATTTTAATTAATTGAATAGTATATATGTAGTATGAATGCGTTATTGTTATTGGATTAATCATCGTTTCAAAAGTATTTTCTTCTTTTAATTATAAATAAATTCTATATTGTAAAATTGTTTCTACTCAATATTCACTATGGCAAAATAATAAGTAAAATGATTTATAAGGTACGTGGCCCACGACAATTTCTATCCGCCTAATGTGGGTCCAGTGATTTCAAAAGATTGGACACCACTGATGTAATATTTCTTCGATCTATTCAACGAAGTAATTACTAATTGTTTATGATGATATATTATTATGATCTAATCCATCATTTTGTCCTATTGCTATTCGCCACTATTACAAGATGGTGCGCAAATCTAATGTTTATACCACCGTACACTTGCTATATAAAAGGAAACTATCGATATACTAATCTAATTTTGCACTTTTCGTACATAATTTTAATTTTGAATAATTCCACAAAAGCATGCTATTCGAAATACTGACGATGGTTCACGGAACACGCGCTGGTAAATATAAAGTATTTATGTTTTTCCTAAAGAAGATGGCGGTCAAAACAAAATTATTGATATTGCCACATGCTTATACTCCTTAATAAGTACGAACTACATTCTATGTATTGGAATATATAAATAATTCACGTAAGGTTTTTCACAAATCTGCAGTATTTGAAAAAATGCATAACCAAGCACAATAAAAAAGGGCGAGCGTGCTCGCACAATCACTCTGTATAATGATGCACAGTTGTGTGTGTGTGTGTGTGTCGCAAAAGCTCGTGGAAGGTCCGATGATAATAATAATAATAATAATATTATAATTTATAGTTTAACGTTTGTGTGTGTGTGTGTTTGTTCTGTGTGTGCAGGTACATTGCGGTCACGCAGCCAATAAAATACGCAAAGCACAAAAACAACCGACGAGTGTGGCTGACAATCGTGCTGGTGTGGGCCATCAGCGCGGCAATTGGCAGCCCCATTGTGCTCGGACTGAACAACACGCCGGACCGGACGCCGGACCTCTGTCTTTTTTACAACTCGAATTTCATCATCTACTCGTCCCTCTCCTCGTTCTACATACCGTGCATCATCATGGTGTTCCTCTACTGGAACATATTCAAGGTAAGCCACGTCCTTTGATCGCAATTATATAATATATAAAAAATATAAATGTACAACATACTACATCGAAGCTGACCCGGCTCTGCTATTATTCCAGATTTTATTACGTTTTACAGTTTCCCTTCCTGTGAATTTATATTTTATTTATATCCATAAATATGGAAATTGATCGTAATAGTATAATAAAGAATCTGTAATTCGTTGTAAGAGAATTGTGGAAAATGAAAAATGGCTCATACGGACGATACTCCATTATTTTTATTGGTATAATATATTATTGATGATGAACTATATATGTGCACTACATTCTCGAACGAACTAAATATGTTCGACTACTCCATTCGCTGTATTATTATTGTAGTCGAACCAAGTTAAAATAATTACAACTTGTGTTATCGTTTAGCGTAACGTGAGTGGCTTAACAATATGTTTGGCTCATTGATTTCGTGTGTAGATGTTTAGTGTAGCTGCCACGTGGTTACCGTTTGTATTGTTTTATTGACGCCGGTTATCACTCTATCGTATATGTATTTTTAACTAAAAAAATACAACTCGATGCAAGTTGACATATGCTTACGACATAACTGCAATAATACTTGGTTCTGTATATTTTCTATCCCTTGTGCCAGAGTACCAAAATTACTTGAAACCAGGTTTTTGGGAGTGGTATAGTGGGGCATCGAAAGATTCCAATAGCTTTAAACCGTCTCCGGACCATTTTGTAAACAATAACATACAAATTTGATCTTGTGGGTCTTTAAGTCTTCTAATCTCAGAATCTCAGACAGACCAATATCAATTTGTATGTATAGTAAAATCAATCTACCTCGGAACCTTATAGGACTTAATAATTCTTCCGTTTTATGCAAGTTTCCGGCTTATAGCGGTATAACAAACATGATATATATAGGGATTGTACGAAATACCACTTTAATTTTATACAGGTTTTCGGCTTATTTAATGTCCGTTAAAGACAGGTTTCATTGTACATTGTCATATATATATATATATATATATATTATATATATATATATACATGTACCTATATAGACTGCCTTCCTAAGCTATAAAATGCTACGCTACAAAATAATATTATGCAATTATATCAAAATATTCATATAGTTCTAAGGCAATTTCAATATTTAGATCCAACAATACCATACGTGCAATTTATTTTACGATATTTTATTTTTATTTCATGCAATAAACCTCAGGATATACTTTTTTAAATATGTACGTATTTTTAACGCAAATCAGTGAATACTTACAATGAATGTTTAATTATTATTGTCATATTACGAATAGTTCTGATTTTAAATTATTTTCCGATGCGTAATAAATAATATAATTAATAATTATTTCAAACGTGATTTACGTAGTTAATTATAGTAAACATTAAAAATGATATATAAGAGTAATTTAAATCGAAACTTATAAATTTAACTTGGGTGACGTTTTTCTTTTTTCTTTAATCTACTATACCGTAACTTAAATACAATTTTAATGTAGCAAATTTAAACAATCATAAGTAATAATCAAAGTTGAACTTAACCGCTTGTAAAAATTGTATACTATTCTATGGGACGAGAAATAGATATTATTTTAAATACCCATAAAAATACCTAAGGTGATAAAATATATGATAAGATCTGCGAATAGATGGCTCCGAGTAAATTAATGACCATAATTACATAAAATGTACATGTTTATGATAAAAATCATGTTGCGAGTTTTTTTTTCGTTCTGAACAAAGTTTAAACCGATTAAAATCCGCGAATATAAGCAATATGAATATGCGCTTAGCAATGCACATGAACAAACGTGACTGTCGAACGATATTATCGTCTACTTTCGAAATGTTTTCAATTATTTTGTATTGTAATAATGATGTCGACCCAGAACCGTTGGTTTGATGGAAAAACACGAGACGCAGATGCCAATCACCACAGGCTTTCGGTTCGGTCGACTGTATTATGCGTGGCGAATGGTAAATTGAACTCAGAACTTTTGACCATGACGTAGAAGTAGTATGTCCTTTTCCTGTGCTAAAATCACCACCAACATAACTCCATTACAACCGTCTAACTTCAAACCCTACATGAGTGAACACTTCGCTAAAACAGTAGACAATGCAAGTATTTGATTTTTATGTGATCGATAGCCCAGTCGTAAATAACTAATGCTGACCGAACATAATTTGTCGATCCATTTTCGGCGATAAGATAACCGCATGATCATCATTCGTACGTGATTCTAAACTTCGGTTTTTTCACTTACATTCCAACAAATTAATATTGTACCCATAGTTTTAAGTGATACTTTTATTTCAAAAAAAAGACGAAATTCTCGAGTCAGGTGAGATTCTACGATGAAGTGAGATATAGGGATGGATGTTTTAACTTAAAACCAATTTTTAATTCCAATTTCTCTTAAAACAATGATTCTGATTGAAATAGGTCGGGTTGATAAGTTTATATTTCTCAAGAAAGTCTATATGCAGGGTGCGGCAAAAATCGATTCCCTAATTTACACAACAATCAAACCGCAACTGCTGAAATGTAAACTTTTAATGCATCATTTACATGATATCATCACATGTTATCTAATGTTACAATTAGTTGGTTGTGTTCAACATTCTAGCAATGTTTGACGATTTAACTGCGGAAACGGGTGAATACAGAAAAACATGTGCGATGCAGAATTTCGAAATTTTTTCTGAGTTCATTAAATTCTTCCTAGATTTCTT
Source organism: Periphyllus acericola (assembly GCA_949715065.1). Taxonomy (NCBI): domain Eukaryota; kingdom Metazoa; phylum Arthropoda; class Insecta; order Hemiptera; family Aphididae; genus Periphyllus; species Periphyllus acericola. The sequence goes on along the minus strand of OX454268.1, from coordinate 14,987,797 downwards.
TAAGTCTTGGAGCGTGCGTAAATGCCTGGCAAAAAAGTAATTTTTCAGCTGACCCCAGAAGAAGTTGCATGGTGTAAGGGCGCAGGATCTAGCTTACCTTTCAATTTTTCCATTTTTACCAATCCAATCATGGGTGTTAAGTATACACTTCCGATAGATTATCGTTCGGCCACGACAAACACGATCCCGCGGCGAGAAAGGGTGGTGCGAGTGACGTGTTAGAGGTTAGACGATATCTTGTACGTATGCCGAGGATCGTGTTCCGCGAGCGCATCGAATATGTTAGGTATAGAGGGGAAGTGATTTAACCGAAGGACATCAATCTAGCCACGGGGCGTGCAGATATAGAGACTTTTGTAGACGTTTGTACGGAACGATGTTATGTTGTCGGTAAGGGAACCCGTGTATACGAAAGTATTGGATTTCAGAAAGTATTTCGCAGAACAAGAGTTTAATAAATATATTACAATACGGTGTAGGAACTTTGTTAGTTTATTAGAAAGTCAGTGATTATAACTGAAGATGTGATGCCAACACTGGAGTGGTGTTTTTCTTTTTTTTTCGTCATATTTGAGTAACGACGTATTGTTTACAATAACTGTAAAAAGAAAAAATTCGAAATTTTGAGATGGATATTTCGTTAAGTTACAAAATTATTATATTTTATATAAAAATGTCAGAATTGGTTGGAATTTTGATGAAGGAGAAAAATTTGAGGCATTTAAAGATAACAACTCTTAAAATTTTACTTTTGAAACGCAAATCCTATAACGAATTCATTAATCGTTGATATTTCATGTTATATTTGTATTTATTTTCAAAACCGTTCAATGAAGTATTTACCTTGAATATGGATGTATTCAGATGTTATGGGCATTCCTGTCATACTGAAGAAAATTCACGTATGTTTGATTTTAATTATTCCTCGAATCTACCATCATTTTGTGCGTAGGTACAAAACATTACGGGAGCACGATTGTGTTTAAAAGTTATTTTGAAGTTTTCAGCGGAAAAACAAATTTAAATCGTAAAATATAAACAATAATAAAATCATGTGACTTTGATGAGATATTCATTTTTATTTACAGCATTCTTTTTTTTTTTTTTGTTCAAAAACACATGAATATTTTATGCTTTCATATTGATGATGGTTGGCATATTTTTGCGGTTGGCTCCACATGCTTTTGAAATTATAATAGACTGAGTCCAATAATTTTGTTTGTTTAACATGCCAATCTAGCATGAAAACAATAAAAATAATAATGTTAACGAAAGAAATTTTCTCTGTCGAGCATTAAATCAACATATTGTTGACAAGCATTTTTTTATTTTTCACTATACGCATATGATTAAAAAATCGATTTTCAAACCACAGTTGTGACGTATATCATCGTTCAAGAACAAGCTCTCGATATTCACTGACAACACACATTTTTTTTTTGTCAATATTTTAACTATTCGTGTGTATAAGATTACTTTTCGCCGGTTTATCAATGCTCGTTATGTGACATTTTATTTCATCAATCCTAGATTTCATTGGTACTCGCGTTCTGTTTAGTTAAGTTCGTACATGTGCGATTGTTCTACAAAGCAATGTTTCGATGAACACTGATTTGACGCGAATAAAAAGGCAACATGGCATTGGAAATATATCTAATATTAATATAGCTAAAAACGAGATCAAAGGTGTTCCGATTTTTTTTCATCGGGAGCACGGGACATAATATTATAACGTTGAAAACGGGATTTTTGGTCAGCCTATAGCCCTAAGCCTTTGTATGATTAAGGGGAACCCGTTAATGCGCCTTCACAAGAATACTTCAGTCCACATTATGTAAAATATTGCGGTTGTTATTCCATTTTATGAATTATATATGTATAGGTACACATAATTCTTTTGCCCTTGGTGCTGTCATGGTTGAACTAATTTGTTATGGTTTGTTATTTATTATACTAAATAGTTATCGTTCAAATTAAGAGGAAACACTCATTGTTTGACCGAATAATACTGATATCGATAGTTCACTCAAATTTTCGGTTGGGTCCGATTATTTGTTATAACTGATTTTATCATAATGAATAATTATTTTGTGTAGACAATTAAGAGGATGTTAGGTCGTACTCGGTTGTATTTGTCTATACAACCTGTGTGTTAGCTAAATTTCACTACATAAAACACACGTCGTGGCGTTTATGTTACATTTAGTGTTCAAACTCGTTTGTTGAAATGTTTAAAGAATATAATATTTTTTAAAGCATGACAGAACCTTTTTTTTCTTTTTATAGAATATCAACTGACAAAGAAGTTACGGACGAAGAAGTTAAAATAGTGGCTTGGATTTTTTGTCAAGGGTTTTTTTACAAAAAGAAATATTATTATATCGAGTACTTGAAGATATATTTCTTTTTAAATTCAGTAACACTATGCGTTTGAGCTCTAAGCTCCACTTGAACGTTGAATATGATGTGCTATATGCACCTGTACTACGTAGCATGTATTTGCGATATTAACAGTTAGATACACCTCGATACAACAAAACTGAGACCGACATATTATCCTCAAATATCCTTATAAATATATATCCTTATATATCCAATATCCAAAATTCCTTAAAATAATATAAATTATTTCTATAGGTATATGTTAGTAGGTATACGTAGCTACTCGTAAAGTTGTAAATAGTATTAAATTTATTATTTGGGTGTCAACTTTTTAAATTTTTCCGGAAACATTACGGAATTCCTGGATCTTTCTATGAATCCACCTCAGATGTACGGCACTTTATTTTATAAATGCAACATTATCTGTTTATTCAAATAATTATTCATTTTCAACGATTGTTTGATAAATGTATTAGGAAGGGGAGAATTGTGTCTACATGATCCATTTCATGTATTTCAAAACTCATACCTAAAGTTGACTTTGAAATAATCTATCTTATTATCGACATATTGATTACTTGTCAAAAATCTTATTATCTATCTATTAATTTTTTATGAAAAAAATATAATGTAACCAGGGTGAAGTCGGGTGAATAAACAAAAAGTCCAATAAAATCGTTTTAAATTGATAATATTATAATACGTTTTGAACGCGTAGAAATGTTATCATTATTTTTAATTTAATGGATGTTTTCGGAATCAAAAATCCAAAAAATCCGGTGAGATTAGTACTATTATTTTTAATTTAATTCATTTTATCGATATTGTGTAATATTATAACTCATATATATATATATATATATATATATATATATATATATATATATACATATATATATTTATTGAATTTTATTATTTTGTTTAATCTATTCACCGCATCGTAGCCTAAACCGTAGGGCAGTGATCACAAAATGGCGGCCCGCGGGCCACATCTGGCCCGCGAACCAATTTTATCCAGCCCGCAAACGAGGAATAATAAAGTAAAAATCGATAGTAAAATACAATAAAAAAAACCACTTTCCACTTTTCCCACTAATTGTAACCTAATTTTCTATTTTATAATAAATTATTTTTTAATTTTTGTCAATTGATTAATTTTAATGATGTTACTTTTAGAATTATGCCATAAACTGTTGAAAATTGCTTGACTATTTTGATGGTCCACGAAAATTATCAAAATTCCCAATTTAGAAATCCAAAAATATTAACAGGTAATCCCTGCCGTAGGGTTTATCGGTCAGGATTACAGTTTTTAACATGTTTGTTTGTGATGGTATGACTCCGTCACTAAAATCCCAGATGGGCATCCGTCCGGAAGCTGCAGTTTATTCATATTTATCAGACACAGATTTTTCCGCTTTTGCCGATTGGTGACCATGCGGCTAATTACTATACTACAACACGCACCTGCAGCTAGTACACCTGTTACGCAATTAAAACATAATTGTTTTTACTGTAGGGCCGTGATTTTGATGCACTTCGAATTGTTTCCCAAAGCTTATGTACTGTGGAAATTACCGTCACAAATTCGTTAAGTGTACTTCCGAATGAGAAAAATAAATTTGTTTCCACTGTTTCTTGAGATTTTTGATATAACGTCCATTTTTCGATTTAATTACAGTAATTTAGGACTTTTTAGATCATTTTTGGAGTTTTCAGGAGTCCAAAATTTGTAATTGAAATTTTTTCCAATTACGATTTTTACACGTTTACGTGATGTGATTTTTATTCAAGTAAACGAACCGACAAGTAGATACGTTTATTCGACACTCGTGATATATTACCGGACAATATTGTACCTACTCAATGTTAAGAACTAACCAAACTTTTAATTTTAATCAATTTCATAAAATATTATTTAAACAAAACATTTATATAAATAATGAAAAATATATTTATTGTATTGTTTAGAATTTTCAGAAAATGAAATCATTTTTATAGATATTTTTTTTGGGCTATATGGGACATTAAATTGTCAGTCCTAGTCATGACTTGCACAATATGACGTCGTATCGCCGCGTATCACGAAACACGAGAGGACGACGTAAATAAATCGAATCGTCGACAAATTCAATACGTCGAGTTGACAGTTGACATATAATATTATTAAGCCGTATACGCGTTATTAAAAACGATGAACGTCTCGAAATACCGAGTGGCGCACAAATATTTGTCGAGTAATTAACGTTTTGAAGCAATCGGTATCGTCGGTATCGACTAGTACGAGCTTATCGTGTATGGATTTAAATTACCTACCGACCGCGATGATTGGAAATATTTAACGCGATAAAGCGACGCGTGCTGCTCGATAATTATAATTATTGATCGGTAATGCTTTCACTGGGATGACGCGTCATTAGAGCGTACTCGGGAAATAAATTCCTAAAGATTTGCCTCAAGTCTCCGTGGTTCACGAGGGATACACAAATACACGATGATACATGAGTATCCCTCGTCCAAGAGTGGCTTGATAACCAATTATTAAAAAATGTCCACGGAAAGCCGCGAACCTCCGATGGAATCCGATAACCCAACATTACGTAACCTAACCTGCAGGGAACGGAAACGAAAAACAATTAATTAAAAGAGCGACTACCATTGCAGGATCAGGATCAGATGACGACGAATATATACGAAGAATAGCGCAACACAAACGCATAGTTATAGAAATTCTGTTGAACTCATTAAATTAATTACAAGAATGTCGGTATACTACTCTGCAAGTACGCTGATAACAAAAAGAACAACTTCAAAAGTGTGCGGTACATTATTTTCACGTATTAAATATGTACATATATATAAAAAAAAAAATGTTTTCCAAAATGTTGTAGACATTAATTCATATTTTTTGAAATTTGAAATTTTCGATTAAGAGATGAACACACATTATCAAAAGTGTAAGTTCTAAAATATCATCAACCACATCATTAGAAATATTTTAACTGATCCACGCGACCTCTTTAACTTTGTCGTTTGTTCGAGATCTGCAGTGGCACGTTGGTTTCAAGTTTAAAAGACCAATACGGCAATATTGTTCGCCCGTCCCTGGCCGTATCTCACCCTTCCGCGAAGTCTTATCGTTTTGGTTTTCGTCGAAATTAAGACGCGTCCGTAAGGGTTTTTTCGTAATACCACGTTTCATCGATCCGACGTACGTAATAGAACACATAATACTGTCGCAGCTGCACTATCTAATATACGTGCGCGCGTTACACCGCGAAAATGATATTTTTTGATACACGTGCGATGTGTGGTGGTGATGCACAGGGGGGGGGTGAAATATAATATATTTGTACGTATTGTTGAAATGCCTGTACTGCTAACAAATGACCCCGTTGTACAGAGCTTTTAGCAAATTGAACGCGAGCCACCATATTCCAATACCAACTATATACATCATCCGCTGCGCACGCGACCACCACCGCTCGTCTCAGCAGCTGCAGTTACACGTGGCATTTAAATTGGAAATTTAAGTTTCGTAAACCTAATTATAATCGTTATTAATACGTGACAGCAAATGTCGCGTCAAACAGATGTTCAGAAGAAAAAAAAGTTCTACTTCATGACGACTTATTTCTGCAAGTCACGCCCTCGTTCCGAACGTTCTCGTCAGAAATCACTTTCAGTCGATTTACAACGCGCTCGTCCTGCGCAATCGGTCTCCGCAGGCGCGTTAATGGTCTCGAGGCGAGATCGAAAAAATTTATAGAAACGACGCGCTAATGATGACGGGCCGTATAAAATATGAAAATGCCATTCCTCAAATGCCATTAATGGAAAACGAATTAATATATGTACATCGTGTATAGCTGACCTTTACGCGTTGACTCAACAAATCGCATCGCAGTATGTAAACGATCCGTTGTTTCTTATTCTCTCGTCGATTGTCGGATATGCGGAACGTAAATGCGTAGAACGTACTACCGAAAACACCGTTTGTATAACGAGTATTTATGGAATTGAATAATGTTGCATTTATTATTTTGGTCCGTATGATGGTGGTAGTAGATTTTTTTTATCTATAGGCGTTTTTCAATTCCTATCAAATCGAGTCGCAATTTTTACGTATGTTTTTTACTGTCATTATTATGGTGTACCGGATAATGTCCGGGCAATATGAACCGCATATAAAATAAACAATGATCTTCAATTTTCTTAAAAATTGAGTTATAAGTCTAGGGCTAGAATTTATATGCATTTTCATGTTTTTTTCCTTTAGTCAAAATTGATTGGTTGTCAGATTTGTCCACGATTTGGCTAATTCTCATTTAAATAGAACCTTTTTTTTTTGCATATTTTTGCATATTTTGAACATAATGCATATAATTGCATATTCATAAATTTTTGAGAATTTGAGAAATTTTTATAAGTTTTACATTGTTAATTTTAAATGCTACTTCACGAAATCGATAGTTTTTGGTTAATCCGTTGAATTGTCGTAAATATACAGCATAAGATAATTTTGATTCAATCAAATCTGTAATATCACATTTAGAAAACGAAGCAGAATCAAATAAAAAATCAAAAGAATTGTTTGAAGACAAACATTTACAAAATGATTTAGCTTATTTAAAAAGTAATTTTTGTTTTTTCACCCAAGCTATTAATAATCTTGAAAAATAACACTATCTCTTGATGAAGGCTTAAAAATTAATTTAAATGTGAAAGATAAACTCTATTAATGTAACGGAAGAGTAGCAGAATTGGTAAAAACATAAAATGGATTTCATATTAAAGAAGAATAAAGGATTAAAAACACCCTTTGAATTTCGTAGCATAATAAACGGTGAATATGAAGAGGAAGAAGAAGATGTTAATACTTAATATTAATTTAACTCCAGGACAAATCGCGTCATTTAAATATGCTCCAATAACCTCGTGTGATGTGAAAAGGAGTCTTAGTCAGTATAAATCTATTCTACGTTCAAATCGACGGTCGTTCGTATTTGAAAATTTGAAACAACATATCATAGTAGCATGTAATAATATAAACTAATATTTAATGTAATAATATGAACTAATAGTAATAACTAATAAGTAATAATTATAAATTATAATAAATAATACATTTTTTTGTAATAAATAATAACAATAAAAGTTTTTGCATATTTTTGCATATTTTGGTAAATAAAATGCATATTTTACAATTTGTTATTGCATATAAATCCTAGCCCTAGTTATAACTAACAATTGATTATAATTTTGTTGTATAAAGTTATATGTATATCTAATGTATGCTGAATATTTTAGTACAATAATAATACATTTTCTCAATTTGTCTTACAGTACCAACATTTTAAAACAAAATACAAGTTACCAGCTTTCCAATTATGATCTATAAATATATATAACTAGGGAACGAACTTTATTGTAATAAAAAAATCAAAATATGTACATAAATATGTAATTAATTTTATTAAAATATGAAAAAAAAAATTATATAATATAACTATTTAGAGTTATTACCCATTTATTCGCACAAGATAAACTGGAATATCACTTAGAATAACAACATCTACCTTATTTTTTACACTTTCTTACATTTCGACTAGCTTAACGACAATATCAAAAAGGTATGTTTCATAATTAAATAAATAACTGTTGTAAATTATAAGTATCCTGTTATTCCTTATTAAGTTATTAAAGAAACTGAAACTCAAAAGAATCTTTGAAACATTTTAAGTGCCTAAGAGAGAAGGTTTCAGGCCCTAAGCCCTCCTTGTATATAGTTATGTGTAATTTTTTTAGACATACGTAAATACAGTAAATTTAAATAATACTTTATGGTATAGCAAATCGGTTGCAAAATACTCGTACACATTATATATAGCTGGTATATATTGTTGCACCAGGTCTAACAAATTATATGAACTTTTCGAAAAACGTCGTTTAATAAACGATTAAATCAGAAATATGATATATATTTATACAGAATCATAATAACCAATTGAATACTTGACATTTGGATCGTTTACATTTTTTTAGTAACACGTGAACTCACCTGGGTTAATTTTAAGTTAATCGTATGCTATTTATAGTTGTGTTGGACAATTTGGTATGGTATAAGCAAATCACTATAATTCGCTACTTTCACCATCATCGTTAAGAAGTATACACATCGGAAACCGTTCACGGACAAAAACCTAAAACAATATCTCAAAAATCACAAGTCTATAAATCGGAAAAATTTATTTGACTTTTAATTTTGTCCCCAAAGCTTGTAGGAGCACTTAAAACGTTTGTGTAAAAACCTCTAAGTGCTCCAAAACCGAACTCCAAGCTCACGATCGTTTTCCGATTCCGATGATTTATCATTGCTTTCGATAATATTTAAAGACGCCCGCTCCCGTTGGTCGTACGACTGTATATCGTGTATCGGACTTTTATTATTATTATAAAAAAAAATAAAAAAACGGATGCTTTTCACAATGCACGATTGGAGAACGGAAATAATTTATGGCTTCGAGAAAACACAACGTATATACATACGTTAGGCAGTTAAGAGATATAACGTTAAACTTTACGGGGTGGTGCCATTTATTTACACGTACGTGAGTTTATAACATTGACTTTCGGAAAAACACTGAACGTGTGACAATAGTGCACATGCCCTTTGTATAAATATTAATATACTCCGCACTTTGGCACTATTCTTGATCGTACAACTGCAGGCGTAGAAGGAAAATACCCGTAGCGTTTAACCCGTACAACGGGTGGCGGCGGCGACGGTGACGACGGTCCGTTGGCTACCGACCGGACGGGATGAAATGTTTAGCGTGTACGCGGTGTGTCCCCGTGCCCTGAGCTCCTTAATGTTTGCCCAACGTTTTTCCACGCAAACACGCCCTGCGCCGCGCACCAATCCTTTTTAGACAACTGTACGCGCGCAAACGGTTCTAATTTAATTAAGCCGACTGCTGAATAAATTACCGTGGATCCCGCGGGGCACGAGTGTACTGCACGACCGTGGAACACGACCTAATGGTATACAATTCGTGCCAGCCCGTGCAATAAAGGACACGCGTCAGACACGGGAAATCAAGTCGTGCCGGCCGCCACGGCGACCATAATATGTATAATTGTCATTTTCGATAACAATGATCATAATAATAATTATTATTATAATTTTTGTTATTTTCTGATGTTGTTATGTGGAACCACCACGTGCCGATAATGGTGTTATATTATACCCGCCAAGGATATACCGGCGGCTAAGGACGAACCGTGTCCTTACCGACTTTCCCAGTGAATTTCGATGGTACTTCACCCCTGATACCACGGTCACCGCGGTAAAGAATCTTACACAGTCTACATTACGTTTGTTCTCGTCCGGTGCAATATCGCTCCCCGGTTGACGATGGAAAGGTCGCAGGGGGGTGGTGAACTTTCTGTGGGTGGTTAGGAGGTAATGAGCATAATCTACGTTGAAACGATAATTTACATTGAAACCAAAAAAACTAAAGTACAGATATTATGCTATACAATGCATCATGGCTCGTCGAACGAGCATTCATATCGTGAAAAAGTTAAACTGAATCGTCATCGTTGAAATGTGGGATTTGCGGCTTAACCTCACAACCAGGTAAAAATTGTATATAAAGCACCTGTAGTATTATACAATTATCTGCCTCAAAAAATATTGGTTTTACAATACATATTTACCTTTTTACCCGTTACTTTGAAGTTGTGCGGTGACGTTTTGGATCATTTGCAGCAGGAATCATAATCAATACTGTAGAGTACATTCGATTTTTGTATGCACTTCAGCAGTCGCATCGTTATATAGAACGCTGCGGTGACGTGGCGCAGTGTGCACTTGAAACGTCAGCACGGCGCAGAAGGACATGATATGCTAATGCATCGGAAAAAGAAAACGTATATCGAATGTCTACTCTACCTTATCCATTTCGTATAGTACGACGTGTATGTTATTACTGTGTTCTAAATAATTATTAACTGGCGGTACCACGAAACGAAATAATAATAATATACATAAAATACCGTTTTCTGACTGATTTATCATAGCACAGCTTAAACCACTGTACAGATAGGTCCGAAATTCAGCATGCAGAAATCTTCTACATGACGTAGGCGTCCGCTAAGAAAGCATTTTTCGAAAGTCGCATTTGTAAGTGTCCAAACAATTTTTGGCGCTGAGCTAGACCTTTTTGTGACCCGTAGAAAATATTTAATTTCGTCCGACATGTCGCTTTTGATGATTACCGAACGCGGTATATATGGTATACGATGTAAATTAATACGGCACAGTTGAATGAAAATAGATAAATCGTATATGGTCGTACGACGGTCGCGGTGATCTTTCAACGTAAATTTTGTTTCGCATCGAAACGGAAACCGTTCCAATCCCACGTGGGTGTAGCGACATAAAACGCCGGATAACTCGGCCGGTAATAATGCGCATTGACGTTTATTGCGCTCCCGCGGTCGCACGGCCCCGTGCCCGAACACAATGGCCATTAACGGCGACGGCGAGACATTGTTAAACTCGCATTATCCGAGACGCGTGTTCCGCTCGCGTGCCACAGATTTCGCGCGCCCCGCGGTACATGGGTGCGACCCCGACGGCCTGCCGAGAACGTTTCGCGTGCGCCGAGTGTTGGCGAAATTAAATCGGAGCCCCCGCGAACCGTCTTCGTCATTGGATAAATTGCTGCTGTTCGGCGAACCGTCCCGGCGCGGAGGTACGTTCGAAGGGTCGCGAACCCCGCGGAGGGACGTTCGAAGGGCCGCGAACCCCGCGGAGGTACGACGCCGCGGGTCGACGGATTTCACGCACGGCACCACCGATCGAGTTCGATAAAAATATGTGTACCTCCGTGAGTGTGCCGACGACCACGGTAGGTACGCTGCGGAGGAACAACTATCAATCGAGGGCGCGACCCCCGTGTACGCGCACGTCGCGTTTAACGTGATTTGAGGTGGTGTCGGTGGGAGGAGTTGGACCGTAACTCCGTCGACGAGTTTCCGCCGTCATACGCGTACAAGGGTACGACAATAGCATGCACACGACGACTGCGAGAAGTTTTAAAACGAAATAAATTTTCTCACCCCCTTTTTTGGCCGTAAAAACGCTTTAACTTGAATCTCTTTTTTTCAACGTTCAAGTTAAAATAAATCCATGTTTTTTTTCCCATGCCTTTTTAGGTACGTCCTGTGGAGATACGAGCTTTTGCTAGTCCAATGGGAACACCATATTTTTTACGCAAAATATTATTCAATTAATTTTTCTGGAATTCTTGATGTAACGCAGTCGAAATTCAGACAAATAGCTGCTTTTGGAGTCATTCAAATCTAAAATTGCGTAATTTTATTTACTTATGATAATTATACATATTGCGTATGTGAAAAGTGCAAATTTCGAGTTATCTCGTACTATAAGCAAACAATGATAACGTATGGTTACAAATTATATCATATAATATTAGGTATACAATGCTGTTTTCCTTAATACTTTAATTAGAATAATTCATAAACTACTCGTTTGAATTTTGGTTTTGGCACATCAAAATTCACAGAAAAATTACCCCCATGAAATACCACAGTGAAAATAGGGTGTTCTCATTACAAAACCAAAACATTGGTATATTTATGGAGGCGTTAAAAATAAAAATTTTGGAAAATATAATTTTTATGGTAATTTGAATATTGAAAAAAAAAATCCAAATTAAACCATTTTTACGACCGAAAAAGGGCAGATTACGTCTAAAAAATTACCTTGTATCATATATTATATTCTTATTCTCATTTATTATCGAACAATAGCGGTGGACGGAGCATGGCAAATCGGTCCGAGAGTAGTTTTTGTGTCACTCATTCTTTTCGCGTCATTCGGCGCTTAAAACATTATGCATTCATGAGCTTTTGGTAACCTAACCTCGTCTGCCACCGTTTCTTATCGACACCGCTTGCGTTTTTCCCCGTTAATATATTCGCGCGTACGTCGACAAAATATGTTCCGTACACCAATTTATAATGACGCATTATTACGAATTCCTCGCGAGTAATGCGAGAACACCACACGCGCGTGCGTGTGATAACGTAATGCAATCTTAACCCCTATATATATATATATATATATATATATACAGCTGGATATCGCGGTGCCCTCCCCGAAAATTTCCGTTCGCCGCTGCAGTCGTTCGCATACTAATTTTTTCCCCCTCCGCGGCGGCTGAAAAATATAAATACATTATTTATACACCATCCTCCGGGTGTGTTCGAACGTTCGCTGATAAATCACAGAAGTTTCCGGGCTAAGGCGAGAAAACTAATTATATCTTACGAATATCAAGTAGTGCGCAACAATGCGTCTCGTTCGGAATAACATTATTCAACTCATTGAAAATAATATAGGCACATACGCGTCTGCGATTAGGATTATAATTATTTAATTTTTACCAAACTGTTTGCTGTGTATCTATTAGATTTCGATGCACTAGTAATTTTTTGGAGTTTTTGGATACAAAATCTAAATTTTAAATTTAATTTCAAGATTATATACGCTAACGTGATTTTATATAAATTAATCAAAACTTAGATCACGATGGATAACGTGTACTGGTAAATTAATTTTAATTTAAACTAAAGATTCTAAATCTGTTTTAATAGTTAAAAAAAATATACGGAAATAAATGTTTTTCTAAATCCCAGTCGGATATATCCTTCAGTTTTTTCGATTTAACTAATTTCATCAAATGTTATTAAAAAAAATAATTTAACGGCATTTTTTTTGGTAAAGTTTTTATTATTTTTACGGCATAATTACTTTTTTTTTAAATTCTCAGCTTTAGTTATTAATTATTATCATACTACTACCTTAATACAATAAATTATATAACTTAAGCACCATATTTTAGTGTTATACGCGTAAACTTATTTATATCATATATTAGTAATCTTAAACGGTTTTTGAACAATTATTATTCTGCAAGACTTTTAAAAACACGTCTCTAACGTGGTACAGGCCAATAATTTATGATAAACGAATAAAGAGCGGTTTCATGTACGTTTTATAACATATAGTATGCGCAATCATACAGCTAAAATCGATTATTGTCATTTAATAAATTTGTTTTGTGAAAACGTACACATCTGGAAATTATTATTATGTTCTTGCGTATTTCTAAATAATGTTAAACTACGAGTATGAGCAACAAAATTGACCCGTAAGGTACAAGATGGAAGATGAAAGGCGACTATACCAAGATTACATGAATGTTTCCGCAAACTTTGAAATTGGTAAAATACACCCTTCAAGTTTTAATAAGTTCGTCACGGCGAAAGTATTCTAAAGGTATTACATATACTATACACTTTATGCATACATAAATACAACATGCAATTAAATAAATACAAAATTGTTGTTCATAAAATTAATTCTGTTATTTTAATAACATGATTATGAAACAATATTTTTATACTCGAGTATGATGCGTGTAATGAATACGTAAATCGTAATCCACGAATTGAGAACAGCAGAGATCGTTACATTAGATTGTTCATCTAAAAATCAACCTTTAACAATACGATTTATATTATGAATGAGAAAAAAAAACACTGTAAATTAAATATTTTTGAGTTCACATAAATTACACAACACAATTTAAAAACTTTATTTGTTAAACGTCTGTAAATTTGTTGGGCTTAAATAGTTTTCAATGTTATGTAATTGTGTTCAAAAGACTTGCTCTTCGTGTATACGGTTCGGATGAACAATAAATTGTTTTGAAAACATTTTAGTCGTTTATTTAATATTCTCGTTAGTTATTGAAATGAATGTTATGAATTCATTTTTTCACTACGAACCGCGACAGCGGTAAATATTGTTAGCCCATTGTTATTTTGCAGTGAGCTGCAATGCGTTTAGCGGTACGGTAAAAAATAACTTCCATAAAAATAAACAATTTTTAGTTCAAACCACAAAGACATATTATATTATTCTATATTTTTGAACTAAAATAATTATACAAAGGAACTTTTATACCGGGTCGGTTAATTTTACACACGACGTGATTGTACAACGGGTCCACGGTAATCGACCTGCATGACGTACGATCCATGTTGATCACGTCATAGCTTTGAAAACTTAAAGCTTGCAGCTGAAACGCTGGAGTACATTTCGCCGCTATCCAAATCGACCGTCTGAGCGTGCCGTTTTTTTTCGCTGCGGAAACCCTCCGTACGACACAGAACATCTTGCGATACTATATGCTGTGATTTTAAACGCGGCGAACCCTGGAGACGTCTAGATTAACATAATACACAGTACGCAGGCGACGACGTTATGATTATGTAAAACACCCGGTGTAAACGCGCGTAACGTGAATAATGATAATAATATATTATAACGGTATAATGTATCGCAGTCTTAAGACGGCCAAACGCGTCGGAACACAATATTCCGCGGCTGCGACGTATTATTGTGTACACGTGAATCGATTTACGTGTACGGGTAATGTATAGTAATAATATTATTATAACGGGGCGCATCGACGCGAACACATAATAATATCTATAATATACGTATAATACATGTATAATGGATACGCAAATCACCGTCGTCGTCGTCGTCGTCGTCATCAACAGTTATTCAAAAGCGCCGATCCGCAGTTTTGCATAACAATCTAATTTGCATGCCGATCAAGACTTAAAGATGTATCTCCGATCCCGCCGCCGCCGTTGACTCTGTACTACGATTCGCATAAATTTATATACATATATATATTATATATTGAAGCCGTCACCTTTTACCGTTTATTCAGCCCGTCAATTATTATCGTCGTCGCTCTACGTGCCGCGGACGGACGTGCGCGTTTGTCGACGTAGCAAAAGCGGCGGGCAGGATGAGACGCACCGATAAAGCGAGATTCGTATTATTGAAATCCTTCGCTCGTCGACTAGAATATTGTCTCGGGGGCTCTCTCTAATTATTCCGTTTCGTATTTATTAACGCAGTGGACGCAGCTTCTATGATTCAGCACAAAGCGAGTTGGTTAATCAAATGAACCTGCCTAGAGACGAAGAAAGAATAAAAAGAAAAACGTTCGAGATTAATTATTTTTGATTTTAATTTGCTATTTTATTACAACTTTGCTGATGTTATTATTCATTAAAACAGTTGTTATTGCTGCATATTTTGCTGTTAACATTTCGATCATTTCTCCAATATACTCGGCTCGTACTTATATAGTATGTTAATATGACGATAATATTGTAATAAATGTGAAATACGATAAAAATAGCTGTGTTCATATAAATAATAAATTTAAGCTATTTCTACACGACACGAATAACTTTTTTAAAATAGATTTCTTTCGATTTTTCACCAAAAACGTATAACTATTCTACAAATGTTGGAAGGGCCCTTTTCAAAATTTGAATAATATATAGCCGATTTTGTTTTAATACACTTGAATACTTTCAAATTTTCCCGGGTGATTTTAAGTTCTATAGGCGAATGAACCTTTTATCCGTGAGTCTTTTAAGCGGCATTCACTATATATTATGTGCGAAAGGAGGGAAAGTTTTGAAGCCGCTAAAGAATTTCCGTTTTCGCTTCCACGCGGGTCGTATTTTGAGAGGTGAAAAAAATTACAGAAATTAAGTGTTGTGTACATACTTCAAATCGTAATTAAAAATGGTATAGATAGAAAGAAAGAAAGAAAGAAAGAAAAAATGAAAAAGAGAGAGAGAGAGAGAGACTAATGGTTGAGTGAGAAAAATAGAAATGGTGGTAACGTGTGATATTTTATTCGGTCAAGAATAATATTCTCCGGTTTGTAACGCGTCAAATGTGTGTATAACTATAATAATAATAATAATACACTATGGTTACCAAATATGGAATACTCGTTCCCCCACGGGATTTACCGTACCACGTGTGCGTTTTCGCGTCTATTCGCTCGGGCATATATTTGTTATTATAATTTCATTTTTTTTTCTCTCTTTGCCACCCACTGACAGCGCCGAAGGTGTGTTGCTTAATTAAATTGTCCTTCCACGCGCACGCGACACAGCAGCAGCAGCAACCGCATCTACTCTCGGAAAGGCATATTTGATATAAAGAGCTGTCTGCGCGCATGTGACCTAATTAAGCCTTTGCACCGTACACACGGTGACCGTAACGCACACGACGGTAACGTACGCAGAGGTATATGCGGTATATACCTACGCGGTAAGAGGCGAACGCGTAAAGTGTTAATGCGTATTATTCCGTTTAGTTTATGTCCAAAAGGATCGGATCGGTGACCGTGAACGACCAACGTCTATATCGCTATTATGTATGTTAATAATAATAATAATAATAATAATATACACTCGTACATATATTATTTTATAACACGATATTATTATAACAGTAGGGTTATGCCGTGGTTCATCCGCGTATGTATAATATAAGGTATGTTTGGTTATGGTCGGGTGTGGATATTACACGATATTTGTACATCACGCGAAGCGCGAGCGCGTCTGCGGTGAAATTTGTATTCATTTATTTTTTATTCGTTTTGTTCCTTTTTACGCATAGAATATTCGTGGTCACAGGTGAACGGGATTTGAGAAAAATGACTTGTAATTTCTACAACGAAACTTTCAGCGGTAAATGATTGAACTGCGTGAAACTTTCGACTTTAATAGTGTTCTGAATGACAAATTTTCCTCAAGAAAGAAAGAAAAATCCATGCCATAACTCATAATATATTTTAGCGCTTATAACATTTGTACGCTAATCGCAAATTAAGAGTTTCCGAAATATAAATAAACTTCAGCGTATTGTTACTGTCACTATTTGGTACGGTTTCGGAACACGACGAATAGAAGTTTGAAACGTCACAAACTTTAACGGGTTGATAAAAAAAAATTTACTATTTTATATATCTTAACTATTAACTACACATTATATTATATTGATCGATAAATGCAGATATATGATAGAAAGCATTTTCTTCATTTGTTCCTGTCGTTATAAGTCTTATAAAATTATAAAATTTGGTTTTTACTAATAAACACACGGTACCAATAATATAATTTCCACATCAAAAGCATTGATAATATCAAATTATAAGTATTTTTATATCTTGAACAATTTAAGAATGCGTTTTATAAAATGTTTAAAATTGTATAGTAATTTTATTTATAATAAATCAGCTATTTATCACATGATTAGTGGGTCTAATGTTGTGTTTGTCCAATAAAAATGTAGTAAACAATTTAAACATCACTTAAACGCTTGACTCAAGAGCAATAGTATTTTACTTCATTCGTTTTCGTTTGTATATTGAAATATATTGAAATTTCGTAATTTTACACATTACCAAGTATTTATCATGCACCAAAGTTATAAAAAAACAACTTAATGTAAAATTGTACTTCTATAATGTCACGTGAATTATTAAAACCCGCATGTATTCTTAAGCTAGAACCTGCGAGTGAAATGATTACCATACCTCCCCATGACGCTAAAATGCATAAAATTATTACTTCAATCAAGAATGTTAATCGAAATTTCAAAACTCAAACGAACCAATTATTTACGCGAGTGTATTGCATTGTAAAAATAATTTGTAAACGGTGAAACAAAAACGAAAACATATTTTTATTGACCATATAATTGTCATCATTATTACTGAATTGTATACTACGTTGTTAACGGCCATTTTAAAATTACCCTCCGCTAAAATTACAATTTGTCATAGGTATAGTAGTACAATAATTTTAAAGTTTAAGTTGTGACATTCATAAGTTTTTGATAAATGTTATTACACTTTGGTGATTCTCATTACTGTTTTGTTAGGTACTCTTTTGAAATAATGAATAATCATGATACTATTAAAATAGAAAAATGTCTGAATACAACACATGATTTAGGCAACACACTCGTGTTAAACTTGTGTATAACCATTATTGTGATATTGTAACTTTTTCGTTCCAATTCTGAATTTCATTAGAAAACGATATTCGAAAACCGTAAACACCGTCCGCAGCCGTTTGTTCTCAATCCATTGTGTATGTTTATGGGTTGTGCCGTATCCCTCATAGACTTGGTGTACGAAAAAACTGAAATAAATGTTAATTTTGCGTAAAAGCGTCCACTCAAAACCGTATCTCTTTTACAAAGGCATATGCCTTATACAAAATATACATTTCAATTCCATTCAAACTGCATTCCGGCCGACCATATGGAACAGGAGCGGACCATAATTTATAATGCCATTGTTCTCAAGCGCGCGCTCATTTGTGCTGTAATATTTACTTTTGATTATACCGCATTACTACTACGTATACCTACGCAACGTCGTTACGTTGTAGACGTGTACGCGTACGCGGAACAAGTTTTCATCCGGTAACGTATTGTGGTTTGTTTTTAAAGGTTGATTCTGTGTTATTGTTCGTACATAATATGATTTCGTGTACTTTTAGTAAAATATTTTTGCATAAGCATACATTTATTCGACAGCAAGTACGTATTTACTCGTAAGTATACGCATTTATAAAAAGTACGATAAAAACTCAGAACTTCTGCAATTTTATATGAATTACGTTGGAAAATGATGTGGTTTGAAATAAAAAATAAAAATTGCATTCGGCGAGAACGGAAAATTTATCCTACGCGAGGGTGTATCCAATTAGTTATATTATAACTTACTCCGTACGGTTTCATCGCGGCTGATTTGCAAGAGAACGTATTATTATTTGTTGTAAAAAATACAATATGTATCCGCAGCACAGTGTTTTGTCATTCCGAAAGCAGTATTATATAGCAGCTTGTGGTTTATCTTGGTTTTATCTCTTCGGTCAATGAGTTATGGAACTACAGCGAAAGTTACTAAATACTCGCAGCCCCACATATATATTTATGTAAAACTTTCCTCGGAACCACCACCACCACCATCCCATTTGGATTATTTCCAAAATCGTCGATTAATAAATAAATAAAAAAAAAGTGTACTGTTTAACTTATTTAATAATTAGCATATTTTTCTAATAGTCGCTTGTGGTTTTGCCAAAACGAGTGTCGAGCTCTCGTCTAATCTAAGCCATTAAAATAATGAAAACTGTTTCGCTCATATAATAAAGGCGTGTCACCGAAAATAAGTTTATTTCTTATTTATAATTCTCAATGAACGTTGTCTATATCTTGATTTATTCATGGGCAATTAGCTATATCGTCTTTCGAATGTCGTGAGAAAATATTGTTTTGATATAAAAAAAATAATGTACTCGTTAATTTAAGACTAATCAATAGTCGTACATATTCTAAGTAGCTTGAAAAAATCCAATTAAATTTCGTGAAACATTTTCGTAAGCTTTATAATTAAAATCGTATAACTTTTTTTTTTGTATCGCCTTTGTAGATAGCACGATGGTACGATGTAAGGAAAAAAAATAATAACATTTCAATGAAAATATTTTCACTCTTTGATTTTCAAATAACTTTTCAATTCGTGTAAAACTTTTCATTCTTCAAAATTATGTTTAGCTTATTATTTTGACATTATTTCACGATGAAAAATAATAGGCCGTACTATATAGAGTTGGTTTTCCTTTTTTTTTTTTAATTTGAGTGCGAGGACAAAGCTTTTAATTCAGAATACGTTTCTTAGTAAGACTTGGTTTGCATTTATTCCATTACTTTCCAATGTTTCCGGCGAAATTATTACTTAATAATACAAAGTATACTTATATCAATCAGTATTAATTAAATTTTTCATCCACGTTCCGAAACACTGTAACTGACCTTGTTTACCGACTAAAGAAAACATTTATTGTGTCGTAACACAAACATCTTTTTGCCGCCGTTCAGAAACCGAAGTAGCACACAACATAAGTAAATTATTGCGCGTTACGTTTTCCTCGGAGTTATAGATTACGCAGCTGTAGCTACAATAATATTCGTTTTTAAATATTATTTATATTATTCTCAGTACGCAGACACTGAACGGAACCGTGGCGTATTTTAAAAATAATAATGAATGTATTTCATAACGTTTATCAGAAGGCTATAATTATTAGGCATTGCTCATGCAGTGATTTCGTAAAATGTTAGAATATTACTTCAGATAATATATTATTATGCTTTTTATAGCCATCATGTAAGTATGTTTAAGTATGAATATTGATTGAACTATATTTGAATAATCAATTTTTGCCGTTTCATTTTTGAACAACAAGCTAACACAGCATATCGCAATACATTTTTACGTTCACAACGATCTTATTACAAAGCATATAATATTACTATACAAAGTATCAGACCGATGATTTAGCCAATACGGTCCTGAGATGTTGAAAAACAATAAAACAAACAATTATTTTTTAATTTTTTTGCAGATGCGTTAAATTCAATATTAGAGTGTGAAATATTATTGTAGTCCTTGTCCCTGTGGTTCTTATAAAAAAAAAATCGGAATTTGAATATATCCATTACCTCGAGACACCCTGTGTATAGTTTTCTTCTTTGTATTTTATATTTTACTGGAATATCGTAATATGCTCATTTTATACAGAGCGCGCTTAATCGTTTAACGTGTTGTATAAATTTTACAACAAAAACCAAAAATGCTGTTAAATTATCGTATTTGAGAGAATATATAAAAAAAAAATATTTTCTTCTCCGCGTTAAATAAACGATAAACTACCGTATAGTCAATAGTGTGTACCATAGAAGCAAAAGCCGTCAATTTAAAAAAAAACAAACCGCAATAAATGACCATCGCGCGTTGTAGGTACGTATTGCGCTTGTGGAGTATTTCCGTGCAGCGCGCGCGTTCGATGTCGATTGAATGATTAATTTCGCTTTTATAACTTACGACAAGCGGTCCAAACCAAATATTATCTTGAAGTCCGACGGGGTGTTATCACATGTTTTCGGATAGTAAAAGCGTATCTACATCCACGTATCCGTTCCGTGTACCCACTTCCGCGTATTGAAAACGTCGATGACCCGATACCTGCAGTTACGTGCGTGTATAATTTCGGTGCTGAAAAAAAAAAAAAAAACTTTAAAATTGTTTTTATTTATTATTATTTTTGTTCCTTGGACCGACAATGAAAACGAAATTGAATGATTTACAAAGAATACACGGGAGAGGCCGTTCCATAACTTTGCCAAAGTCGTGAAAAACTTTTCGATTTGTAGATAGACGCCCGGTGTCTCCGCCTCGGCCCTCCGCAGCCGACCACGCCGTCCACCCTCGTACACCCACTCCTTATCGAATATATATACATATATATATATATATATATATATATATATGTATATACATTTGCTCACGTAGTAGACGGGTTTAAGGGTTTCTTGTAGTGTAAAAGTTTTCGGAGAAATTGTTTTCGAGAAACCTCGCGTCCCTCCGTGCCGTCGTGTTCATTTCGGGTAATTCTTCAGGTGTCAGCCGCGGACGGGGGCGGCTGGTCTGTAATTCAATTTATACGCTCGCTGAAAAATTGATAGAACCCGTAACTCTTACGCACCTATGCCGACAAAGGGCATACGGCCAACGGTCTAAGGTGAAAAAAAAAAAACAGCGACCGGAACGGGGCGAGTTCGTACGAGTCGCGGAGCGCGTGTACAGTGAGAAATGCCCTTTAGTCACGCTTCCGCGACCTGTGGATTTTTATCTCCACCGCCCGCCGTCGTCATGGCCATTATCACTGCGTGTAGTGTACATACTTTTGATATATTATACACGGTGTATTACAGGTATGTACCGCAGGGCCTATAGTTTACAATCTTCGGTACCGCACACTGAACTCTAAACAAAACGCGGTATAATGCGGTTATCGCATCAATTGTTCGAAAACGGTTGATCGAAAAACGGTTGCCGGTAAATCCAAAATGACTAAGCCGATAACGCGGTGCATCGCGATACGATAAAAAATATCGATAAACAATAATAATGCAATATTCCTGATGAAACAAACATTAATTTTCACCCATACGTACATGGTACTCGTTATACTCTGCGTACTAATTATGTAAATATTATTAAACATTTTGTAAAAAAGGGAAGAAAAACTAAATATTTGAATAGAAAAACTGTAAGACTGTAAAATACACTTATATATGTATCAACTAAACGAATCATAATTTATGGTTATAATACATTAAATCACTTATAGTTTTTTAATGGAAATTTACTGTTATTTGCGAGAAATTGTATTGCTATCATTTGTTTTCGAGGAATTGATATGTATCCGGTATCACTACCCGTGGTGTGTGGTTCAAAATGAACTTGCTTCTTCCGAAAATCGATCTTAGAGTATATCAGAAATCATTGTGAATATCGTTCGATGTCCAGTCGTGTATTAGCCGGTCATACGACACTTGTTCGTGTAAATATCTCTTATTGCGACTGCCGCAGCGATGACTATGACTTGTTCTAAAATGTACACACATGTAATTGATGTACCACACGCAGTCCGTCGTAGAGCACGCAATAATTATTTCAGGCCTTATTCGTAAACATACCGTAACACGATACTGCACCACTATCACTACCACATGCTATCGATTTGTGCGAATCCGCGAACCTGTGGATACACCAGCAACTATATATGTTGTAATATTTAGTTGTGCAACAATAATAATATTAATGCTCACGGCCGTTTTACCTACCACGACTATATCACCTGCGTTAGAGCAACACGACTATAATAACAGTTATGATGGTAACGACAACATTCGCCCCACTAACAGTGCAGCTCCTTAATAACTATTAGTTTATCAGCAGCGTTTAGCGCGTGCAATTAATAATTAGTGCGTCAACGGTGCTGTATGTTACATAAATGCGCTCACGTACGTCGTCGTCCAAGTAGTTTGAGAATCTTGCCGAAAGAAAATAGAACCGTAATATTCTAATTCATTTTGCGTTCGTACCAGGTGAAGTGGTGACGGAATTTCCGTACTTACATTCACTCGTTTATTTATATATATATGGTAGTAAAATAAACCCGTTTCTATGAAATATATAAATACAGGGAACTCCATAATAAAGGGATGGATTTGGATCAGTTTTTACTCGTCGATGGGTGTGCTGGTAGAGGGATTGACCTGTGACGTGTCGCGATGGTAGACCAGTATCAGATGACGTCTCGATGATGGTTTTCATACCAGTCATTAGTCATTGCGATTGTAGTGATCATATTTAATTACTTTTTTGTAGTGGACATTGTATAATTCTCCACGGCGTTACTATGAACCGTCTTGACAATAATATTTCCGTGGAGGTGGCAACCATGCACGGATGGATACTGCGGTTTCATACATTATATAGACCGCATTTTTTACGTGAAGTCTTGGGACATAATAATTGGTAAATATTTAATTCGATAGATTTTCTTAGTCGTTTCTGCTTTTTCAAATTCATCTCTTTTGTATGGCGTTTCCCGGGCATCTATACCAGGGTCATCATGTTAGCTTGTTTCAAATTTTCCCAACTTTTTTATTAAATATTGTAATATAATATGGGGGAGGAGGGTGATGATGGTGGACTGCGATGACTAAAACGGAAAATAGGTAGTCCACACCGATGGTGATAATTGTACATTATTGTTTTGTAACTGTTTAGAAAAAAGGCTCTTTATTCGTACCAAAAGGTTATTGACCCGTGATCTGTTTACGTATCGCGTTGTGCATGGAAAGCGTATACAGCAGCGTTTTTATAATATATAGTATATGATAATTTAACACACACACACAGTAAACTGGCGGTTCGAGGGGATACCGGTATTGGTGAAAGAGGGGAAAAAAATTACCAACATTACACTCACTTACGTACGCCGAGATTATAAATCGTTTTCCGCTTGCCAAAAGTTGTATAATAAACTTTCAATATGATCGTCTCGGCCGTAATAATAATAATATAAATAATACATAATAAATGTGAACGCGTGCACGTTCACGCGCGCGTTCCGTTAATGACTTTGCCCGTGAGGACAGCTTTATGTACACTCTCGGCGAGCGGCGGGTGGGCTCAAAGCAGCGCGGGTGTGGTAAGGGCCAGTGACGAGGTGTTTTCCGGGGAGGGGGCTCGGGGGTAGCCGATAGAAGCGGATGGACGGAACCCGATGGAATTTATGAAGGCGCAACTTCTTCAACACGGCCGGCGCGCGCCATCCTGTTCCTTCGTTACCCTCCTGTGTCCTTTTTCCTCACGCCGAGCCGCCACAGCATCGAAAAGCTGTTATCTTTATCAAACGTTATATATATATATATATATATATATATATATATATATATATATAAATTATGTTATTATATTGTATATATACTGTATTTTATATATGTACAGACAGATCGATCGTATTAACGGTACACGTGAGGATTAAAACCGCATTTTATATCGTGTCGACTGATTTATCTCTTTCCTCGTGCACACTCCCATAGTGACAACGGTGAGCCGGGATCCGCTACTATATAATGTGTCGCCTACACCCCGCACGACAACCCCGCCCGTATACACCACACTTCTGCATTCTGATTTCCCTTTCACGGCCGACCATTACTTCGGGTTTTTACCCCACCTCTACGTAGGTATTTTTTTATTATTTTTTTCACCGTCCACGACGGTTTCCGTCTTCTTTTTTATTATTATTTATTTTGCTTCTTTTTTTATTCTGTTTTTATTTTATTTTTTCTACAGCGGTCGATAAATCATGCGGGCGAAAAAAACGCGGGTCGGTTCATTACGGGTATGCGCGCATAAGCTTGTTAAATAGCGAGGAAACGACCGTTTCTTTGAAATATGGTATGACATTTTGGAAAAATCGGACCACAGTTTTACGGCGTGGCACTATACGTATGCGTAGGTTATAATAGTATTATGTACATTTTCTGCATTCGGCCGTGTCCGCTAACACCGAGCTCCGACAAAAACGCTATTATGATTCGCACTAATTAATACGTGCCTACATTAATTCAACGGAGAAGACGACGCGCGCAAGACGAAGTCGTTACCGCTATTGGACGGGAAAATTCCTATTACCTTACGTGATTTAAAAAGGTCGAACTGCAATCCCGCGGGGCCGAATAAGGGTAACGGTCGGACTGCGATCCGGTAACAAAAAAACCTGTGGTATACTTATACCTTTGTGGTAAAATCTAATGCCCGTAATGGTTTTTTTAATGAGTAATCGTTTGAATCGGGCGATATACGTGTTTGGACTGTTGTAGTAGAATTCAACGGCTTAGGACGTATTGTCCGTGCATTCTCATCATGGCGCGCGCACTTGGGTTTTGATGTTTTATGACATTTCGTAACGCAATAGCATTACCGCAGAAACGAGCTCGTATCTTAGGTTTATAAATATACAATAGCTCAGAACACCGGCTTATAACCCTGTTGGGTCCGTCTATAAGTCACCATCGCACGTGGTCGTGACTGTTGTTGTTTAGATGTTGAAATAAGCATTTATACTAGCCTGCAGTAGACAAAAATTGGTACGAAAATGTAAATATCGATTAATATTAGTTTTGTAAATATTGACAAATCAAGCTGTCAAATGTGCCTGTTTAGATTTCATGCAGCGTGTACTACAATATTTACAGTTACTGAAATTATTTTTAAATCGTGTATGGAAATGTAATGAATATAGTTTGTTCGGGTGATTGCATGAAATACGAAAAGAATTTGATAATTTGACACAGTCGCAGAGTAGGCTTTCCTCACCGTCTTTGATTCGATATTGGTGCGGGCGCTTGTATAAATTGCGATATACTTTAAACACTTATAGTATAACCGTCCGCGGTTTATCGGTGTGAAGAACGAGATAGCGTTGACCTGGATATGTCTTTTCGCTGGAGGCATGCCATGCCGTTGTTCAAAACGTCACGGTGGATGTCACACTCGCCGAGTGAAAAGTACAAATGCGAGCATGGAATGAACAGTTTCCCTGACTACGATTCGCAGGTAATCTCGGTGAGATCAGGGTGAAATCGCACGGTATAAAGTTTAGACTCTAAACCATAGGTAATGTAGTGTTATATTTTTATAAAAGCGGAATCGGTTGATACTATGATTTTGAATGTGATTTTACCGCACGTTTACGACGACGACCAAACCGTTGTTAGGGAAACGGTGCATTTTATTCGTTAGCGTTATGCGCAAGACATAACGCCTTGTACAGGGTGGATACTATTTCGTGGCCATTACCGTTACCGGACCCTATATGATTGGTGGTGGGTGATCTCGTGCATCCTTTAGAAAAACTTAAACGACACCAGTGGTACCGACTGCCAGGTAAGTCGTAATACAATCACGCGGCACCGTAGAATAGGTGTAGTAAGTAGGTACCATACAGCGGTGTCCGTCGTGCGGTAACTACGACAATAAAGTTTTAATAATAACCGTAACGATGAATATAACAATTATCATTACGGTCAACATCTGTTAACGAGCTCCGTATTGTTTCAGCCAATGTATAAGTACTACGGCAGTACTCGAGCGATTATTGTAATAATTTTTGATACATTCATTGCGATTTCCGCAAAACTTTAATATTGATTATCATAATTATATGTTATCATTACGTGATCACACGTGTTATCGATTTTTGCTAAAATATTACAATATATTATTTATTTATTTATTCGTTATTTATTATATTTATGTATATACACAATGTCACAATGCCTCTCACTGAGGATTTACCCATTGCAATATATCCTTAGAGTTAAGACAATGAAGATAATCAAATTTTGGGTTTTTTTTATAAAACTCACCGAAAAAACTACACATATTTCATTTTCTAATTTAATATTTTGGTGATCAAGTTAAATAAAACTAATTTTCTTATATCTTTTTTAAAAAATTTAAAGATTGCCGTTTTACAGAGTTTATTTTTCTGAGAATTTTTATATAAAACTCGAACAATTAAAAAACCAAACCTTTTTCAAATATTATATCTCTGCAGTTTGCTACGCGACCTAAGTCTCTCATTAACCTATTAATTTCCTTTTTATGAACATTATTTAGCACTACATTGCTTTCCAAGAATACCATATCTTCCTTATAACCTATGTCCATTCTTCACTGAATCCGATATCATAAACATTTATTCTAATCATGTCGTTGTATCTCTTGTAATGATTACCTTTAATTATCTAGTTTAGGTTACATTTTAATTTCCGATATTACTATTATCACTGTGCTTATTTAATCTGTTAATATTAAAATATATTATGTTATTTTTATTTTAGTTGGATTATGTAATAAACATGCTAGAATTTATTTTTATTATTTCTTATATTTTAATTATTATGTTCACTAAAATATTAATTATATTTGTATTTGCTGAGCTAATTAGTTGTACAGGTAATCGGTAGCTAAATTAATAAAAAACCTGGCTGAACACAGACATATATATATATTTAAACTTTATGCAGATACATGGTTATGTCCTGTAGCTACTGAATTTAATTGACATGATAATCATATAATAAAAATAATTGTTATAATAAAAATAATAATTATAATAATAATAATAATAATAAAATAAATATAATAATACAAATTATAATAAAAGTCATAAAAAAGGTATTTATAATAATAATTGTAAATAACCGTAATATGGTAGACATAAACAAGCAAATTCAAGTCATAGAGATAAAACAATGGTAACGATCACGCGCGGTGTCACATTTTCGGGATAACGTAGCGAGCCATAAAACATATTCATGTCAACATAATAGGTATCAACCGATTCCGCTTTTATTAAATTATTTACCCAGCATTTACTACGATATAACTATGTATGACAACCGTATCGTTGGGAAACGGTGCGTTTTAATTGTTTGTGCGCACTTTTAACTCGACGATTGCCACGTCCGGCGTGACGTTTCGGAGAAAAAATAAATAAACAACGGTTTCGTTCATTACGTCACGGTAACATACTGGGTGGTGGACACATTTTTGGAATGACCCGGAACCACAAGACATGTCCGTGTCAGAACATGTATTGGGATCGTCTTAAGGCTTGTAAGAGTTACGACGGTGAAATGTGTCAACCGAATAACGGGGAACGCCGGACGGTTCGATTACACCACCTTTAAGACATACCTATATCTAGTATCATTTCACAGACGAAAACTACTGATTGTTAAGACGCGTGCGGGTGTAACGATATAAACATAAATTTTCTCGAAATCCACCGGGGGTGAATCCTTAACCACCGACGGCTCGCATTCGTGCCCGTCGCGACGCCCAACTACGTTCGCGCGATTTTATAGATGTGATAAAACATGTAGTACTTGCGTTCCGTTTAAAACTTTTCACGTATCCGAAAAAGCATATTACACACGCGTACATATATATATATAGCACGTAACGTATATACTTACGGTGTATACATATAAATATATGTTGTTTTCGTTTTAAAAAATATCGACTTCACCGAAACACCGATGTGTAGTATATTTATGAGCGCGAAATTGGCTCACGTCGAAATCCCTCCGGTGTATATGTTCCTTATGATGTGTACACATATATATATATTTATAGAGCGCACGTTGTTTAATAGTGTTTTCGACGGAAATGTTGATGTTAATATTTAATAAAAAAACATCCGTATGGAATATTACCGTGATCTCGTACCTCATGATTAAATAATATCGACAAATGCAAAAAGTCGATCGAATAGCTTTTATTTTAACATAAATATATTTTACACCGACCGCACCAAGCGTGTATATAGGTGCACAACATGGCGTATATCAAAACGAGTTTAAATTTCATAAATTATTGATCGGCAGCTATATTCGGATACATAATAAATATGATGTGCACGCGTATAATTGAAAACCGTACAAGCTAGAATCATAACAAGATCGAATTATAACACTTTCGCAGCACGTTGAGACTGAAAATCAAGTTCGACGGACTGGCGCATGAGACTTTTTTGTCAAATCGGAAAACATCTATCGATTTTTTGCGAGAAACCCCCGCCACTCGGATGGTGTATTGTATTATTTGGTTAAAGTACGGTGTACGAACACTGCCAGAGTCAGTATAAGCCGCTGTAGTAGAGGACAGGAAGATCGTTGAACGTAAAAACGATTAAACTTACTCCTATAAAAAACAAACATTAGCTACAGTTTACTTTATAAATTGATTTTCCAGGAATGTGACTGGCTATGATATTAGTTCTGTACTTATATCTGTTTACGTTTAAGCTATCTCTACCGTAATCTAAGAATTTTAATTTATTTAAAAATAAATAAAAGAAGCAATTTTTACGATATCCTCGTGGACTTACAGTTCTTAACGTGGGTGGGAGAGAGAGTGTAACGATGTTTACTGTCTACATTATTATCACTTCGTCAAAATAGTAAATAAAATAGAAGACGGTGGTGCATAATATTTGATTGAATGTTTATCGTTTAAAACGTAATAAAACTTAAAAGGATACGGTTTTGAAGAATAAACACGTACAAACGTAACTCTTTACAATTTTTGACGTAAATTTATCATAAGGTAAATTTTAATTTGTAAATGTATGTTTCATATATATTTTTTTACAATGTTTGTGTTTTAATCTACAGCATATTACGTTTGAATAATGAAAAATATGGACTATTCACAGCGAAATGTAATTGAGTTTATTTGTACAACCTTGTATATTTACTTCGAAGCATAGTAAACGATTTACACAAAATTCAATGCCGTAAGATGTATGATTTGAATCTTGAAATTATTATACATTTTATCATAATATACTCTGAGCACAGAATGCGAGTTTAACGTCATTCGAAAAGTCATTAAAGTATTATTTACATCTTCTATAATATTAAAGAGTAATATATATTTTTTTACTTCGATTTCTGTAGCTTTTGGTGACTTCGATGGAACACACATTTTTGTTTTGTTTACATCAATTAAAACATTATTATTTATTCATTTTTTTTTTATTTTTCAAAATTTAGAACATTAAATGTTTTGACCTAACTTATTACGAAATTTGCTTAGACTACACTATCATCCATCATTAGAAATATAAACTGATCCATCACCCGAACTTTTTCATTCGAAACCGTTTTTTCGAGAACAATGTACATTGGCACATTGGTTTTAAATTCAAACGACCAATACAGCAATGTTATTCACCTGACCATGGAGTTTCAACCGACCTAGGAGTATCACCCGTTTCTGTTTTACGATTCAAGCGAAAAAAAGTTTGTCGTAAAACGAAATCGCGCTGAAATCGTGACTCGACACGTCGCCGCGGTCGGTATGATAATACCTATTCCATTCCGCGTGAAAAAATATTCATTATAATCTGTGCGGATAGTGCATTTTTGTTCGGTTAAACGAATTTGAGTTCGGTGACTGGTCGGAAAACGTGCAGATAAGTCGTGTTCGTTGTATGTATATTCCGTTGACCGCGACATACACGAGGTGATACCGACCGACTCGAGACTTGGACCGTTTTAGTCACTCGTGTGTTTATTCATAGTGAATTCATCCGATTATACCAATTAGACTTAACTTGCATATTTCAAAGTCGTCGGCTATTAATAATAATAAATTTAAAACATTTTGCGTGTCGTACATAAAACTCATTAAATTTTTTAATAAAATCAGCATGGCACACCGAAACTTACCTATAAAGTAAAACGTTTTCTTAACACGATTTATTGAAACCGTGGTGCGTATATATTTTATTTCGATACGATTATTCTGCGTCGAGAAAACAAGATACTTCCTCGGTAATAGATTGTAGAAAATAAAAAAAAAATCACCTTAGTCGCATCCCTAGGAAATCCCCAAGTATCCGTAACACGTTGTCCGTGTAATATTATTTCAATATAAAAACGATGGTAAAAATAATAATAGCAATAACAATAATAATAATAACGAATGTGTTATCGTGGGTATCGTGGCATTACCGAGCCGAACGAATTGTGCGGTACGAGACCGGAAATTTATAAAATATAAAATATCGTTATCATTACGATTGTTATTATTATAATTATTAATATATTTAAAAACACCCTATACTTTGTCCGTGTTCACCGAACCCCCGCACAGACGAGATGACCTATGGCATGTTCCCCACACTGTCTTCGGACTAGACTTTACGTGCCGCGTCCCGGAGCAACACCCGCGTTATCCCACGCTCAGCTCTCGCACATCTCTCCGTGCCGTTTTCGATTACCCCGCCCCTATATCGTGCGGGTTGTTTCTTTTTTTTTCCACAAATCATCCTTCTACGTGTATTTTTCAGATTTCCTTTGCCGATTTATTTTCGTCCTGTTCTGCTCTCGAGCCTCATACCCGTCCAACCACTTAAACCTATTCGCTCCATCGCCTTATCTCCGGTGACGGCAACCCCGAATCGGTACCTAAACACACACACACACACACACACACACACTCACATAGTCTATATTAATTCATTATGGTCACAGAAACTGTAAAATATTTGCAAAGTGTCGTTTACGTTTATTTTATCTTTATTACTATTATATTATAGGGTTCTATTTGTACCTTGTTTTTACCGAAACGAGTATCATGATGAAAAATGAGTTCGCATTAGTTACATGTGCAGGTTATACTTACTGAAAGGTTGCACCTGAAAAAAAACGCGTCGTTTTAGCATGTTTTAGGTTATGAAAAAATTTCAATTTATTCCGACGAATTATTCCCGACGAACTACACACAGAAAAATTGAAATATTACACTCTACAACAATTCGTTAATATGATTTCACAGTAACAAAGGTCGGATAATAGGCGAGTGGTCATCGTGCGTATAAAATAATTTGATAATATATTGTTACTATTAATTATTTTTAATTGGGTCAAAAACGATTTTTAATTTTTCGATTATTCCACGTTTAGTATTGAATAACAGAATAACAGCGCTTAACGGTGCTTAAAAATTAACGTTTCGTTCAAACGTAAAGATAAAAAATTGCAGACCGATATCATTTAATATTTTTGTTTGTCACATGTTTGTGGTTCAATAAAACGATTACATTATGAAATAAAATAAACGTATACATTTCGTTACGCACGACGTATTATTATAGCTGCTGTAGTAGGTAGGCAATTTTCAGAAAACACCCATATTTTACGTTTAATTTGACATTTTCGTGCTTATGTATAGTTTTAGACAATATCCATTAGTTTTGTTTAATTTATGTGGTCATAAATATTTTCGAAATTCACAACAACAGTACTTATGTACGCACACAATCAGGCTTTGTGTAATTCATAATGACTTTTGCATACATGCCTCATATTATAATGATTTGTACGCACAGGTGACATTAAATATTTTAATACCTGTGTATAAAATTATAATAATTATATAGAGTAACAATTTTTGTACGGTCGATGCACTATCTGTTTTATACGGATTGGGAAATAATTGAATCCCCCTAACCGTACGATTCGTTTTCTTTTATATGTACCAGGGGGCAGTGAACCTCTTTTCTGGCCAAGTGCCAAACGGTTTTGAAAATTGCTCTAGTTGCTCCAGTGCCCCAAAAAAAAAAATATTGTGTAAATAGTATTAAGAATAATATATCCTTAATGTAGGCAGTGATGTTAGGTAAATAATACATTTAATGTATTAAAAAATAAAATCGTATTTTTAGTTTGATTTTTGTTGCTGTTTCTCAGAGGATAAAGTTTTGTTGTCAAAAGTGTAGTTAGTTATGTTAAGTGAAATAATTTAAACTAATAATTTTTAAATACATTTTAATTTATTATATTTTTTCGTGTGCAAATGTGTCCGTGATCTTTACCCCTGGTATACAGAGTGATTCATTGACCATTCTCACTTTCTTTTTTGTCATTAAAATATGCTTAAATTTACTCCTTTTAATGTTCAAGTTACTATAAAAGTTATATTTTTCATATTTTTTTTTTCACGCTACTTCTAAGGCTGTCCCGTAGTGAGATAAACTTTTTTTTTAAAAATTAAAACAACCTTTTTCACTACGGTTTTTCATTGAGGTAATTTGTTTGTAAATGTTGATGTAGTATGGTGAATGAATCACCCGGTATACGGATAAATATTTTCTATATCGAAGAAGAGGTTTTTTTTCTAAAAAATCCATACAAAAATGCATACCTTAAATTAGCCGTATGTACGCACTCGTGAATTACCACGAACACTCGATAAACGTATTCACGGATCTTATAATTAGGTTTTTACGATCAAAGAAGATTACATACTGAAAATACCTTTCTAGGGAAAAGATAAGTAGAATTTCTGAACGAGGAGACCTGGAATAGTATTTGATTTTTGTGTACATAGAGAATTCTTGAAAGTCGATCAAAGTGGTTACAATTCAAATACAAATCGGATACCGAAATTGACTTTTTATTGAACATTGAAACTACAACACACGCACACAATATGTCGTATGTATTTTATAAACTTTTTTTTTTCCCCCGAACAATATCAAAAGCTTTTGAAATAACGTAGAGTTACGTTATATAATAATGTTTCAATATCCAGCTTTTATTCATTATCCTGTGCAGACACATGTTTTTTTTTATTCTCAACCGTTATGATTATACGTTTGTTACAGGCATTGAATCTCAGGGCGAGAAAAGCAAAAGCGGCGAGAAGACCGCAA
This sequence comes from Periphyllus acericola, assembly GCA_949715065.1. Taxonomy (NCBI): domain Eukaryota; kingdom Metazoa; phylum Arthropoda; class Insecta; order Hemiptera; family Aphididae; genus Periphyllus; species Periphyllus acericola. The sequence continues at coordinate 14,953,753 of OX454268.1, read as the reverse complement.
CTGGCCAGAGACATGAAACCGGGTATCATCATCGAGAACGTTGCACAGACCAGGAGAAGACTGGCCGAGACCACGTTGCTGGCCACGGCCTCATTAGCGCCCGGAAGTTCTTCCATCATTGACGAAGGGCCAACGAACACCGGAAGCGGAAGTCAGGTTGTTAAATATGCACATCAAACTGTATGATAATAATAATAATATGGTTCACTTGTCCTACGCGTTTGGGGCTACGGTGCTGTAGTACACCGATTGGTGTAAAACTGCATGATACTTACACGCGCGCGTATTATATAATGTATAATTGATTTCGTTTCGACGAAAACGAGCGGGAACATCATTATAATACTTAACGAGTACGACGCAATCATAATTAATCTTGATGCGAATAATTGCGTGCTAATGCTTGTATTTTATTCGGTTTCGAAATACCATCATCGGTGCTCGCCACTATATACAGTTAAACTATATCTGCAATCGAATCAATTATCATTGCCGTACTATCGTCTGTGTATGGTTATACTTATAAACAATAAATCGATATCATATAATACATTCCGTGGAAAACTTTTATGCCGAGAAACTTCGTACTTACCATGATAATTACTTTCCAAATTAATTTACTTTCGGTCTCGATGTCTAAACTTTGATCCCGCTAAAAATAATCGTGCACACGACCCGCAGGACTTATTGTTATAGTCTGCTGATGAATTATTTATGTTCGTTAAGTTTAGGTTAGTCCTTACCGATAAGGTTAAAATATTAACAATCTCATGTACTGTCAAGTCAATATTTAAATATTTGAATACATCAATTTATAATATCTTTACATTTCTTACCACTTAACTACTATTACCGAATTTCTGTACTACTACCATTTTAGGTGTAACGTTCCACACGTGGATAAACCTAAAATATACATTTTACTTTCGATTTTTGATTATATATTATTACATTATATTATAAGTAACCTTATAATGACATATTATAACGAAATAATTGTTCAATCGTCATATATTTTTAAATATCAAAAAGTTATTTCAATCCGAATTTCGACAAACTTAGCTAAAACACATTCATAAGTATACACGTCCCAATTAGTCGTTATATTATGATATGCATTCTCTATATTTGTTCGAATCTTAAAAGTTAAATATTTAAATAAATATTAAATATTATTTCCCAAGGCAATTAATATATTTTATAGCCGTGAATAATAAAGTTTTCAATATTCCGAACAAAATTCGTATTATTTTACGATGGTTCGTAAACAATATATTGTTATTTTCATTGTGCACATACTAATATTTTGAAGATAATCTATCAATGTTTTTTAAAAATAAAAAACTGATTGTATAACGATTTTTAAATAATTGAACGATGTTGATATGACGTACACATTCGTTTTAAACTATCACATTTTACATTTAAAACACAATACGTTTTGGTTACCAAGAGTCGTGTTAAAACATTTGCTACTTTTGTTCTCATGAGGAAAACTTAATATGCCTTTACACTTCAAGTATTGAAACTTGTAAATTAAGGTTATTTGTTTTTTGAACGTATGATTATCATGCATTTTCTCAACGTTTTATACTTCTAACCTTCAAATAGTTATAACTATTTGATTGTTAATTTGACTTTTAATACTCATATATTATTATGCTATCAGAATAATGTTCAGAGTAAGACGAAATTTGTCTAAAAAAATTATAAAAGTCATCACTTCCCGGATATGATAGTTGCACTTGCTTCGTGTCCTTTAATTGTAATAATAATAAAAAATGTAATCATTTTTTTTATGCATAATTTTACTACCAAAATAAGAGATAAAATATTTTTAGTGTTCAAAATGAAATTGTGCAACTGACTTTGTCATTAAATATTTAAGTTACGAGATCAGCCTGTCGAATCTGCTTAAAAGTATATTATGGTGTGTTAAAATACGAAGCCTGGGCGAATAACTTTTTCCGAAGTGAATTATAAATTATAACACTGAATTCGAACACTAAATATTAATTTTTTTGGACTGTAAAATAAAAACACGTACAAATGTGATATGATACCTGATAAATAAATAAACCTGTAACGACATTTTTTTAATAAGAGTAAATTGAAAATTCAATATTCACTACCTATTCTTACTCTAAAATTTCTAATTCCAATTCTTACTTTTAAAAAAACGAATTATCTTTACTTTTCGTTGTTTCGCAATTTTATAAATTTGTATTATTTGTGTACATCAATATATAGTTATAACTTATAACTAATAATAATTATTCCTTCAGAATTTTTTTTATCGTTATCAGCTTAAATTGATCAGCATTTTAATTTTATTTAACCTTCATCTCAAGAAAAGACGAACAATTCTAAGTTTAAACCAAGTTTTATATAAGCTACTGAGTTTGTCGGAAATTGCTAACGAACAAGTTTGGTTTAGTGAGCTCTACACGAGTTTATTATTACCTCGGAAACGTTAGGTTCTTCGAATGTAATTTTGTCGAAAATTAAAATCTGCAAAAAACGTTATTGGTAGTTGAATCGAAGTTCATATAAAAAAAAATAAAAAATACATCAAACAGAAGACGATGTTGAAATATGCGTTTAGTACAATTGACTTCTAGAAAAGAGAGACAAAGTACGAAGAACGAGAAAAAAATATTAAAATAAAAATTAGCTGTGCCATTTGACGAAATCCAGAACTACTATACTATACGTATATTAATATACGCACTTGGTCGATTAATTTATTTTCAACAATGTGCTGTCAATTTGCTTTTTAAATTAAATTCAATCACGATACTGTTATGTATGTACATAACTTCTCATTTCGTTTACAAGTACAAATATACAATTGGCATATATACTCGCGAAACAAAAAAAAATAATATCAAACCGTACACTGATATCATATTAACCGCAAAAGTGTTCACCATCCTGACGAAGTAGTTTAAGATTGAACATTATAGTGCGGGGCGTTCATTTCGAGATCCTTGAGAAGAATGTGCATTTTTTGCTCATAGTTTATTTTTATTCTACATCATATTATAAATATTACACTATCGTCGGATCTATTTCACCTTCCCCTACACCCCCCCCCCCCCCACCCCATCCGTATAACCGTATAGATAAACTTTTTCTGTTGACGTTCCGGTGAGAAAAACGAAAATTATCTCGAGATCGGATATATTATGTAATTTTAGCATATTATTATATGTAATAACAATACGTACGTACATGATGCTCATACGCGGTTATGCGTGCGAAGAGTATATTCCGGTGCGCATACAACAAACTCGACTTGTTGGGTCACGCGCTGCCCTCTGCAACTATCATATAATAATAATAATAATAACAATATGATGTATAATAATAATAATAATAATAGTAATAGTAATATGCTTTAGGGGGTAGTTTTTAATGGGTTTTTTGTGTTAACAGGACGACGAAGAAGAGGGCGGATCGCCCGGCTCGGATGACTGTCACATCATACATAACGACAAATCTACAGACTTTATCCTGTCCACGGTCATGGAAGAAACCGCGTAAGTGTACTATACATACAATAATATTCTTACGCCTATGGGGTTCTAAACACGAATTTCATTCGAAACAGCGCGCGCTCGCCCAAATCCAATTTAAAATAATTATTAAATCAATTGTGCCGGGATTAAAAGATTTCACCGTCCAAAACACCTATAATACGATTATAATTAGTTGGATTAAATACCGCACTCTTATAATAAGTACAATATCATGAACGTTATAGATTCATTCCCGTTATTGCGGTTTTTCGTAAGATTATATAATATGGTACCGGGGTGGCGAATGTTTTTCGGGTCCATTACAAAAATAATTTCAAGCAAGGTTTAAAAAAATAGTTCACGTGCCCAAGAAAAAATTATATTTTCTAAGTTTAAAATTAAAGTTACTCAGGTATGTATTATAATATACCAAACGATTAAATACATATATTTTAATAAATACTTCTAAGTTCTCATTTTAATATAAACATCAATTATTATTAAAATATCCTTAGGTGTTGGGTAAATTATTATATTGCATTTTATATTGGTATAAATACAATGATTATATTTAAGTTTAATTTTTTTTGCTGTTTCTCAGCGGATAAAGTTTTGATGTCAGAAGAGTATTTATTAATTTTTAGTGAAATAGATTACATAAATCAATTTCAATAACATTTTAATAAATTATATTTTTCGCGTGTCACATTATGCGCATAATTTGTCGTATATTCACTACAATTTTTGGTTTGATTATTTTAAACATTAACTGCTTGAGTTGTTATTTGAAAATGTTTCATTTTTAAACAATGTACATAGATAATAGTATAATATTGTTACTTTTCCATCTCCTAATTAAGCTTATAGATAATATTTAGAATATTTAGAAATTAAACTGTAACAGTGTTAGAATGTAATTAACACGTATGGACTTCTATCGATTTAGTTGTTCAACTTGGTGTGCTAAGAACACTGCTTAAAAAAAACTATAAAAGCTTAAACAACAGTAAATACTAGAGTTTTGAAAAAAAAAACGTATAATATTCATTTGAAACATTCATCTCTGATGTCTTTGACTGTATCGCTAAAACGCTTACAACGGGTGGTAAACAATATGAACAAAACTAACATTTTATCAATTCAACGTAAAATTATTTGAAATTTATATTCTATAACATTATAATATCACATCCTTCTGGTGTTCGAATATTGTGAAATTGTAGAATAGATCAAAAGACAGGAAAGAAACAAAATATCGTTAACAACAAATTCCATTGGGATCGAAAATGACTTATGTTTCACACTATTTTTTCGACTACTTACAGTGAATTACAGAGCATATTTTCTGCGTTTCACATTATTAGACGCACTCGTTCGTACGCGTAACATCGTGTTCGATACAAATCAATATAGTGTACGACGCGAAATGCATTCTCGCATGCTCACAAAGCCGATGTTCAGATAGTGGACACACTATTATAGTTTAAACAACCGTGATAACGGTCGAACGGACTTTGAGATAAAATTCACTGCGATTTAACAAAATATATTTTTTTTTACAATTCTACTAGATTATCGGGTGAATAATGGTTAACTTTTTAGTGCTTGATGTATCGTCATAAATAAAAAAGAAGCTTATTTTTTTATTTTTTTTTTTAATAACTTTGAAAACAAATGATTAAATAATTTCCGTGGCGTTATAAAAATTAATATTAAAATAATAAGCTCTAATAAAACGTTTAATTAATTATTAAGATGTTAATTATGATGTAATATGAATTACGGTCAATAAATTTAAACCGAATATGCATGTATAGTAATGATAGTATTAAAAAGTAATAACGAATAATAAATTGTTTCCGTAACTGTTTTAGAGATAAGTTTTAAATTTAATTTAGCTAAACACATACTACTGCAGTGTTTATATAATTATACTATATCCGGAAAGGTACGCGTTACATAATATATGTTCAGGTTAAAAAAGATAAAAAGGTTTTCACGAGGCATTTGATATTAAATATTTATTAATAATTTGATAAAAAAAATAACTTTACCCTTCTGAATTAGTTATGTAACTAAAACAGTAATGATACATTTTAAAATTTAAAAGTGACTACTTTAATAAAATCTCTAGTGAGTTCAATATTGATTGTTTTATCTTCTGAAGTAAAATTATTTGCGAGTATCAGTTATAACTTATATCTTCAATACAATTGAGTATACAATTCACGTTTGTTTTCATTGGACTCCTTTGAAATACTATTGAAATAAAAGTTTTAACAATAACTGAATACTGTTTCAACATTCTACGTGTTAGTTTTTAAATTAATGTCGTTTTGATAAAAAAAATTAAAAAAAATATTTTAAAGCCGGCTTAGTACTCCGGCGTTGTAGGTAACTTTGAATTGAAATTCTGAAATCGATTCGAGACAGCTGCAGCGTTTTTAATAAAATATGGTGTTTACAAACAGAGGATCCTAAAAAATAAAAATTTGAAAAACATAAATTCAATATAATTATAGCATTGGACGTTTAAATTAAACGGTTTAATATAGTCAAATTAGTGTTTAATCTTTACAATTACAAATAATACTCGTATAAAAATAATTTAAAATTGTACAAATTACCGTTGAATGACGTATGGTGGCATACATTTACTAATAAATAATAACGAAAAATGGTGTTTTATTTAAGTAATCTCTTTAAATCCACGCGCCTTCTAAAACTGCAACATGAAATAATAAGGTAATTAATAAACATGTATAATATAAATATATTTGTACATAATATTACTTTGTATGTATATTCGTATAGTTATTCATGAAAAATGTGTTTCACACATTATACATTTATTATAATTCAATTAATACTGTTACTATTATAATTTATAATGCTGTGATTTACAATTGTAAACTATTATATGCATTTTCATTATGGTTTTTATCATTATTATTAAAATGACTTTTATGATAATTATTATAATATTTCTGCAATTCTTGTTATTATTTTTTTCGACGATTTAACTATTATAACATTGTCATTGTCATGAATAGTTAATACTAGTATTATGTCCTCCATTCGTCTGAGTAATGTTCGGGTCTCCTGCGGCAGCCACACGGGTCACCTGAAACTTAGGACTTTACGTCGAGCCTACACCGCAGTCTGACTTGAGCGAAAATCGTTTGCAGAAATGTGTCGGGGAAACTAAAACGTCCACAGATATTATGAGCAACGTGGCGGCGGTGGTGGACGCGGTATAACCGTCGAACAGTAAACGGCCGTTGCAATTACGGAAAGTCGTCAAGAAACACTACTAGGGCGGAATGTTTTGATGAGACTTCGCGTACCGTTTAATCGGTCGTTCCGCTATAACATTATACAGTAGTGCTCGCACGTCGCTGTCAAGGACATTTCCGTCGGCATTATTATAATTGTTACTGGCATCATCATTATCGCGATCACGATCCTCTGTGGACGCTTCGCTCCGATAATCACGTGATCGCTAACCAGGTGCGACACACTTGGTGCTCAGCTTGAGTGATTGATACAACAAAACGAATAGCAAAGTCTCGGACTGGACAATATAAAAATGCCCTTAATTTTTTTTAAAAATTTGAAAAAATATTTGATTAGTTTTTAAATCCAAATAAACTCCTAGATTGCAACATAATTCCTACCATCTTGCCTGGTAATAGGAAGGGGGGGTGAACTTGTACAATCTCGTGTTTAGGTAAAACCAAAAGCTTGAGGACAATGAGATCATGGGTTGGTCCAGGGGTGGCAAACCTGCGGCACACTTGATGTTATATTGAATGGCACTCTAGCACTAAATAAAATAACGTTCAATTTGTCAGGGAATACTCAAGTTTTTTTTTCGGATGAGTTTTATCAAGGATAAGTATCGAACCCTACTGACAAATTATCATTTAACTCAAACGACTTCTACTCAACGAAACTATTCAATCAAACTATGAAGAGATAATGCACAAACAAATTCAACGTTCCCATTCATAATAAAAGCACTGCAAATTATACAAAAGTGTTGCCTTATTATGGCACATCTAAATTTATTTATTTATTTATTTTTTTTTTTTTTATTCGGCGCAATCTAGAAAAAGTATGGTCACCCTAGGTGATGGTCTAATGACTGTGTTCAAATCCACGCGTTGTTACGACAGCGATTGATTGAAAGATGATTGAATTCCCGCGCTGTACCAGCTTGAAATCTCAGATCCCAGTTTGAACCCATATGACTGGTAGTCTTTCGTCGTCCATAAGTCAACTTTTTTAGATATTACCACCGTAGACACGAACGAGAAACTGACGTCCAATGCGGACACAAGAATACTTTGCCACTTTTCCGATAATACGTCATAGCGGATGCGTAGCTTGTGACGAAATGCAACTGCCGGTAGTGTCTGATTTTGTCTAGACCGTCACACCATAATATTTTGTCATTGAAAAGAAGCAGACTATAAAAAGGGCCTATATAAATTATTTAATCAACTGCGAAATATTTAATGGATAAAAACAAGCTTGCGTGTGCGTCCTTTGAAAATTGTACTGAACACATACATTGATAAACCATCGATTATGTTGAAGAAATCTAAACGTTTTTCGAACAACTCGAGTAATTAATAACATTCCTAGAACATTAATTATTACTCTATCTTTGACGTTTTGAACTGAGAAATTATTTTGATAATTAAAGCTTTTGGAAAAATGTTAAACTTATTATTGAACGAACAAGACGTATTATAATAGTTTATCGTTACATTTTGACTTTTATTAAAATTGTACACGATTAATCGTGACACTTATCTTTGTTAAAATACACTCGTTTTAGACAATTATAAATACCCGATGATATCTTGATGGATTTAAGCAAAAAAATACTCATTTTCAACCGATATTGATTTGAGGAATCAGAATGTTGGCGTTTCAACCGACATATTTTGTTCTGTCATGATAATATATCTCAAAAGCCACTGCTGATCGAAGAATAAATATTGGGTTTTCTCAAGGATTAGGATTATTTGACCCAATCTAATTGAAATGTACAATTTTTCCTGTACCCGGTTACACTATTTTACTGCGCAGTGTTTACAGTTGTAACACTACCAATATAAATATCCACATCGGTTTTATCGAAACCATAACACAATTATGCGGCGAGCTTTTGCGCGACTATGTACCGTGAGAAAATTGAAAAACTTTTCGCCACGACAGTAACGAGCTTTATTAAGTTTTCGGGTAAAAATAATTTTTATTTTTCTTACGCTACTTGAATTTAATATTTTTCTGCGTTCTTTGTCACGACCGTTTTCATACAGGATACACGGCACAAAGCATACTGCTGTAAATTAGTCGAACGATTCTACGTCTTACAATATAATAGCATCTTCGGAAAATAATTCTGTTACGCAAGAAAATACCAGCAATTGTTACGATACAATATTAACTACGTTGTGTATTATACAATTTATTATCACCATGGAAAGCGTTATGATAGCAATTTTTATTGTTTTATTATAATGAAATAACTCTTTAAAATTTAAAATAGTATTAAAATATTGTTAGTAACTTAACTGCTAACTGTTAACTGCTTCCAACGCTTCCATCTAAATTTTTATTTTTGAAATGCGATACTATTATGAAAATAATGCCATAAAAACAATTATAAAATAATCATAATCTGAATAATAATAATAATAATAATAATAATAAAAACAAAACGATAGAAATAATAATAATAAATTCAGTACCCGATAAACTATTCAACGGTAAACTCAAGGCCGAACGTTTAAACAAATTAGATAACTTTGTTTTGCACAACTACATTGATTTATTATAATAATATTAATTCAAGATAACGCAATACTTTGAAATAAAAACACCATATACGTATAGCTCAGCACATGCCATTTAAAGTATCAACTATCAAGTTAAATTATTATGTTACAGGATGGTGGCAACGTTGGCCACACCATCAAACCTTACTGCCGACCCGAACGGAAACTTGGGTCCTAGACCGCAGGACATGGATATTGTTACAAGGGTCTTAAATCCTAATCAAACAGTCAGCTCCATTAGCGATAAGATTGGTGATAAGGTAAGAATCAGTCAACCGTATTCTTAAATATAAATATTTTTTATTTATTTGTATTTAGTAAGAAATCATCATTTATCAAATTACTATTTCTAGTTTACTAAGTATAAATGTATGATATACGTACTGTTATTTGACAAAAGTTAGTTCAAATTTTCACATTATATTAAAACAATGATAATTAATTAAATCGAAACAAAAAATATAATTTAACCAAAAACAAATTTTAATTGTGTTGGCCGATGTACCTACATTTGTGTTTAAGGAAAACATCATCTATAATAATTATTATACAATTTATAATATATATTCTAAGCATACTATTATAAAATCTTATATCAGTTTTAATTTGTATTTGTTATATTTAATTATTATTGATAAATTATTTAAATATTAAACAATAATTTATTATTATTTTATGAGTTATTACTGCAAAAAAAAGTTGTCTTTGTGCATTATAGTTGTTAAAATTTGAATTTTGGAAAAATACATCGATCTCAAAAATCGAAACTTTCAACCTAGTATGGATACGTTTGATGTAAGCTCAAAGCTTATTTCAGTAGATATATGGCTCTAGGTTCTTCAAAAATTAAATGAAAATATGAGATTCCCGGCCAAACCATACGTAGTACGTAATAGTGAAGCACGCAGTCTTATGAAGAAAAGAATCAATTCATATGAATTATACATCTTTACCGTAATCCTCATAAAAAAATGAAATCACATAAGATACTTACATATTATTTAAAAAGAATTAAAATATCACTCTAATAATTGTATCATAATATTGATATATTCACGTACCTTCGTACATTTACCAAAAAGATAAGTTCTACAATTAAGTCGATCATTTCTGTACAAAGAGATAAATATTCGGTTTATTTTGTATATTCAATAGGCGTACGTAAACCAAATAGCAACGAGACATTTTTTTTTTTTAATACGCTGGCTTAATGGAAATAGAACTTGAGTGACCCGTAGTCGCGTTTCCTCGCAACACAAAACAGTAGAAAACTTTATACTCACTTTTTGCATCTCACGTGGATTAATTTTTAGCAAAAAATAAATGTTCATCTCGGTTAGTGACAATAATAAAAAACCACTATTTTCAATAAAATCGTCTTTCTTTTTTAAATTTTTCATCCGAAATATACGTAATGTTCTTGTTCTCTAAAGTCGAGTTTATACGAGTCACACTCGATGACTATTATATGGCCGAATCGACCACGGTTAAAAGAAAACATTTAGACCTGCTGGTCATGACCTATGGTCTATGAGGCTAACCCTGGTGGGTTGGTATGCAAGGGGTTCATGCAACGCTATTGTCTTCCTGCTTAGATTAAGTACGCAGAAACAATCTGCGAGGAAGTCGTTTAAATATACATTCGATTACATATTGAAATATGGGGATGTATTATAAATAATAATTAAAAATTGTTTATGGCTTAGGAAACCTATTGTTATAATAAAATATGTGATTGGTTTCATGGGCGACGTGCGATTAGCCGTTATCGATTATGTACAATGCATTGTGGTGTATGCTCTATGGACTGAGTCTGTACGGGTGAATCGAACGAGACTTGGAAATTGAGACTTGAATAGAATATTCTGATTCAAACAAGAGTTGAGAGTCTACTCATTATAATGAATCATCAAGATGAGTTGAAAATCCCATCCTTAAAGGCGCGTTCTCATGAGTCAAGTTTAGTTGACCGATTATTGTTGATCAACAAAAATTGAACGAAGTCTGAAGTGAGAACCTTTGTTTCAATAAACTTGAACAACTAATTAGTTGATCAAAAAAAGTTGGACCCAGTCAAACTTTATCGTGCAAGTAATGAGTTGCTTTCCAATTCTTTTCAAGTTGAAACCCGTCTTGACACGTGAGAACATAAACCTACACTACGATTTATTCAAGTTGAACTTCAGTTTTTTTTCAACCAGTGGGCAGTCACACCTGCATTTTTCAATTGATTTCTTCTTAATGTCCATTGTTTCACCCAAAAACGACGTTTTTTAGGATTTTTAGACATAGTTATTAAATTCGCTTTTAATTCTTCTCTTACTAAAATACTTATTATATTTACAATTTCACATACAACTGCTTTCGGCGATATTTCCAACTGTATTGGTGTTTTGTATGTGATAAAATGAGCTTGATAGTGACGTCGACTACGTGTTAAACTGAGTTGAAAATAAAATTGAAACATTTTCTGTTGCAATGTGTGAACAAAAACTGATTCATCTTATATTCAATTTTTGTTGATCAACTTACTATAATCGGTCAACTAAATTTGACTCATGAGAACGCGCCTTTACGGGGTGCATACATGCGTGACACGAGATCTTAGTCGTGTCAAGGAATCTATAAATAAAACAATAATTTCTCTACAATTTTCAGACAGAAAACACTTTTTTTCAAGAGAAAATACCGTTCGATAGAAATTCATAGCAGATATTTAATTATTTTTTTTTTTAATAGATATTCATAAATCTTATCGCTGAGTATTATGCTAAAATGTTGTAATGTCGGAACTCTCGCTCGTTGAGTGGAAAACAACGACTAAATTGCACCGTTTCCATAACATCGAATTGGTCGTCATAGTAAATTCGTTGTAAAATCATAGTCTAAAATTCAAAACCATAGTAATTTGATGTAAATATATTTAAAAAAAACAGAATCGCTTGGTACTATGAATTTGACTATGACTTGGTTATGAATTTGCTATGCCAACCTAATCGTTGTAAGGGAAACGGTGATATTCGATGATTTATCTTATATTTGAATAAGAAGAATATTATATAAGATGGAACGTTTGTAGTTTTTAGATAAATCATTCCAATATATTTTTATAACAAAACATAAGACCCAAAATATCACAAAGTTAACGTAAAAGAATTTACTTTAAATCTGTTTTAGTTGATCAATAAATAAAAACACTTTATTGCTGATAATATGTTCTTCTCTTTCAATAAAAAAAGGAGCCCTTACTCAGTGTAACTGTCCATTAAGTCATGGGTCCTCTTAAGAACCACCGATCATCAGGCATTTCAAACTTGAAGTATCGACTGGGCCAAAAATATGAAATACTTTACCCCGCGAGGGTCACACAAAAAAAAGTTGTCATCAGCTCATCGCAATAATGGTTCATCGGTACTCAATATTCGATAACAGTTTATCGATGAAAAACTATAACACATAGGCAGTATACTCGTAAATATCAATTGATATTAGACCTCTTTCTAACACAGTACCTAGTCTTCAACCGGTGAGTGGCGACCAAAGTAATTCGTGTCGTGTAAGCTTCGAAAATGGGTCACGAACCGTGATTAATGCATATTATTGTACGATTTGTATATTACACAAGAAATTGAACTGTCACTTAAACAAATATTAGGTGAAACTTGATTTGAAATTTTATTACGTGAAATAACGTTTACTTCATAAATACAATTCATTCATTCATCTACATGAGCATTTCCACTATGGCGTTTATTAAGACATTAACCAATTTTTATTCTTCTATCTTCGTGGCTAACAAAATTTTCATCGGTCGCCAAAATCGTATGGTAAAATAAGGGGGTCGCAAGTAAATAGGTTGAAGACAAATACAGTCAAACATATTATAGTTGTCACTAGAAATCAACATTTTAAAACCTTTTTAATGTTATCAATGTATCGTACTTGCAATCGATATTTGTAGCCGCAGGACATTTATCACGCCAAACCATTTTATATGGTGTAATTTGATGATTTTCTCGATACCAGGTACCGATGAAACGCAAAGACTCTTCGGCGGCGTCGATGATGACGACCACGGCGGCAGCGGCGGCGGCGGCAGCGACGACGGTGTCGACGGTGACGGCGACCGCGGCGGCACAGCAGCCGATTGTCGACCGGACGACGAACCGTTCGACGCAGTCGCTGGTGAAGCGGTCGCTGTCGTCGATGCTGCGGAACGGTTCCGAGGAGGACGGCTCGAGGTGTTCGAAAAAGGAGTACAAGACGACGACGGAGGGCAGCAGCCGGTTCACCATATACAAGGTGAACAAGGCGAGCCGGAAGAAGCGGGAAAAGTCGTCGGCCCGGAAGGAGAGGAAGGCCACCAAGACTCTGGCCATAGTTTTGGGTGAGTCATCAAATATTTTTTAATATTTTTTTATTTACTCGTCCCTTTTCCCTGCCCACGCCCCTCCCGCGGTATCCTCACCAGGTCGAACTGTTTCGATAACACTCGCCCTGAGAACGGTGGGCGGCCGCGTCAAAATGAAATATCGTTGCGCACCGCACCCGAAAATGATGTCTTGTGCCCGTCAGTTTTATCTTAATGTTGTACATATTTCCCGTCGTCATCGCGCGAAATGGACGTTTTCCTCGTCCGGATGGCTGAAAAAATAAAATAAAATGAAGCTCACCACAATATAATGATAATGATAACAGAATATATCGTATTTATCATCGGTGGGCGCCGTTGCAGCATCCGAAATAACAAGTTTTTTTTAAAGCGTGCGTATGCGCGTGTCGAGCGTGTCACCGTGCGAGAGAAATATAAAAAAAAAAATAAAAAAAAATAATAAACTATTCTGTTCACGTTGTTATACCTGTGGATGTGCAAAAACAAGTTCTCTTTTCGATAATAGACCCGTTATAACGCGTTTGGATAAGATACATAATTCCAGCACGCGATCGGTATTGCATTTCGATGACTAATATATCAATTTTAGACGTACCTATGCCGTTGTCAATAAATATTGTTAGTCAATTTTCATATTCATCATGGTGTATTAATCATTTAACTAGTACACAAAATACTAGTTGAATTACTTGGCTTTACCTGGGAGATATTACGATTCTTTAGATTAGAGAAATTACTATTTCGAAGTGTAAAAAAAAAATGTTTGGTTGAAAAAAATCGCACACTTGTCGTATTTTCTGACGATATATATATTTATCCATTTGTTACATATGAATTCACACACAACTGAGTATGTAGTTATCAACGCATAATTAAATTAATAGTAAATTATCCGCGGTTATTATCTAGGCTGCATGCAAATTCATCGGAAGATGGATTTTAACTGTGACTACTGAATTTAGTCGACATATGATTATAATAATAGTAATTTGTAACTGTTATATGGTAAAAATAAACAAGTGAATTCCAGCCATAGAGATAAAACAATGTTACCGCTCTCGTTGTAGGAACATTTTTGGAATAACGCTGTGAGTCAAAAAACACATCCATTTCAAACAAAAATCGTTTACTAGTAACCAAAATGTGAACAAGAGTATACATTTAACCAGAGAGCCTAAAACCGTTTGGACCATTTAAATGAGAATTTCAAGTAGCCTTTTCATGGTATGCCAATACATATAGTAATAAGTACATTCTCTCAAAATTCCAAACAAATATAGGTATGGTATTTTGGGATGGACGCCGAATCACCCGGCTTCTCATGGAATATTCTTGGTCTGGCCCATCATTTTTTTAAAATCCCTTCTTATTCCACATCCAGAATATAAGAAAAACCACAGTGTGAGATTTCAAGTTCATACGTCTTATCATTTTTGAGATGTACAAATTAAGTGAGTTAGTGGTATTTGAATTTCATGTAGAAATTACCATAATTTTGCTAGAGTTTCGAAATAATTACTATACGATTCTCAGGAATTAAAATTTAAACTAAAAAAGTCAGACAAATTAAAGATTGCGCGCAGTTGTAATGCTTTTGCATATAATTAAACTAACGATCATCGCAGACAGTATATTTGCGATCTTTATACTTATTTCACGGCTGTAGACGAATTCCCGTAATGCACTAATAAGAAGAAATAATATTTTTAAGAACATTAATTAATTCTACAAAGTTTGACAGTAAAATGCCATTATCAATGAAATTATACGAATTTAATTCAAACTATGTTATAGTTTTTTCGACGATTCAACTGTTAACGGTTTAAATAGATTAGAAACTTTTACGCTGTTCTTGTTAATGAATTAATTAGTTCCATCGTTTCCAACTTTGCTTGCAACAGTAATATCTCAGCATGAAATAATACAGATCAACGCGATCAATTTTTTTTAATTTTGATCATTTCTCGAATTTAAAGTTTCAGTCACAAAAGGCATTTGTTTTGGTGGTGAATAATATATAGATGTCTCTTTCCAAAGTCTCGCCACTTTCTGCGCATAGACAGAGATAAAGAAATAGGGAGAAAGAGAGAGAAAGTTCACAAAGTCACAAATCTTGTCCTTATTATTCTTTCTGTGTTGTTTTGTATGCTTGTATAAAATAAAAAGCTGATTGAAGGTAGATAACACTAATATAACTATCAGAACAGTGTACAATGTGTATACGTTTAACGGAATGAAATAATTAATTAGAAATTGCTTAACACTAGAATTTTATTATATTATACTGTTAGATACAGTAAGTACAATTCTAAAAAAAAATGATATACTCCAAAAATGATGCGAATAATTATGACTATAATAATTCGTTTTAATAATTATTATTGATTTAACTGTTCCATTATTGAAGTATTTTTCTAAAACAGATGACGTTTAAATTATTTTAGTCTTTATAATATTATTGTACATTTGTTGGAAATAACCACAAACAGTTTGATATCGTTTACTTTAATTTAAATTTAATTTCATCTTATCAAATTATTTTTTACTAAAAATAAGATTATAAAAATGTGCTTCAAGTATACTTGTTAAAATAAACATACATATACCAATTTTACTAGACATATTGATTTAACATTATTCAGAAAGTTATACGTTCTTTCAAACTATTACACGTGTACATCTTGAAATAATGTTCAATACGAATCAGATTTAATTTCCTTGAAATTCTTTTTTACGTATTTAAGTAATATTATTATGAGATAATTCCATCAATACATGAAACTTTCTTTGATCTGAAATTCTCAAAAGTACGAGCGGAGAATTGTGACGCCAATTAAATACATTTTAGTATGTGACGTATTAAAACCATGTAACAGTAACATCAGTTAGTTCTCTGAATCGTCGATTTAATCGTATATGAACTTTCTCTTTTAATTTAATATACTTAATATATTCATATATATTTTGCGATCGTTACAAAAACTGGTCGCAACATGCAAGAAAGGTTAATTTTAAACCATACGTAAACGTACAAAACCATATTGCTATAAATCAGTTGATTTTGAAATCTTAACTGAAATAAATTCACCCGTAACCGTTTCGATAAAAAAGGAACTTTCATGGAAAATAGCTTAACTCATATACGGCAGTGATCATTGATTGATAAGGGTGACGTAGTGTTTTTCTCGTCCGATTAAATTCAACAAGAACCAATTGATAAGTTATTATTATTTTCTGTCTTTCGATAATCCTAAAAAATATAATACGAGTACCTGGAGGTACAAAAAAACGATCAAAGCGTTTCAATAAAGCACGTCTACGCGTGTCTCAACGTTTCGCCAAACTGCGAAGAAATCACATATTATAGTGGTTTCTAAAAATAAACTGATGGAGCACGTATTCATTTACGATAACGATTTCACCCTCAGCTTACCATTCAACATCCATCAAACGACCTAACGTTTCCTACACCGATAGTGAAGAATAGCTCTGGCTGCAACATTATACATATTATAGCCGATGTAGGTTTGTTTTTATGTTCACTCCGTAATCGGTATTTCGAAATCCGCGTTACGGTCGTTCGTGACGAGTGCTTGAGATCTTCAAGGTTTGACGGTTTGCGCTTTGAAATCGCATTCAACGGACGTAGTTACGACGTAACTTCCAACGGCTTTCGCGGGATCGCGCATCGCAGCGCCGTTTAACGCAATTAGTTTTGCACGTGAAATATCTATAGTACTCTCGAAGGATGCGTTCAGTCGATCACTCAACGGAGCGGGAGGAGCGGAAGACAGGAAAAATTGCGAACAATATCGTAGGTACCACGCAGGAAAAACGTGCTGTTGTGTGACGTGTTCACCGCAGAATCGCGCGTACGCTGCGAGAAGGGACGCGAAAAGCCAATGTGAATAATGTTTGTTCTGCAGCGCGATACACGGCGTATACTTTTGTGTGAAAACAACCCCGGTTAGGTATACCACGTACTCGCGTCGTCAGCATGAATGAGGAATAAAACAAATTATTGCCGGTAAACGTTTACATTGATAAACTGCAGTGTTGGGGTAAAATAATATAGGTAAACGTATTTATAAGTTATAACAACTCATCTTTTATCTCCTCTATATTTCTTCCGAGTTATACGAGTATAGTGTTCGATTCAGATAGAAAAAAGTCGTATGGACATAAATTTATCCAGATGAATAGTTGGTCAAAAAACACGGAAAATCACATTTTTCAGTTCCAAATTAAATCCCTTCGAGATTAAAACGGTACAGGAACTGCACAATGCACATATTGATTTGACTTTCAAGACCGTTTAGGGTTCAAAGGTGGTGTGAATCGTGATTTTTAGAACTTGAATTATTGCAATTTATCAGCGACTAGCAACTGTACAGATATTATACAAATCTTTGTATATCATACGGTAGTATCTAATCTTACAATAGCGATTGCCGATTAACGGGTACACAGAGCTTTTTTTATTTTTGATACTCGATCAATCGATATTTAAATGGTTCGTTTTGAACTTGAAAACTCGTTTATTGGTCATCAATACCTTCACTGAAATATGTATTTATGTCATCCAAACCCAATGAACGATTTGTATTTCCAATAATATTATAAACATAAAAAATCCAATAGTATCGGTTCAATTATTGATATCGAAAACGCGCCATTAAAAATATAACTTAATAATTAATAACGCAAAAAAAAACCACTGTTATCATTTGAAAAATTAAAATAGGACGATTACATAGGATTGATCACACTGCTTAACATAGACAAAAAAATATATATATTGAAAAGTAAAATAGTCTTGTAGCGAACATACGTTTTCCGTAAATCATAATTAAACATAAAAAAAATGTATTTAAACATTCGTATTTAAACACGAAATAGACGTGCTGCACAAAAAATGTTCTCGTGTACATAAATTATTAACATTTTTAGTTTTACGGTCAAGTGAAGATAATTGTATAGGAGTTAACATCGATTGTTACATTGTTTGAACACGCACGCAGTTAAATCGAAAATATTATACGAGTTAGAGATCGAAATAACATTCGGTAACACTTCCTGTACGGCTAGTTTGAACGTGCTTACAATTGTGAAAACGATTCGAAAAGAACTTTCCAGATTTTTACGACTCGCGATCTCCTCTTAAACGCGAACAGTCGGTATTATGCAATCATTACGGAACACGACGACGAAGACGGCCGGCGCTCCAAATAGGCAATCTCGCTACGTAAATGCGTTGCAGCGGAATTGAGTGGAAATCAAATACTTTGTAATTTCTTTAATATCAAATGGAAACTTTATGAAGTACATTAACAGCGTATTCCGGGACAGTAAACTATAAAAGGGTAAAACAAAGAGATACCTACAACTAATTCACTCAACGAAATGAAAATTTAAATAACTCATTCGTTTCGTATACTTTAACTTAATTCGCTTCGAATGGAAACGTGCATTCGATCCCTGTCTTACTAATTGTATTTAAAAAAATATAATTTATAACTGAAAAACAAACAACAATAGAATATTCATATATCATGAAAACAATCTGATGGAAAAAAAAAGAAAAAAATAGCACTGTGAGTAAGTACATTTCATGTTGAAACAAAATGTACGTGCTACACAAAATAAACCGATTCCAATGATAATTGAATGATATAGGATTCACCGTCTGCATTTACTATTCACTGTAAGTCTTGTGCATTATAAGTGCTGACGTTGTTACTTTATTTAAATACTCTTTGTTTTGAATACGTCGTATGCATTTTTTTTTTCGTCGGATGGCCTCATTTAGGCCGATATGATATTATTTATAAAATATTATTTAATAAGAATATATTTATATATATATACGACATATAGTTTTGTACATAGAACCGTGGGATCAAAAAAATTTTTTTTTAACGTCACGTACAATTATGTTATTCTGAATAAAGTTTATAAAAATGAAAAGGTTCAGTCCAGGTGTTCGCTAATCTGGTATGCAGCGAATGAGTAATTTACATAATTAACAATGGGACGTGAAAAGAGACAGCACGACGTGTGAAACGAGAAGGTGCTTTGGAATTAATTTGGGGTCATACGGTAAGAGGATCGATTTTTAAAAATTAAAACCCTACATATTCTCAAGAAATGTTAAATTTGCTGCACTTCCAAGGAAAACAAGCTTAGGTGTGTCAACGCAGGATAGGGTTCGTGGATATGGTTATATGTATATGACAAACCTAAAAAAAATGTACGTTGAACTCTCGTTCAAGTGGACGAGTGGCCGTAGCAGCGCACTTTGGTCCCAGTGGACCGGGCCGCACGTTCTAGTATTGGTCTGACTTTACTTGATTTGTAGTAAGATCATGCCTTCAGAGCTGTTGACAGAGCTCTGGGACTCACGTGATAAAACCATGGGCTTTGAGTGCGCTTTGCAGCGGGCATTTTTGAAGAGTGGATCGGGACTAAGAGTATAAAGATTTAAAGGATGAAAATCTGAACAACTAAGAGATACAAAATATGGAATTGTTCATAAACTATATAATATTCTATATTCATAACTCGAGATAAGGTTTTTATGACGTACAAATACGCAAAAATGCGCTTAAAAATCTGACCTAAAAACCCTGAAAAATGACCAACAAATCTAATTTACTTAAAAGCATGAACGGTTTTTTACGGTTTACTTAATTTCAAAATTTTTTTTAAACTTTTAAAGTACCTACACCTTACATTAATATGATTTGTTCAGTATGAAAAGCAGTATTACACTCGATGCATAGTATCAGTATATATTACATTTATGCGTCGTGTTCACTACTAAAACAACTTTTTTACTATGTGATTTTGAATTAGTTCGATGTTCAGTCTTATCGTGATTAAACAAAATGAATTACCATAATTGTATGTAATGATAGTCATCAGATATAAATATGTGTTTTGAGATAAAATAAAATATTTACATAAAAAATTCACATTATTAAAAAAAAATCTTAAAATAAACTTTAAATACACAAGATCAACGTAGTATATTATGTTAAAAGTAATGTTAAAAAAAAATTTTTTTCCCATAAAATATGCAAAAACTGTAGGAAAATAAATGTAAAATAAGGACGGACGAAAATCCTAGGTCGTGTGAGATGGTGAGATAGGTGAGATGGGTGTTTTAAATTGAAACTAATTATGTAACATTATTCTCAAAAAAAACGACTTTGAGACATCAGGATAATCAGTTTATGTTACTAAAGATCGATATAATAGTAGAAATAAAAAAAAAATGTTTCAATAGTTATGAAAAGTCTACTAATTGCTAATATAAGTACCTCCTACTCGATGTACTATCAACGTATCGATAATATATAAGTTTATGTGGTTACCATTTTTATAAAATAAATAATATTATGAAAAAATATAAAATACTAACAAGTTGATAGTGCATGACGAAAAATATTAGACGTAGGGTTCTATTCCTGATTTTGCTTGAAGTTTTTTGCAATAACTTACTAAACTAATAAAAAACTAATGAGGAATTCAAAAGAAGTTTTATCTTCAGTATATTAGGATAATAATAACTGTACATAACGGAGGAATCATAGTGGTAGAAGTTGTGTACACAGACTAAAAAAAAAAACCAAGCATTTATCATGATTAAACCAATACATTAAACGTTTCGCTCGGAATATAAAATACATGTTTACCATTTCGAAACTTTTTAACACAACTAATTTTTTGATTGGACAGCACTGAATAGCATTTAAGGAAAACAAAATTCTATCTCTATTCGTAAGATTATACAGATATCTGTATACTTTCGACGGTTGGAGTACTTGCGTTTTATAAAAAATGTCCGATGTTTTAGCTCCATGATTACAATTTGGGACCACAGCGGCATACATGTTGTTGTTTGTCTATTATATAACAAATTTGGTGATCTTAATATTAATTTACTCATGAACGATTTCCAATAAAAACGGATGAGAACTTGACGCGAGTATTTGATAATGTTGCAGTAATACGTGTAATTTCTAACGATTAAAAACATACATCAGATATAAGCTTGAGTATCAACTGTTATTGTTAAATTCATAAAGAAAGTTTTCGTTCACGCGCAGTACAGATCGAAACAATACACACCGTACCGCGTTCGCATCATTATCAGCAGTATAATTTTATTACTGCCGCGGTTAACCGGGTTTTTTTTATAAGAAATTGTTTTTAAAACTATTCGGGCGTACCGAAAGATGCAAATTGAATCATGATACACAGGGTATAATTTAGAATACGTATGCAGATCAACATTGCAAAAAATGTTTGTTCAAATACAAATAGTTTTGAAAAATATTCGTAAATACGGTTTTTTTTTTTTTTTTGAGTAGTTCCGTAGTCGCATAACACGTTGTAAATACTTTTTTGTACAAAGTTTTGTTTCGTTTTTTTTTTACCGTTTTTCGTTCAAAGTTAGAAAACTTCTTATCGTTCATACGTACTGCACGAGAGAGCCATCGTTTCTGAGAAAACGTTTACGAGCGATCTACTGCAATAACACCGGACGACGAAACAAACGGCTCAGCTTCGTGCCCGAGTCCTGCGTTGACAGTGCAGCGCTGTACCTACCGACCGTACGGAGCTAATCGTAACCATCGAACGATGCGCGATTAACGATACGTTACAATGCAAGTTTACCGTTCGAATGTTACAAAGGTCCTGCATACGGTGCGGTGGTAGCGGTAAAATTGTACTCATGTGGTTGTGATTAGTGACGACTAAAACGGTAAATCGTCAAAAGGATTTTACAGAAACCTCGGCATGCTCAAATTTACCGCAACTGCCCGGCGGTATTTCGATATTTCACTTGAAATTCGTTGTCATCGAACAACAATGTCGGCACTTCGAATAGATTAATAGCATATTACTTGTTAGTTATTACGTGCTACAAATTATGAAAAACTTTCACTTACATTTATGAAATCAAAATTTAGCACTCATTTACATATTGTATTATTATATGTTCATATAGTATTGTTATTATTATTTAATTTTTTATTTTTGTATCTAGATCCCTGGATCTAAAATGTAGATGGTTACGTATTGATATCATTGATATTGGGCTAAAATTAAATAGACAAAAATATCTCCTACTCTGAAATATCTAAACTCTAGAGAGTTATAAAACATTTATAAAAGTGCCCTTAAGTATATCCAATTTTGTTCGATTCAAGTCAAACAGTCAATTTTTTTTTTAGGCATATTTGTTTTTTCCAAAACACGTTTGTGTAAGTCGATTTGCGATAGTATAAAACCATCTTCAACATGTAGTATAATTTTATTGTAAAACTTATTATTTTGAAATATCGTGGTATTGCTGGCGATTCCACTACCGCCACCCATACCGCTACCGCCGCAGTGTGTGTGGACCTTAATACGTGAATTCCGGCGCGAGTCCATCGAGCATACAAATCTATTGTATTTGCATTATCGCTAAGACCGTAATCGCGCGATTCGTGGAAAACCAGTTTGGAGGGTATTTATCGTGGCGTTAATTGCAGCTAAAACGATCATTTACACAAATTGCTCAACGAGTGTCCAATAAAAATGTAAAATATAAACGTATAAGGCTTGTCAGCTGGGTTGAGAGGGGCGTCCGGTGACGCTGCTTTAAGCCCTACAACTTTTAGGTCAACACATTGTATTAATATTATAAGCATTGTATATGATAATGTAAACGAGTGGTGATGATCGAATTTGATATTTGTTCAAACTCAAAAGTTTTTCGTTAAACAATTGTTCCTATTTCTACGGTCGATTGTAAGTTATTTTTTTTTCATACCTGATGCACCAAAACTTATCTACAATTATTGTTTTCGTTTCTTGACGTCAACATCAATGTAGATTATTTTAAAAATCTTCAAGAGTATGCGACAGCAAAAATTGTTAAAATGTACTCGTTTACTTTTACCCGGGCACCGTTCATATATTAATATCTATTTGTTTCGAACACTGTATGCTGACTGCAGTGAAATAACTCTGACAGTCATTAATAACTCTACCGCCATGTATCTACGTACGTAACGTTAAGCATATGTGAATAGGAAACGTAATAAACGAAAAAACATATTTTTAACGAAGCGTTTATTAGATCTATCTTATAATGTAGGTCATAGTTATGCACACGTATTCGAATACTTTATATTTCTCCACGATATTTAAGGTTAGGATTTCATTGCTTTATGACGAGCTACGTGGTGATGGTGGTGTGTGTCTTGATGTGTATATTTGTAATGATTGTAGCTTAAAAATAAGCACAATGATAATCAATAATACACTAAACAAATATTAAAGGTAACTATATGTTGCTGTATTAAATTTGTAATAAAAATAAAACTCACAGCAACACGTAAAAGTGTTAATAAATGACAAATTTCCTGTTTGGCACAACAATCATGATAAAATAATGTGAAATAATTTCTAAAAACTCACTTGTACAATCAATAAAATATAAAACAATAAATGATAATTTCGGCATAACACAATATAAATAATTATAACAATTAAAAACAATAATAATAATTTGGCCTATGACGGCAATACTAAAAACATAGAACATGCCTATGGTGGCCACACAAAAATATAACAAAAAAATGCGTTCGATGTGTAAGCAACGACTGTTCGTACTACACAGAAACAGACAAATATAAACATGGGCACTGGGCCTTTTTGATTACATAACACACGCACAAATATAAAAACGACAATGGTAATTAAAATTATAATAAAATTTATGAATGTGCGTGTGTCTGTCGATTGTCGGTGGTGAACCGAAATAGGCTGATGACCGTGACATTGATCATGGCACGGCGGCAGGTATATGTGCACGCATAATATTGTTTTAAGCTATATTTTTCGAATAACATGTTTGCGTTAGTAGCGCAAACACCTTGATTCATATTCACTGATCCGTTGACCAGTCAAATTACAAATCGTAGGAGATGTTGGATCTCGTCTATCCGTTTCTGGATCACCTTGGGATGTTCGGAATCAGCTGGTGGACTTACCTCAGTCTTGACATCCTTATTTGTACCAAATATCGTATCCCATGTTCACCAAGTACACGTTGTGAAATACAAAACATTTTCGGCCTTTAGGCATCATCGGGATATAGAAACGTGAAGGGAATAGCCGTGGAAAGTCGGAAAACAAGGGTCCGCTCAAGCCCCTTTCTTTCTCACCCTCCCTCTTTCTCTCTCATTCTCTAGTGTGTACAAGCTTTCGGCTACTGGGAGACGACTTTTAGCTTGATCTTGGCAGCGTGTTCAGGTCTTGATGAACGGATTCTGTCCTTAAGTCACCGCGATGCCAGGAGAAAATAAGCCCTCGGGGCGGAGAAAACGACGTCCTTCTTGTTCTAAGCCCCGGTGTCCCGCAGGTCACACGGATCCGTTTATGGGCGCGAGTACCTCATCGTGGACGGTTGGTCGAATTCCGTTCGATTACCGATGCGTAGTCAAATAAATCGGTTGCTGAGACTTTTGTAAGAGTAGCTTTTGCCCTAATCAAAGGCGACTTTGGTTGTGTGTATATAATATAGTTTTTACTTTATCAACTCCGGTCTGAAACTCGATCGTCACGTGGTCATGGAGATGGAAAACGGTTTGATTCGAACGGACGATAAGAACGAAAACGAATGAAACCGCGGTGTATTTTCTTTAATAGTGTGACGTCGAATATTGTATAGTTTAACGGGGAAACAGCTTCGTCTCGAAGACATTTGTACGTTCATATTACGAGTATAAGCATATCAGTCTAACTTGCTGTAGATCGAACGATTCGAATTTCGTTAAAAATGAGGTGACAATTTGTAATGTACTATTTCATCGCCGTGCAAACTCGAATAATAGACTCCTGAAATTTAACTCGTATGGAAAAATGTATTAAATCGTTGAAAAGATAAAAAAAAAAATAGCTGTCAACATGTTTTTTTTCCTACCAAAAAACATTGCGATTGTATTATATCGTTGATATCTGCTATTATTGGCCATTATAAAAAAAAATGTGATAAAAAAATAAGTTAATATTAAAAAAAACTAATTTACAATGATTACAAACTACCTGGATTCGATACTGTGAACGTATATTATATTACAACGGGCTTAACCCACTTCTCATTTCACTTTAATATAAGTGGTTGAAACGTCAAAAGAATGTATTCAATTTAGAGTTTACGTGTAAAGTGATCCGTGCACTAAGGTTATATACGTATTAAATCTTAACTCCAGCTGTGCTCTACTTCAACTACTTTGACGTGGATATAATATACATATTCACTATGTATATGTTTTAAAACTATTCCGTTTAATTTGAGTACATTTTCGCAATAATATATATACTCGGATATCAATTTCATTCAAGCTCAATGTATAATTATAAATGTGCAATCTATTTAAACGATAATAACTATGTGTTAGCGGTGTACTTATATAAAGATTAATAACGGTTTATGTTCTTGACTTTTTGTTCGGGCATCAAAAGACTATTACATTGTATATAATAGTTTTCTAATTCGAATTTTACGAGATAAGTTCATAAGAATACATAATATATTTTAAAAGTTAAAGAGAAAATTAATTGCACGCATAAAGAATACATTATGGCAAAAGATGAACTTTTTGAGTTTAATTTTTAAAAGTATTTTTACTCTGGGATGATCGCATGTTAAAAATGCTCAAGGTATTAGAATTCATTAATATCTTTAATGGGTGGCGCGTAACTTTCGTTACTCTTTAACCGTATCCATTATACATACAGATTAAAATATTATTATATTGTTTAATGAAGTAATTGCCTCATAAATAAAGGCGCGCGCGCGTAAACCCGTTTTAAAAATGGTTATGAAAGGCACGGGCATTTTCGTTGTCATTTCTTATTTTTTAAGTGTTTAACGAGACAGAAGACCAACGATTACGTTCAAGTTAATTGTTTTTAATTAATATTAAATTTCATTAAAGAACGTTAACCTAATCTACATACTTAATGTAAAGGCTTTAATATAAGGGCTAATATTACAAAAAAAAAAAACCCTAACATTATTTAATAAATACTAATTGATATAATATACATAACCGTTGCTCTATCACTTGGAACACTATAAACAGTCGGTCAAACACGTTAAATGCAATAGTGTTATATGTATAGGTATATATAAACATCATTGCCTTCCACTCATAAATGTTTTCCCTGGAATGGTTTCATTTTATATTTCAATAATTTATAAAATCATTCATTTTTAATTGTATCCCATTCATAATATAAACATTTTACAATTGTTTAAAGTTAGTTTTTGTTCGGACTTATATAATTATACCAAGTGTGTACAAAAAAAAATATTTTTTGTAGGCTTTCAAGGGTAACTTACAATAATATTATTTACAAAATATAGCAAATGACGACGGAATATTTGATTTTTACCTATCTGTTACCTATTTCATATTTGTAACCTATCTAATATATTTTCCGTGGACAAAAACTACTGATTGTTAAGACGTGCGTGTATAAAAATATAAACATTTATTTTCTTACAACTGTTGCGGATGGGGGAGAGTGGGTTTAATGATTTAAGTTTAACCCCTAAAATCACCCCCTTGTATTATACTGCTGTGCACGATACTACGTATAATTTTTCTTGGTTCAACGGACAGCATTGTAATGAAGGGATACAATTTAGAGTTTCTTTATTCTTAAATCACGTTTCTATGACTTACCGATTTTCAATATATTCCTCGTTCACATTGATCTTATCAACTGTATAATCAATACACACTCGATGCAAGGTGTATCCACCGCGTGATTATATATAATAATTCTAAAAGATAAATTGGACTTTTTATTATAAATTCTATACATTTTATTATAATATTATGTAAATATTGCGTTTTAGGTAGGTGTATAAAACAATATTTCTGTTATTTCACTGCGTTTTGTTTGTTTGTTTTTAATGTTTATGTTGTTAATTGACCAATTAGTCGTCGTATACCTGCCTAACTTTATCCGGGGGAAAAGTTTAATTTGAAAACTGTCCATGATAATTATTTTAAGGATCGTAGTAGGTGCGATCCTTTATCACAAGTCGAGCGTTTCGGATACGTTGAAGTGGCTATTGCAGATGTATAGACAGATGGTTCTAAGTGATGAAACATCTCCGCGCGTTCCGTCTGGTTAAACGATGGTCGACAAAATAACATCGTTTACGCTATATGATATTAATTGTTCGTATTAGATGGATATATTATGTGTTACACGCGTTGTTGCTAATGATGATTACACAGCAAATTATGGTACCGTCATAATAGTTATCCGTATAGTTGTAATATTATAACGATCGTGAAATTCAGAAAGATGAATGAACTTTTATAGTCTAGTTATTGTTATCGCGATTATTGTTATTATTATTATTACTATTATTTTGCTGTCTGTAATTATTATTTTACCTCGATTAACTCTGTTACGGTACAATGACTGCTATCAAAGAACAGCTTATGAAAATCATTCGGTAAAATATCGCAACAATCTATAATTATACTATAAACAATTATAAATTTTCAAAAACATTTACACACGAAACCGTCGTCGGCATTGTTTTAGTTCACCGACGCGTGCGCGCACCTATACCGGGAATTCGGTCTCACGGCTACTATGTACGATTGAAAAATTAAAATGTACACAAATTAATTTGTATGTGCAATGTACACAGACTTGTATTGCGTATACCTAGCGTACAATAATGAATTCAGTGAGGGTGGCTCTTACCTTTAACCCCCTCGAGTTTGTGTACACTATTGTATCACGTAACTTATTAAAAAAAAAAAAAGTTTCCCCCACAGAAAAGTATTATTATTACAAGTTCGAGTGTACAGTTATTTTGTATTAAATCCACCATACCGGCGTGGTATACGTATTATTACGTTATTTTTTAGTCGAATCCGTTTGTTTAACATAAAAAAAATAATTTCTTATAATACATTATGCACATTTTGTTACAATAAGATAAAATTATAATACAATGAAGTCCTATTGCATAATACCCACAAAATCTTGCAAATGAGAAAACGAATTCGTATATACACATTCTAATCGTATTAGCAATATATATTTCAATAAAATTAATAAATATTTATGGTATTATGCCGTACTCCTCAATTCTCGGAAGTGTGATCATACTCCATAATATTACTATTTATACAGGTACTTTCCGTGTAAAATATTCAAAGCCCACGAGCGCAGTTTCGTCGAATTATGTCTTAACATAACAAACAAAGAATTTATTTTGAACAAATTTCAATCGTAGCACTGCTATAAGTCTTACTTGCCTCTTGGACTTATCGCTTTTGAAATTCAACTGAAAAATAATTCGAGAAACGTATAATTACGTAAATTAAATAAAAATATAAGGCAACGTCCAATTCGTTACTGTAAATTTTATTTTATTAAAATGTTAAAAAAAATTAATCGGTAACAAACAATATAATTGTATGATATTGTTTAATTTAAGCACTATAGAATATGTTTGAAACAATAAATTATTATTTTTGAAACTCAAAATGTAGTTCCTCCACGTTCATAATTATAATAAGTTATTCTAATTCTACGAGTTGTCTACATAGTATAGTACAAATTAAAAAAAAAATTGTACGAATATTTTTTATTCACATGATACACGGACTCAACCTATTTTGTTTATGTTATTAGCTATAAGGGTTGAAAAATAAAACACAACAAACATGGACTTATAGTTAACTATGAATAATGATAAAAATACCTTTAAAATGAAAATAAAGTATTATTGATATTTGGCTTATATTATTTCTTAACATTTTGATAGAGTGGGAGAAGTGAACTTTCCGAAAGGAACCGGAGTTAAGTAATTAATTTAGTACTAGTGTAAATACACACTTTGAAACAGTTTCCGTTTTTTTGCTATTTGTTATTTCTTTTTTTTTTGTTCGGTCTTGAAGAATCATTAATTTAATTAAAAAATAATAACGTCGACCAAAGTTTGTTCGCCCGTAGTCCGTTGATTTCAAGAACCGTGTCCGATACGAGTTTTATTTGTTATCGTCTGTTTCGCCGGCAACTGCCATGGATAATTCATGATGTGTTCGGCAACGGCATTGACTACGAAAACGAATCGAGAAATATAAGTAAATTATTATTACCATTGTTTACGAAAACAAAAAAAAAACTAACCAACGTAAGAAACCGAAATAAGAAAAGACATATTATACAAGAATAGATGTTGGTATATTATCTGAGGTTAGTAGACTCAATACCGATTTTTACGCGGTTTTTCGCTAAATATTCCGCGTTGTCCGGAAAACGTTTAAAGTCATTGCAATATTTCGATAGCCCTATGGCGCAAACACCAAAATCCGGGTCTTGGGTAGTTTTTGTACTTTTGACACATGGATACAAAAAAAAAATAAACAGCGGTATTTAATATTATTACAATTATTATTCTGATGGCTTGTGTCAAATTCGTCAGGCCGTATTGTTTAAGCCAAAAGAACACATGAAATTGCGGTTACCTAGTAAATTAAAAATCAAAATTGTTACCTTGGTAGCAATAATATATATTCGGGCCACGCTGAATGTTTGCAAAAGCTTAATTTATTTTAATTTGGTTCAAATATATTATAGTGAATGGAATAATACCTAATCAAAAATACAGTTTATTCAAGAATAGTTGTATAGTGGTTCATCATCAATTGTTATTAATAAAAATATTAAAATCTCGTCAGTCATAGCCATGTCTGAGGTTTCCATATTTCTATATTTTTCTACAACAAAATAGAGATTTTATAGATTAATTTTTATATTTACAGTGGTAAATAAATATGCACACGTAGAAAGTTTGTTCCGTCGGAAATAATTATTCGGGAACTCTAAATTCAATGATTTCAAGATGAACCACAATTAAACGTCCAAAACATAAAGCTGAATTCGATCAATCTGACAACCAAAAATTGGTTTATTTTTTTAAATTTTATATAATATGTATTATGACTTTTTTAACTACCCAACTATTTTATTTGAGACATTTAAATGTAAGTATTTTCTATAAGTATGACATATTAAGTAAATTTTTGCCAAAAATATTATCTTTTTATCTTTATATCACTATATCTCAATATCTTGTAAGGAAAAAAAATCATTATTTGTGTTTGTGCAAATTAGAAACGCATTTGAAAAACATTGGTACAGATTCCAAAAAATGTTTATGTTCTGGTGCAAATTGACTATAACCCTTGAATAACGTACCCATGGCATAACCATACGTACCTGTCTTATGTATGCGAAAACCATAAACAAACGTTGTTTCGTCACATGCTACTTAAACTAAATCAAATACTTAGAATCCACCATACGGTAGGTCGTTTAATCAAGATAATAGGTTACTTATCCAACGTTTACGATACCGGTAAGCGAGATTGTTAATTATTCGGGGGGTAAAACATAAGACCGTCATTTCAAAATGTAGGACACCTATTCTGCATATATAGCTATAGTACCCTCCATGGCTCCTAAGGTTCTTCTGTGACGATAATGATACGCACGCACCAGTTTGCCCATCATCCGGTATTCTATTCCCTATAGTGCACGCGTTTGCATAATGATGACCGCTACGAAAACTCCATTACCGGAATTCCGTCACAGGAAATTGTCCGTACGCGTTTTCGCGGCTGCCAACAACTATACGATTCTATGAAAATGCATTCTGTATATCGTCACGGGAAACGTCTAAATATATGTGCTTATATATGTATGTGTGTGTGTGTGTGTGTGTGTGAGTACGTGTTTTTGTAGCGAAGTAAATATTCACAAAATACAAAATACAATCGTCACATATGTGATGTTATATGCGTGAGTCTACGTATACTATACGAGTATGATGCTAGTAATGTGATTTGTGATATAATTCAAGTCGTAAGATAGATAAACACGAGTCAAAGACTAGCTGTCTTCGTCTAAGCCTGATTCTAAAAATAAAACAGTAGACCGTCGATAGTTTTAAAACCTCTATAAATCGAGCTAAACACTTCGTCCGTCCACCGAGGTAACCTCTACGAGTATAGTTCGAAGATAAATAGGTACCCTCGGTAAATCGAAAATAATTCAGTGTGAGACATCGGTAATTCAATCTTCAATTCGAATATGTATAGCCAGAACTTCATTTATAAGTTGACTTTATTAATTCAATATAATCTCAAATAAATTTAAGTGCGTTTCAATTTACGTAATCGTATTCAGTAGGAATACGTGTTATTTTAGCAACGAAAAATAAATAACGATGGTGATAGTACATTATTGTTAATCGTATCGTAGTTTTCTATTCTCAAATTTATTTTATAAATTCTAAAATCGCTGCAATCGACTCTGATCATATCGTTTATCACCATTATAAGCCTCAGAAATAATCTAAAAATTTTCGCTATGGAAGCTATGGACTGTGACCATTCACATGTGTCTCAAAAGGAAATAACTGATGTTTTTAAAACTCCTAAATATATTGGAGTTTCATAAATATGTATGTAATAAAAACCTATAGTCACCATAGTGTACCTTCGAAAAATAATAATTTCAATTAAATAACATAGACAATTATGTATTTATAATGTAACATATATGAGTAATGTGTATTTTAGTAAATATGTTCTGCTCACTTTAATTTGAATTATTATTTTCTTCTCAATCATGCGAATTCTAGCTAAATCAAAAACATCTTTAAGACAAATTTTCAGCTTGGTCCCCCGAATTTTAATTTTTAAAAGTCTTAGTTTTTATAACGATAATCACATGCCCTGTACGAACTCGCAAACACACATATACAGGGTGTCCTACGAAAGTTTATGCACATTGTTAACCTATGACAGAGTTCATATGCGTTGGGCGCCCTGTATATATATACGTGGGCACCTACATCAACCCTACGTCTGATACACACACATATCTGTATATATATATACTATAACTTACTCGTGACAATAGGAAATAAACGCCAAAGTAAAAGCATTGAAGCGAACGAGCAACCATTGCCTTCATCACTTTCACAACACACAGCCGTGGTGACGAAGACGACGACCACCGCTACCTACATACCACTACCGCTGTATACTATTACTATATGGTATATTACACCACTCACCCGGTCTCACTTTCTTCCCATTGACAAAACGCGCTTTAGCCTGAAACTCTTTTTGAAATCCACTCGAAAGCCTCGATATATCCTACGGTTATTTTTCGTCGCCCGCCGACGTTTTTGACACGGTCCTATTCAATCAATCGCTCGTCCTAACAACGAGGGACGACGACTGCGGCGGCACCAAAACGGCATCGTGGAATAAATTTTCCGTCCATTTTCTTTCTTACCGCGTGTCTCCATCTTATCCGGCCAAGAAGCTCGAAACATCGCGACATCGACAATATCCGCTGGTTTAAAAAGTGTAACCTTGGTTACTTTTGTTTTTGTTATTTTTATTAAATACCTCATCGTCCCTTTGGCCCTTTCGCATCGACGTGTCCCATGGACCAATACGAATCGGTGGGATCGTATTATTACGAGTGTTTTTTTTGTGTGACCGTCGTCGTTGCGAGATGAAAGCGAAAAGACCTTTCGACGTCTCGCTAAATTAGGTTTTTTCCGACGGAAATCTATTACGAGTCAATCTCGATTGGGCCCTGTATCATGTAAATTGAGATCCACGGAGAAACTCAACAGTTCGCGCGTGCAGGAATTATTGTATAATTTAAATGTATTGCGACGTACACAACTTTATCGCGAGCGCGTATCACGAATACGTACATGGTTCGCGCCCCGGACGAAATATTTTTATATAAAACGCACTTTTAGTACTACGCCGTAGAGAAATGAAGAGCGACCGCTTGATCGCATTGTCGATCCGTTATCGATAGGTAACGGTTTTTCGCTTTTAAACGCATTTCAATCGTTACGGTAGTAAATTTCTCAACGTCGTTTGGCCATCATCGCTTGACCTGCAGTCCCTTAATTGTTCGAGCGTCTAATCGTTTCACGTTGTTCTCTCCGTATTTTAGTGTATACAATTTTCGGGTGGTTTATTTATTGAGTTCTTCTTCAATTTCCTTCGTCTTGTGCGTTTTTATCATAACGATTCCTATGAAGGTTGTGAATTTTTTTTTTTTTTTCAAATTTATATCTATAATTTGTATCTACTCCATCGTTACTTTCATATGTTCACTTAACCTAACGCTTTTGTAGGAGGGAAAATATCACATGTTTCCCAAAACGTTTTAGTTTTACGGTTAAAACTTTTAAACTTCATTACGAAAGTACACTCGTTTCCCATGCCTGTTTGTCTTTGTTCACTAACAATATGACCGTAAACAATTTCATTTTATTATTTAACGTGTCGTCATAACTTTCTAATAGTACGTTTATTAAACTGTACGATAGATTTTATCCGGATAATGCAAACCTAAATCATAATTTTTAATCGATGAAGTATCGATTATTTCGTCCGTGAGTTATTGTTGTTGACAATTTTCAGATTGTATTTATGTATGATTGTCTTCCTATTTATTATAAAATACTACGTGTTTTCAGTGAAACGAAATGTTCACGTAAAGTTGGACATCCCATTTTTTTTTTTTTTTTTTTATCTCAGCTTTAAAATATTCTTCTGACTCGTGTAAATAGATTGAAATAAGAAAAAATAAAATAAAATACATTATAAATTCTTCTGTCGCATACATTTTACTTTTTATTTTTTTTGTAAAGGATACCACGGTAAAACAGGGCATTGAGAGAAATTTCAATAAAAATCAGTATGCATATTACGATTATTGGTCGTGTAAGCGTCCATTATATGTTGTTGAAAAGAGAATAAAATGATATTGCCAATCCACATTAATTCAAGTAGACGTACTGCATAAATGTCCCATATGTTCTTGTAGAGTACGGTTGCATACAGCGAATTTGCGGTTTTTATCGAAACATAAATCAAGTTTATCTTTATAAGCAGAGAATTCAAAGACTCGCGATACAATATTGTTCGTATAACGTCTAGGAAGCAAGATTTCTTGTTTTATTCGAGTCGCTTCATGATCATAACTTTCGTGCGAGCAATAGATATATACATATATATTTTATATACGTATACGAGTATAGTCTTCGTGCATCGTGCAGTCGGCAGATTTCGTTCCAAGTCTCATATCATAGTCTCTACAGTCGAGTTTCACCTAAGGTGAATTTACAAAACGACCTATTCAGGTTATATCACTAGTGAATATGTACATACCTATACATACTTACTATTGATCTTAAAAACGTTCAATACCTCCTACTCCACCCCCACAAGCATTTATCTAGCTTTTGATGGAAACTCGTAACGTTTCCAAGCACATATGTAAACAATAATATAATAATGTCTCGGTTACGGTAACTAACTACTTATGGACGCGTAATATAAATAATAAATTAATTTCAATGGCAAAAATCACAAAACTCGCTTGTCAAACATAGCGACGTGAAATAATAAAAACATCAACGTGGTTCATTTGTCAGTTGCATGGATGTTTATTATAATCTGATTCCCACAAACTGCTGCACACATTATTTACATATACTTGAAATCCGATGTTAGGTACTTAAAAATTTGTTGTCCTTTGCGCTACCAAACGGAGCACGTGTCTTTAAATTATTTTTAACTGTTGGTAATTCATACCTACATTCTTAAAAACATTTGATAGATTATCTTAAGAAACAAAACATACTGAACAACAATATAAATTTTATTATAATACAAAAATATAAGTGAAAGTGAGGAGGTAAAAAAAAGTCCCCACTATATCATTAGACTAAAGTAAAAGTCGTGAAGGGTTTATCAAAATAAAAACGTAATTCAATATAATAAGTTTTTATTTTATATTAAAAATACTTATTTTTGGGTCGTTGAAATGTTCTGTAGCTTAATTTATAAAATTGTAATCGTTTTTTTTTTAACTGCATTCTAGTTGAAAATGTTAGTTGTAAAATTGTATGGCTTGGACGTCGATTGATTTTCTAATTTTATTATTGAAAATATAATCGTAATAAGCACATTGATTTAAATTAATCATACTATAATCTCTATCGACATTATATATTCAAAAATAAATTATAATTAATCAATAAATTACTAAAAATGTGTAAAACAACAAACAATTAGTATGAACAAAGATATGTTATTTTTAAACATCAGACGGTGCACGATAATGAATGTTGGTATATTCACATTAACACGCAAATGAAAAATAAAAGTAGAGAAAGGAAAAAATCAAATTAACTAAATTAATGTAACGGCTATAGGTACTATATTATTATGAAAAGAAAACATAATATGAAATTATTCACAAAATTTAAATTAGTTTTGAAATAGCCAATTGAATACTTATCCACAACTTATTGCGAGTGTAATAAAACTATAAAACGATTTAGCTCGATAAAACTTAAAAGCCAATTTCAACCCACGTATAAATAGCAATTAATTTTAAAAGCTATATACATTTTAACATAGTATATACATAAAATATGTTTTTTTTTTGTTTTTACAAACATTATTCAAACAAAAAATAATAATAATAATAATATTAATATTACAACAGGTTTTCCAAAAATAACACTAAATAAACATAAACGATTACCTGCTACATGCTATTATAATTTTCAATGTTAGTTTTTAAATGCGACGTTAAAGTGAAGTCGAGCAAATGGATATAAAAATAAAACAACGGTACGGTTGAAAAGTTTTATTTCAATCACAATATCGAAATCATTCAAATTGTATTGTTAAATTATTATTTTCTAGTATTCCGTGAAAACAAATTTGCATTTATTCTACTCACGACTTTGAATTCCATACAAAATAATGTTTTCAATATTTAATAAATTCCTTACCAGAAAAATAGTACACACACACATACACACACACACATACATACAAGGATAAATAAAATAATATAAATATGTTTTATAAACTAACAAGCTGAAGGTGTATTTCAGGAATCAGAGAGGATAATTTCTTGTTAAGATTGAAGTCTAGGCGTTGTTAAATCATTCTGTATAGCAAACTTGAATAAGATAACGCATGTCTTCTTAAAGGTTCATATTATAATATTATAAATAGGGAAGTATTTCATAGGGATATAAATGCAACATGATCTCTGATTGTCAGTGTTGCTAAAATCGTAGTGCGTAAGTCAGGATAAAACATCCAGGGGAATGATAATATGTATGACCCAATACGTTAATATGATTACCGACTTAGCTATGCTTCTCTCGTTTTTAGTAAACAGCACTTATAAATGATTAACCAATGCTTTGACTTCACGTTTGTGATAAAGTCCAGAATTCGGAGGATCCCGGACGGTGGGTCTCGACCAAAAATGGGTCGCGGTAAATTGTTATCTATTTTATATTTATAATTACTTTTAATTTACGACCAAATTTAGTTTTATCATAAAAGTTAAATAGCAAAACAGGGGTCATCGATTATTGTGGGTCATAACAATTTCAAGAATTTCCAATGCAGAAAGTTTGGGAACCTATTTGGTCTACCGATGATCTACCGGTTGTCATCGAGTTTCATCGATATTACAGTGAATAGTTCCCGTGTCGGGGCAGGTAACACATGTTAGACCGTACACAATATTCTAGTGGCAAGAAATCTAGTGCACATTCAAGTCTTATTACGGGCTGGTGTTTGTCTGCCGATTACTCTTGTCCCGGCGCGCAGTCTTTTGGGATGAACAATATTTCGTTTAATGTACATTGAACCGTTAAAATCCAAGAAAACGTGTATAGACGGGTATTCGTGCGAATGTGTTGGCCAGTCATTTTTGCGGTCGGTAAAATACTGAGAGGAAAAAAAAACAGTACGTAACGTTTAAATGTTGTCTCCGGTACCGGTGTCGTTCTCTGGTGCCCTGCAGCCATATCCAATGAGCGTATCGGGTCTGCGTGTGATTTGGATACTCCGGGCGGCTCTATAAACATTTGGATAACGGTACCTAATAATTGCCTAGTATTAAGTCCATAGTTTGCGAGTCCACATATTGTTTGCGAATCCAAAATGTTTGCTCATCAATCATCGGATTGTTGAACCGTATTTGTTCACGTTTGCGACGTACCACCACGCTTTACACCAGCTGTTGTATATAATTTTACATAATTACGGTTATCTGCATCAGTGTAGGTCGACGGTGTACAGGTTGAAGATCGGTTTCACCGGGGTGTTTCGGAAACGTAACGCATTTCGTCGCCGACCAATGTTCGCGGGCCCAGGGTTTTGGAACCGAACGACGGACAGACGCCGCGGACAACGGTCGAAATCTCCGAGTCCGGTACCGAGATTCATAGGTACGACATGAGTGCTAACGTTTGCTCGACACCCCTACCGCAAATCGACTACGACTCGGGAAAACAGGGGCGACACGAACGATTGGAAAGCGAGAACGTACGATCGAAAGCCCAGGGCTCGGTTTCAAAGCGTTGTGTTAAGGGTGCCGGTTCTCGTCGTCGTCAACAACGGGCGGTATAATACGTATCCGTACGTCGTGCACGGTGGTGCGCACATACGTGTGTAAAATCATAATGTCACCGCGCCATCAACTGGCTGACGTCGCCGTAAAGGGCTCTGGAAAGAAAAGTTCGCGCCCGACAACCGTCTCACGATGGAAATACAGGGTGGTCAGTGGAAAACGGATGTTTCTGAAATTGGTATAACTGGGAAGGGCATGGTCTCCCAAGGTTTCTGGCACTGTTATCTTGTAACTCGGGAATGTAATTTTAGTAGTCATAGACAAGTGCACTGTTATCTTGTAAAGTTGTAACTCGGGAATGTAATTTTAGTAGTCATGGACAAGTGGAGTGGCGCGTTATTTCCCGACATGGTGACGTTCCCTGGCCTCCGCGCTCCCCCGATATCACTCCCTGTGACTCTTTCCTTTGGGACTACGTAAAGTCAAAAGTGTATGTGGACAAACCAAGAAATATTCAGGAGTTGAAGGAGTCAATTAGACGTGAAATTGTCGAAATTCCGGACGATATGGTGAAGAAAGTGATGGGCAACTTCAGGGACCGTCTTGAGAAGTGCATCGTCGTCGTTATGAAATAATTTTTCACACTTAAACATTTTTTATTTTTCTTCATTTTGTAAATAAAAATTACCATGTTCCTCTACACATTCTTTTTACTTTCAACCCAATATGACCAAATTTAACAATTTGACAGAGTTTTTAAATGTGTCCGCCTTTTCTTGACCACCCTGTACATCGCGTACATTTTCCCGTAATTAATTCGAACGTAGTGTCGGAGAGACGCCCGCGGCACCTGCGCGAAATGATATAAACGCGAGCACTCGTGCGGGTGGGCTCGTGTGCGGGTGGGCGGATGCGAGCGTGTGCGTGTGCGAGCGTGTGCGTGTGTGTACGCATAAATCGTGTGTACACGTATCGCGTGTAAATATTATACTTTGTCACGGGGGTACCGATGGATCAAAAAACGTTTCCAGAGACGCGTCGACTTTTCACCGCCACCGCGTGCGCGTGGCACACGCTGCGAGGGAGTGACCGCAGCCGATTACAACGAGCCGTGAATAATCGTCACGTGCAACGCGGAACACGGCATTGCACATTATTCCGCGGGTCGAATGCAATACATTTGTTTTCTACCGTGCGACGTCGTCCGTTGCTTTTTTTTTTACGATTTTTTTTTCGTTCTTTTTTCACATCTAATTCCTATTGCCGTTTATCGCACGCGTCGTGAGCGCGCGCGCGCTGCCGCCGCGGGAAAGGTCGGCGCGTGAGCTGAATGTTCAAAACACGAAATAATCAATTCGTCCCGCGCGTACTGTACACACGCACGTCATGCCCGAATCGGATGACATGTATTATGTGCATAATACGTGCGATACAGTGACTAAACGGAGACGAGACGAAAAGGTCCGACGAGGAAGGAAAATTATAATATATGTACGCGCTGTCACCGTCGGCCGTTTAACAATACGTTCGTGCGAGCAGTCAACGCGGGGCAATTTTTTTTTTAATCGCATTTAACATAAAAAAATAAAAAAAGAATGTGTAATTACTGGTTTTTTTTTCGTTTTGATACATCTCTCCTATTAAAATGTATAACTAAGACGGTCTTCGACTTAATAACCTAAAATGCTTCAAACTGTTTATAAAATTTAAATTTATTTGGGCATGGGGCACGTGAGATTTTATAAAATGTTCAAGAAGGATTTGGAATGAAAGAGGAAACACTGGATATATGCATGATTCCGTGTCCGAACTTATAGTAAGAAGTCGTGCTGAAAAAACGAATGACTACCGCACACGTCGGTGGAAAATCTGGTTAGCCTAGGACTGCTGACCATAGTTGTCTTCAGCGGCTGTCTTTGGCATTTAAAAATGCAGGTACCGGTTACCCTCAACCGAATGTACCGCAATCACAGGCCACAAATACGGGAACCCAATAATATAGTGCTGTATCGTGTGCGACAAACACCGACGATTACATGGAATGTATGAAACTATGAGCAGTGTACACGAACAAAATAAATCAACGGGCCCTCGTACACACGCGGTTCAAACAATATCGCATATACTCTTAACGCGCGTACGAACGGTCAGGGTTTTGCTCACGTAACCATAATATTATATATTTCAACAGTAAAACAATAATATTATGATTATTTGTTTTTCTCGTAAATTCAATCCGTTTTCGGGGACATTATAATTAATATTAATTAGGTATCGCGACGCAACGCGAAATAACTGCCGCAGCAGTACGCGTGCAAACACTATTGTTATATTATTATTTGATATTCATGTAAAACCATACGTGTATATGATGAGTTGAATGTTCTATTACGAAACAGCAGTCTGTTTGACGGTTTGACAATTAGTAGCCTCGCGCGCAGTGACAATTAAATCGCATACATATCACGATGTAATTATTATATTAACATGTTTGCACACACACCTAGTGGGCGTGTGTCTTCTTGTGTATGTGGGTACAATGTAGCTGTGAGGTATTCAACAATACTTCGCGAGCGATTTTCATTACCGTGTACATCATCGTCTGGCGATGATTCCCTCACGCCGAACACAATTTCGCAATAATAATAATAATCTCAGTTGAAAACTTATTCCGTCACTAAGAGCGATGTTTAGCAACATTTCACGTCGTATTTCTGTAAAACAAATCAGTTGTGTAACGTGTAGTTATACAATTTGAACGGGTGTTCGTTCTCAGCTGATATCCGTCGCAGTATCTCGATTACACGTCATACCATTGTTCACAACATAGATTTTAATAATTAAAACAAAAATAATTGCTTGAACTTGAAAGTATGTAATTATAAATAACAAAACATCATAACGTCTAGCTATTACGATTTTCAACTGAACTCGGGGACTGTGGACTGTTATTTTTACGGAATTCCGACTTTATAAGAAATTACAACGGCAATGTGAACTATTTCCTCTTCGAAATTAAAAAAAATATATAAAAAAAACTTTGAAACAAGAAAAGTAAGTTCCTGCGAAATCGATAAATTCCTTTCTTACTCATGCCACCCGGCATCTAAGATACATAAAATGTAATTTAATAAATTATATTTCAAAGTCATCAAACGCATTATCTGACACGTTCAACTGAACGATTACTAGAAAAATAGTTTATTAACCAAGTTGTTAAACATGTTTGGGTAAGACAAAAGAAACACAAGTTAAGTATTTACCCGTAGTATCTTCGTTGTATAACGTCTGTTCAATAAATAAATGAAATGATAAATAATATGTTATCGTATTAAATAAAATTATTTTCACCTAGTTGAGTTTACTAAATTATAACAGGTTTTATGTAGGACGTGCTTCAAACTTTATAATATGTTTATAAAATAATTTTTCAATAACAATTTTTGGAACTTCTTAAAATATGTAGCTGGTAAAAATATAATTAACTTTATATTAAATTTGTCTGCCTTTGAAGTTCAAATTTAATAAAACAAAAGCAAGAAAAACTCTATAGACATTTTTCAAAAATTATTTTTAGAGTGCTGTAAAATTGTTCAAAATATTTAAAACATTTTCAGAATCATATTTCACGTCGAAAGAATGTTAAAATAAATTAGATATTTTTTTAATACTTCAAGTTTCCAGCAGATTAATATCGGTGTAAATTACAAAACAAATAATGTTATGTAAAATACTTAATTTTTTTTTTGAAGTAGACAATATTATAAAATAACGGATTAACCAAACGTCCGACAGAGGTATCTCAAATTACAGTAATATAGTGTTTTCAAAAGACACCTCTAGAGGAAAAAAAAACTAAATTTGAAAAATGTAACTGACTTTGACCATGCCCGACCATTGTATGATTTATACCAAGGGTCACCGACCATTGCCAAGAAGATAGTTAAATTTAAAATTTTAAGTTTGTGGCGATATAGTAGAGAAGAGTACATTATCTATAAAAATAATATAAACATTTTTTTTTTATAAATCCATCAGACGTGGATCATAATGGTATGATAAACTTTCATTCCGATCGACCTATATAGTTCTCTAACGATCGACCAGTCGACTGGTTGATGACCCCTGACTTAGACGATGCAATGTAAACTGAAACGATCGGACATAGGATAATGTCTTCGACTGGATGCATGTGACTACTGTTATTCTGTATATTTTCCATAGTTTGTTTGATTTACTCACTGAACGCGGTACATAGGTCAGAAATATGTCATCGATTAATTCTATTAGCGGAAATTTTATATTCTACGTATTCCATTGGCGGAAATTGTATATGCTAAACGTTCAGAAAAATCAAAAAAAAATTGCGAGTTGAAAAAATTCGAAAAAGCACGTACACTATACCGTTTCCCAAATAATAAATATAACATGTGATGACGTGTTGGCGTGTGTGGGCGATTTAATGACTCCCTCGTGTGATAATTACACAACGCACAGCACGGCGTCCATAAAGTACGGCTGGGGAGGGAGATGAGGACCTAACAGCTCGTAGCTCTCAGCGCGTTGTAACGCGTAATATACATTGATACAGGGTGGGTCAAATTTGCGACTCGAACAAAACATTTTTAAAAATTTAACAAATTATAGTAATTTCGCTATCATAATATATTATGTTATCGGTGTAATATTTAAACACGATACAGTTTTTTAATTCTTAATTCATATCTTACTAACCGAACGTACTTGTCGCCTGCTCGTTATCCAGTAGTTTTAAGTCTTTATCGACATTTAAAATCAACACTCAGCATTATTTTCATCAACCTGTGCGACTCGCGACTCTCTTTTCGTTGGTCACCCTTAATACGTGTATAACGTTATACATACACGAATTATTCGTCGTGTCGTAATCGTGACCGACGTGTATTGTACACGCGCAGCATCTTTGCATAGTATTATAGGCATAAGGGAGGTTGCTGGAGGGAGACAAATAACAGCAGATGACCACGGTCGGGTTATACTCGTATGATAAGGGACCAAGTGAATCACATTGCTGCGAGCATAAGCTTATATTTCCAAATATTTTGGTTCATGTAGTAGCAGAACTAACTTTTTTAAAATTGTAGGTGTCATTTTTAATCGACAATTTCAAGTGTCTAAAAACAACACAAATTGCATGAAAAATTTAGAAAATCATGGAATGTTAGTAATAAAATCAATACCCTATACTACTATAATCTGATAGAATTTGGATTTTCATGAAAACTGTCTTGAAATACAAAAAACCATCCCCCGACATACCTACAAGACACCATTTTCTATCGATAACCATCCATATGACTGTACACAGGCTCAAAAAAAAAAAATCCACGGAACCCGATATAACCAATGAGCCCTAAAATTCGAATCACGTTTACGATTTATACGTCAGTGATTCGCGGCGCATATCATTTACCGATGATTAAAAAAATCTGTGACAGAACAGCGTACGAGGACGGACCAAATAGAGTTTTTTTCCGGTCATGTTTTAATTAAAACACACTGTAAATGCTTTGTGTCTAAATCGCAGTGCTGTCTGTACGTGCGTATGGCCTATGGGGCGTGAGTTTAACAATTATATATATAATATTATGGACCGTTCGGCGTACGCATATTAGCATTACGGTGGTGTGTAAACTACGAGACCGAAACGTATTGCCTACGGGGTCGAATTGCATCTATTTTTGTCGAACTGCACTCGGATCAATAATAGGTAATGTTCGAACTGCACTCGGGTCGGAAAAAAAAGTTACGTTCAAGCCCCACTGCACTCTGGTTAGAAAAACAACTAAATATCTACGATTTCAAGTATGTTCGATGAACGAATAATATTTTTTCAAAATCAGTAAACTATTATAATATGAAATAGGTTTTTTTTCAAAATCAACATTTGTAACAACTGTAACTTATACGATTTAAAAAAAATTCTATTCATCAATTTATCCATTTATTTTTTTTGTTATACACAGTATTTTGGAAGTCTAGTATCAGTATTTACAATATTTTATAGTGATATTATTGAAACACTTATTGAATATTTTCCGTCAGAGACGTCGATTCGTCAACCGTTTTTTAAACCAAGCGCTACGATTATTCGAAAACGCATTTTTTTCCGTTCCAAGTGCGCATTCATTTGCACGATAATTGATTCGGGTATGTTCAACGATGCGACTCGCATTTTATCTCGACGGGTGGGCGCATAGGCCCGTTAGGTCGTTGCCGACGCTTGTCTTCTCCTGCCCGTCCGCGTGCCGTCGTCGTCACGCGAGCCCCACGATGTCAGCCAGTGACTGCTG
The DNA here is from genome assembly GCA_949715065.1 of Periphyllus acericola. Classification (NCBI taxonomy): domain Eukaryota; kingdom Metazoa; phylum Arthropoda; class Insecta; order Hemiptera; family Aphididae; genus Periphyllus; species Periphyllus acericola. Next base: position 14,909,112 of record OX454268.1, on the reverse strand, counting down.
ATTGTATCCCCGTCGTCGTCGCGGACATCTTAAGTTCGTTATCATCGATGGGTGACCATTGAAGTCATGCGTACGTTCGGATAACGACACTTCTTAGCGTCATGTGCCATACACCGTGCAAACGGCGACGTGGATATAATTTATTTTTGTTGCATTATTACCTGTGGAATTTACGAAAACCACCGTGGTCGCAAACTTCTATACGTTTCGTGCACACGTCGGTCGTGGTAAACGATCGTCGATAAACGAGCGCGTACCGCAGTTGCAATCGAATCACCTTTTTATACACATTCGTCTTAAGCTGTCCACGGACCGCGGTGTTCCTGACCTATTTTATTCCACGCCCCATTTATAATTTATCTTCTTTATTTGTTTTATTCATTTAAGTTGTAATAAGCTAACAGTATACGTTATGACTGTTGATCATATGATAATAAAACATGCATGTTTATCAATACGCGATGTCATAATTTATTTTTTATTTTTTTACCCCCGTTTATATAGATTTAAAACTATTCATTAATAACACAATTTTTAGTCCGATTGATTGATTACGCCCTCCCCTCCCCAGTCTGAGAAACCCTGATCTAGACTATCTAGACTTTGGAACATTTAATGTGCATCAGTTGCATTCAAACGAACGTATCTGCAGATATCAAATAAATATTAATTATATTGTATTGGCAATAACAACGCCCTAAAGGTTGTTTTTTTTTTGTTAATTAAGGGGGATAAATAAAAATAAAATTGAAAAAAAAAAGTAAACACCATTTTTTTTCAAATTAATAACATTTAAACCGTTTAATGTTTACACTCGTATCGATGTATTATAACTACAAACAGATTTTCATAAAATCTAATCAGCTAATATTCATTATGATAACATTTAATTGTAAAATACTAAAATCTTCGATTTGTTTCAACTCGTTTAGGTATGTCCTACTTATACGTACATCGTAAATCAAAAATATGAAAACAATAATGCGGCCATCTCTGCACAATAACGCGATCTCTCCAACTGATAGCGTAACCGTTTGGTAAAAACGGAAAACGGAAACAATACCGATAGGTTTGTACATGAAATCAAAAACCGTAGATAGGTTAAAGTGATACTGCAGTTTTTTATTTACGCATTATCAAGTGTAATAATATTATTACACGACGTGCGTTATAACAAGAAGTGTGAACGACGAAAAAAAAAAAATTCTCATTTAGTATTTATAATCTACGCACTTTCAAAGCTGAAATGCTAATTTAAAATTAGAATAAAAAATGTACCAAACGATATTTTTATTTTGCATTTTAAATGCGTATTCTTAGACCGGCACACTTTCAAAGGACGCAAAATATTCCTTAATTTTAAATTTTCACTACTTCTGCTAATAGAATATTTGATGTCAAAGGATCTCCCGCCTGTCGCCGGTTGAAACATCGGTTGTTTGAGTGTTGCCCAAGATTGGTGTCAAAAAACAATATTGCACGGAATCGTTAATGGGAAATAGCGAAAAACTTAATAATCCGAGGCACGCGTAAAACGAAATGGTACACATATTGTTCATATATACGTTTAATGTTTATTCATAATCAAGAATATTCCATATGCACATAGTGTACAGTTCACCTTTGTAACGGTAGCGGTCCTTCCGCTGTGCATTTGCATAGGTTTGAACAGCATCACATTCCGCGGTGACGTGCAACGCTTTTGATCTTTTACTGTTAAAGTTGTTACGGAAATGTGTAGCTGTGGGTCCCGTCGCAAGCCACCTCACCGTGTCGCGTTTCAGTTGTCTGCTTTTTCCGCATAATATTTTTAAAACACAACTGCAGCACATCACGGTGACCCAAGTACCACAAGGTATTGGACAAACGGTAGTCCTGCTGTTTGGAATCCACTTGGAATACCGTACATAATATGCACTTCAACGAGCTATCTGTGTTTGCCCAAGCATATTCTGTTCGTACCCACGACCGTGTCATGCGTGATCGCCGAACGATTATCAATAGGAAAAAGAAAATAAAAAAAACAAAACAATACCAAGAACACGGTTTTCACATATTTCTCGTGTGAAAAACAAATCGAGTTCAATTTTGAATGTCTTGTATACAAGTGTTTTCGAAATAAACTTCTTTTATATTAGTTCATTGATTATTGTCATTTGGAGTGACTATAATATTTTAATATTTTTCCCAACTCTATCTTCATTATAATTTACAATATAATAATAAATCTAAAATTATAAAAAATAAATGTTTGAGCTGACCTGTTATATTGAAATCCGTTTAACACATGAAACCCATTGCTTCGTAAAGTTAACTATTTGTACAACATATCCATGAATAATTGTGTATAAACATTTTAGAAGTTCATAAGACTTTTATTTTTAAGAATAGATTATATGTATTTCAATATTACTTCCTTGACATAGTTTTAATGTTATAAGCTGTTTACAATTTTTATCAATATGTTTACATAAAACTAATATAACCTCATATAACTTTTAATTTTCGACAGCTAGTTTTGATTTTGCAAATGGGAGTTTTTTCCCAATGAGACATGTTCTTTATTCATTTATTTAATTGCCGATTTAATTAATAACCAATAACTTTTGAAGAAATGTGTTTTTTTGTTGTTGTCGAATTTTCCGCTCATTTTGTAAATTTTCCACATCAGCGATCATGGTTTAATAATAAAAAAACAAAACTTTACGGTATATACTCCAGAGAGTAGCCATCATGTTATTTTTTCGGAGACGATTTTTTTTTCGATTCCCTTCGTTATCCTACATTTCTCTCCACAACATCCTTCTTCTATTTCCACGTCTCACATTTCTGTACCCAACATCTATACTTCGTTGTCAAGGTGATAGTTAAAATGGATAATTAAGGAATCGTTATAATTTCCTTTTGTTCCATTGACTTGCGTTTTCCGTTTTGTTTTCGTTCCTTACGTCTCGCGTTTCTTTTCGCTCCATTTCGTTGTTCACCGTTTCCCCGATTATTTTCCTTTCACTGCAGTCCATCATCTTTCGTTTCCATATTCATATCTCTCCATTTCAATTCTCTTCATGTTGCTTTCTGCTTTCGTGTTTTTTCCTCGTATTTAATCCCAATCCACTTCTATAGTTTTAATAAATCATAAAACGTTTTTTATTGTCTGTTACAAAATAAAATATTTTTTTACATATTTACATCTTAGTATTTTTGATTGTGGTACACGATCACCATACGGAAGACCAGCTCATTATTTTGTTGGAATTTTCTTTCTTGTATCACAAGTTAACCTCAGACGTCTTGTAAGATTGTCATAAAACAGTCATTATAACTTGACCTAGTATTCTTCACGTGCCAAGAGGGAAAGGTTACAAAAATATCGTTTGTTAATAACTATACTGTGTAAGTAAACAACAACTTAACCCAGTCAGAAGTAGATGTCTGACAAATGCAATAGTTGAAGCATTAAAAATTGTACTCTTGAACTGAACACCCTTATATAGCTATATATGAGGAGTCCCTATTAATATTTCCCGATATACTGTTAACGAGCACACATTTATAATAGTCGCGTAACACAACATAACACTATTGCATGTTATACCGTCCCTTTATCACCCCTTCACGTGCTTGTAGTGTAACACGTTTTTGACCAACTGCGTTTCGTCTTGCGTTCCAGGTGTCTTCCTGTTCTGCTGGGTGCCATTCTTCACGTGCAACATTCTGGACGCGATCTGCCACAAGCTGGACAAGGACTGTTCACCCGGCGTCCGGATGTTCATCCTGACCACGTGGCTGGGCTACATGAACAGTTTCGTGAACCCCGTGATCTACACGATATTCAACCCGGAGTTCCGGAAGGCGTTCAAGAAGCTAATGCGAATAGGCACTTGACCCGTGGCCCACGGTACAGGCAAAAGTTTCGCCACAAAGGTCTGCGAAAACTGACGACGCGCCCTTGTTGCAATGCGTGTGTCAATAACGCGTGCGTGCGATATCTGTAACATAATAATATTACTACATTTTATCATTACCATTATTAATATGATTTTGATTTTTACCGTTAATCATTATTTCAATTGTAATTGTTAAATCGACGATTATTATCATTATTACGACTATTACCATTATTCTTATTATTATTACTGTAATTGTTATTTTTATGACTATTAATATTATTGTTATGATTATAAGTATAATTATTATTACCATTTTTATTTTAATTGTCATAACTAATATTTTTATTATTATTATTATTATTATTACTTTTATAATTACTATCGAATCGAATGCGAACGTACGAGACGCACGTACGCGAGGCCATGCACCGCGCACTCGCTCGTTCGAACCGGTGACATATCGGTGTACGACGGTAATGTGGAGCTTTTGCAAGACATTAATTTTGTTTGTCGTACACAACAACGGCTACGATAAACCCCACCGCTCTCTCTCTCTCTCACTCGCCCCCTCCCCCGTGTTCCACGTCAACGACAACGATCACACGCAACCCCCGACAAACGAAAATATTGCGTTTCGCCGAAACTCTGCACCGTGCCTGTCGCCGAAGGACGAGAAAAAAAGATCGTCGTTCGATTGAGCCACCGCACATTCCGGTCGCGTCGCGTCCTCCAAAACGTACTTTCACGTCGATTTATTGTTTGAAAAATATTTTATTTTTACATTGACATGACAAAAACGTACGTTTGCACCTATTACAAGAGAACATTGTTTACCTGTTTATTATTATATTACTATTATTATTATTATTATTTTTTTTTATTATTGTACATTAACGACTGAATATCAATTAAAATATTACGTTTACATATAGTAAGAGAATGTCAACGCGACTAACATAAAAGACAAAATAAAACGCTTTGTAGGTTAGTTCCCAAATCATAACAATAATAATGATAGCAATCGTTATACCGCGGTTCATATCAGTTTACCTGTAATCATGTGATTTGTTCATTGATTATCATATTATTATACATAGTTACGTTCGATAAAAGACTATATACCTCCCATTGTTTTATATTTTCTTAGAAGACATGTATACTATCAATGTAATTGGTCGGTTATGTTTAGTTTTTAATTTTAATTTAGTTTTAGTGGTGTTATACTATATGTTAGTAAAATGTTCAAACAACTTTTTTAGACGTTTCTATTCGTAATAGTATTAATTTATGAAATCGTATTTATTCCATTGGAAATTTATTTGAAAACTTTTCTCCCAAGTGTAGTTACTATGTAAACAATAATATCATACATAGTACGTCTCATCGGGTGTATAAACAATTACAATTAATTTCTACGAGTACTCTTAAACAAGCGAATAGAAGTTGGGTTAAAGGCAAAATTAAAAAAAGTTGAAGCAGTTTCCGTAAAAAAAAATTGTATAATACCTTTGCAATTACAGTTTCTTTTAACATGTCAAAACTGCGTCCTACGGATGTATTATAAATGTTTAATTATTGTAATATTCTACTATTATATTATTGTTGCACGCGAAAATAACGAACAAGCAAATTAATTTACATTCAAGTAATGTTATTCCAGAACGGTTATAAAACTGGGAAAAACGAGAGAACTGTTTGTATATGCTTTAAATTGCATCATTTCAATAACAATAACGATAAACGAGAAGAATTAAAATAATTCTTAAATACGTTTAAATTTGACTTGGGTAAAATGTTATTATCATTTATTTTCAAACATTGTGAACCGGTTATTCTTTTTAATAATTATAAAAAAAAAACACTAATTAACGTGTATTTAAATTTTTCAGCGCACATACAGTATGCGGGATATCTCGAATTTCAATTAAAAAAAAAGATCTGACGAAATCCGTTTTTTTCTCTCTTCCAATCAAAATATAATGATCCTACGATTGAATATTATTTCAGTTGAGTTTTGCGGGTGGAAAAAATCGTTCGAGGAGCAGCTATACTCGACGACTGAATCTCGTTCGTCAAGCGACAACCACTTGCTTGCGATTATTTCAACAAATTCGAACACGCTTATTAACACTATTATTGCGATCAACCGCGTTCAAAGTGTATGACGTGAACCCGATACATCATGATGTTGACGTATTTATAGGTGCAGTTTACGCGTATAACTTTCGTTAAACCGATAAACGCATATAACATGCATAGTACTTTCGAATAAAATCGCTATACATAATATAAAATCCATCTCTATCTCTCTTTCTCTCTCTTGACTTTCACCTAATCTCGAATATTGCGTGCGCTTTCGTTCCGCTCTCGATGGGTGAACACTAACGTAGTTGTAGGTACTCGGTTGTAGGGAAAAAACCACATCGTAACCCTCAAACAACCCAACTCTGTCTTATATAATGTATTAATTCGTACGTCGTAAGTTGTACGATTTACTTGTACCTACGTGTTTAGACTGTCCAATTAGCGTTTTATCGGAATAACAGAATATTCTGTTTTTAGAGTACGGATAATCATTGCTCAAAGAATAGATAAAATTATGTTTATCTTTGATTGATAATAAACATTTTGTCAAAGTAAAGCAAAATATCGGAACTCGGTGAAACATTGCGATGCGTTTTATTTACTGTTTCCGAAATTATAGACCTCAACCGTCAAAAATACCACAGTCAGAAGTATCGAGCATTATTATTATCACGGTAAATAAACGTTATTTAAATAAACTCAATATAAAGCGTAACTCTATATGTACACATAAGTTTCCTTTCAGTGTGTAAATGTAATAAAAGTATTTTAAAAATTTGATTTCATATGCTCTCTATGAACACTATAATATATGTGTTATATTATAATAGAACTGTGTTCAAAATCTAAATTTATTCTATTTCGTTTTGAAATTTTTTTTTTTATTTCTATGAAACACGATAATATACTTGTATAACCATAAAAATCATTTTACTGATAATACTACTCAATTTGATTCGAGTTTCACCTTGATAAATAACTCAACAACATAATATTTGAAAATATGTACTTTATTTTATTTTATTTTCTTACATTGACATAGTAATTCATCATAAATAATAGTCATGTAATATGCTACCTATAGTGTAAAAGAACTGTATACAAATTGATAACTATTATATAACTTCAAATAATATGTATTTCTTTTCCTTTTTATTTTTTGATAAAATTATTTTGATTTTGGGTATATAAAATATTTAAATATTTTATAATTATTTAAATTTATCATTATCTACTGCTGCTCTTTCATGTTTATTATACTTAAACTTTTGATTTTAAATGTTAATACGTAAAATAAAAATAAGAAATGTGTTTTTTCGGAAGAATAAATTATGGCAAAATGTTCATTGATTAATTAGAAATAATATTCATCAGTTAAGACATTTCATTTTTTAATAAGTTTGTATAAAACGCATTTATAGAAAAAAACTTTACCGATGTATATTTCAAAAGCTCGGTTGTTATTCTGGTATATTGTATAGGTTAATTTCAACGATCTACTTTACTGTGTATGGTACATTTATGATGTACATTGTATTATAACACTTTACCTATAAGAGAATAAATCAAACACGATTGGGTGTCTGTTAGAAATATGTTATGCGTTACGGCGAGTCGCATAAACTCGCGTATCAAACATTATAATAATATTATAAGAATAATGATCACAGACCAGTTATATATTATCGTTATAAACTTTTATTGTTTTCAACTATACGCGAGTTTATTGTAAATATTATAACATGATTATTATATTATATGACTGTTGTTTTTTTTTTTTAACTACGCTGAAAACGCATCCGTGCGCCTCAAATTTTTGATTTCCAAACGTAGTCCACGCGTATTGCATAATTTACGAGTAAAATTATTATTATAACTATTATTTTTATCATTATTATGATTATTATTATAACATGTAAAGTTAGAAGTGTTATCTATAAAAATTATTATTATTATAAATTGTGATGTAAATACTTGCATTGTAAAATTATATACAATAAATAATAAAAAAAAACCACTTAACACTTACACTGTAAACACACACCTTACGATAACAATTTCCTACAGGCGGCTGAAAAAAATCACGGCGGACTTCCGTTCGGAAACAGATTTCGCTCGAAATGTTGTGGTTGCGTTACACGCCGCGGGGAAGGGGAGTCGTTCTTCTCTGTAAAAAGCAAAACGGTTCCGTTTGATCGCCGGCCACGCGATGACTGCGCAGTGAGCGCCGCAGTTTGTTTCACGTTGTTTCAGGTGCACGTTTCAAAGGCTCGCGATGACATTATCGCATCATATATGCGCGACGAAGCTTTTATGCATTTTACAGGACGATAGCACACCCGCACGCTCGTGCGCGTGCACCGTAAAGCGTAGTTCATACGATGCTAGTGTACTAGCGACTAGTGAACCACCATACTATCTTACTATCTCACTAGTACATAGTAAAATAGTTATTTCATATACACGATATTCAAATACTAGTAGTTACTAGTAGTTAAAGTACCACTAGTACCAGTAGTCGGTACAGCCTCATGACTGGTCATCGTGAAGTGACTAGTGAACCACCATACTATCTTACTATCTCACTAGTACATAGTAAAATAGTTATTTCATATACACGATATTCAAATACTAGTAGTTACTAGTAGTTAAAGTACCACTAGTACCAGTAGTCGGTACAGCCTCATGACTGGTCATCGTGAAGTGACTAGTGAACCACCATACTATCTTACTATCTCACTAGTACATGGTGAAATAGTTATTTCATATACACGATATTCAAATACTAGTAGTTACTAGTAGTTAAAGTACCACTAGTACCAGTAGTCGGTACAGCCTCATGACTGGTCATCGTGAAGTACCCCCTTGCTGTTTGATTTAATTTGTTTTTTAAACTATTATAGGTTTGTGATATATTTGTGTTTTTGGTTTATATAAAGAATCAGTACCAGCTCCATTTTTTTGGATCCTATTGATTTTTGCGATTTCCTGTCTGTATACGTCACAAATCGATTTACTTTTAAGACGCAATTGTACGCGATAGACGAACAACGGACGGCGAAGGCGTATCCTTTCGTGGAACCTATTATGTAATACATTGTGCGGGACGCAAGCGTTCTTAGATTCTGATCGAAACGGCTTCATCGTAGTACGTCTTTTTTTTCGGGCGAAAGAGCTCCGATTTACCGTGTAAATGTTGTACTTTTCTGACGGTTTTCTTGAAAATTGAGAAAAGTACAGAAACAATTACGAAAAAAAATCGTGAATCAAACCCTGCAAAGTCTTGTGCATTTCGTCACGCACCATTCACTTGTTTACAGTTCATTGGTTCAAGATTTTCCATAAGTATTTCTTTGCAAGATATTGAGAACTTTGTGAAATATACCCTTTAAAGTACCAAGTAGACAATGTTTCCTTTCGATAATCTCCTACGTTAGCCACGATCGGAACAACCCTTCTGGTCGAAATCACGTGCACGCAGACACAAAAGAAAACAACACGCACACATTATGGTAAGACCAGGATATTTCTCGTTTTACTCAGAATATAATGATAACGACAAATCAACAACGACATGACGATGTAAATATTGTGGTTTACGTTTGCCGCTGTCTTCCGCAAATGTTATATTTTTAACTTACGAATGTCCTAGGTCGGTTGAGACTTCACGTTGAGGCGAGAGACTACAAGGACGGGTTTTTAAATTTGAAACCAATATACCTTTGCCCTTGAAAAAACGATTCTTAGTGAATGATATCTGGTGAATCAGCTTATACTTCTAAGGATGGTTGATATAGTAATAGAACCAAGTTATGTAACAAGGTAAGTTCAACTTTTAATGTTCTCACTTTTGCGAAAAATAAATAAAAAAATACTGGCATAATTGCCAAAACGGTTATAACGAGATCGAAATCAAACGAGGGAGAAGAATGTTAAGTCTATTTAGTCTGCGTTAAATCTATGATTTACAAAAATTATAAAAGACATTGTCAGACATTAAAACACAAATATCTATCCGGGCACTCGGAGAGCTCATTAAAAAAATATTTAAAAACTCTTGAGACGTTTTATATCGATCCGTTTGAAAAAAAACATGTGAGTTCCGTAATTCCCGTGATCATTCCTAATGGATATAATGGATGCGTTATGTGAAGATCCGATTTGCCAATTGAAGTGTTTGGTGTATTTCCCGAAGCTACTCGTAATAGGGTATTGCCCGGAGATAATAGTTTATTTCACTGAGAGATTTTTATCACTCTATTAACCCAAACAGGATGCGAAATCGATAGTAGCAATTTTTTTTTTGAAACACGCTGCTTACGCTACCTATAAGTATCGTAAGTCACGACATTATTTCTAAAAAAAAAGCAAGACTCCTAGGTCAGATCTATCACAGATACGGCTGGATGTTGTTGCTGTATTGGTCTTTTAAACTTGAAACCAATGTAGCTCTACTATTGATAACACGTGCTCCTGATATTGAAATATGACGATTGGATCAAAGTGGTTAAATTAGCAGAGGCGTATACTCTTGTGACGGACAACGTGGGAAGCGATGTCTCGCCATTGACATAGCGACAAGATAACTCTTATAATAAAGTCAAAAACCTCGAATCCGCAAAAGTTAAAAGTGTATCGTGTTTTTTCAAACCATCGTCGTTTGAATGATCGGGAGTCTGTACTGTAATAAATACGTACAACATTTTAGAAAGAAGTTACGGCCGTGTACTGTGTACGTATATTTTATTTGAGTGTATTATACGTGTACACTGTACAGTTCATTTACTGTACACACACACACACACACACACACACACTGTTATGCGTGTTTATTTACAAGCAAAATTATACTTTTTGTACACCGACGAACAACATACGTTGTATCTTTTTATAACGTTATATAACTATATACGTATACTATACATTATGCAGGACGCGAGGGAGTTATGTTTTATTTTGAATATCATGATAAAAATTGGATTTTTTTTTCACCATTCACTATTATTCGCAACTGAATCTCGTGTACAGTTACGTGTGCGTCGATCACTTCGACGTACGCACAGCTGGCGTAAAGCATAAAAAGTAAATAAAGGTAAAACTTTAAATTGTCCTATTGTAATCGCGTCACGCGATCGCCACAGATAAGACCTAACGTGCAAATAAAAACAATACGAAAATCTTTACATGTTATTCGAGGATGTACGTTTTCTCGACCACCACCGGAGACCTTATCGTTATTCGGTTTTCGCAATTTTATAATTCAACTTAACCTAGTTAGAATACACATTTTCAAAGTTTTCGTGCAACATGTTTGTAAAGTTACATTGTTTGACCCACTTATAATGTTAATGGCTAAGTGGATTGTTACAAATATAACAAGTTATACATGTCGTATACTCGTATCCATATCACGGATTTGTACGTTTCGTGAAATGGACACAGTTTACATCCGTTTCGCGATACGGTTTTTTTCCATTTCTCGTAATTTCACTATCTAGATAACATTTTACGAAAAGGATACCTAAACTACGCATAACGGAACTAGTTCCGCCATCTGGACAAACACTTAGTGTAACAATATTTATAATTATATATATATAATAAATCAGAGTAACTTTTACTAAAATATTATGGTATTTTAGATAGTATAGATTATAGTAATACTGAATTTGTAATAAATACTATATTTACATTGTAATGAAAAACTGGTACAACATACAATTAACACCGTACATATCTTTATTTTTACCTGTACTTCTCGGATTACTGGCAAACTAGCGCCGGTGTCTCCAGTACAGAAACTATTTTGTTACCTATCTGACAATTGTTTGGTGTACAATTATTACTCTCCATGTGCCATGTCAGAATAATTATATTCTATGTTTAAACTTATACTAAACATAAAGAATTCACCATTCTTCATTTGCATAATTCATTATAATGTTCATAATCAGTATTTATAATTCTGTAATATGTTGGAAATAATAATAAATATTAAATTATAAATATCATTCTGCTAAGTGTTTGTCCAGATGACGGAACTAGTTCCGGTCTGTGTATTTTAGGTATCCATTTCAAGAAATGTTATCAAAATAGCGGTATTACGTGAAGTGGAAAAAAAAGCGTTTCCATTACACGAAACGGAAATAAACTTTGTCCATTTCATGGAACGTACAATATCGCGATATGGTTGCGACATTTAAATATAATTTTGTATTAGACACGAAACATAATTTTGAATGAATTTGTCGATTAAAAAAATTTTTTTTTAGTTTTAAGGAATTATACATTTTTACTGTTTACCGTAACAATGCTGGAACGCACTTTTTCGTGACTCGTGTTTGCAATCCGAAGAAAACGATAAGCTGAAAAATTAGCTACGTAAAATATTTCGCGTTAACATTGTATAATTAAAACGAAACAGTTCTGAGAACTGAGAGAATGTTATATTCCACTTAATGATGGGTTTCGCGTGAATTCCGATACTTCCATGTGACATTTTAATCTGTATGTGCCCATTTTATAAATACATTTAAAAAATAATTACCGAAAGCTTAGGCACGATTTTTTGGGAAAGTACTTCTCTGGCTTATTTTCTTCCAGCAAAATTCAATACTTCCCCAATCACTTTTGTTTTACAATCGGTATAGTTTATGCTTTTAAGACTTTTGGTTTCCGAAAAATAATGATTGGTTATTTGTTTTGAGCGTTTGCTATTGCTTAATACTCAAAAATGTTTACCTTTTTAAATTAAATGTTATTTGATTCGACAAAGCCAATCGAAAATAAATATAAAAATAATTCCAATAGTTAATATATACAATCGATTTTAATAAACGATAGTTGTTTTGAACAACAATCTGCGTATTACGTAAATATTATTTTTATAATTTTAAAATAACTTTTGGTTCATGGCACGATTCTATGAATATTTATGTTTTTTGTTATAAAAATTAGTTCAAAATATTACTAATTTTGTTGTAATCAACAATAATTCATCCGAATGACGAACATCCATAGTTGACAAAATCAGAGCTTTTAGAACCGTTGCCGAATTTGAGTTAAACATTATGCAACCCGTAAAACATGGTCTTAGATTTCAAACCATAACTATGAGATGATTATATCCACTTATCGTGCGCAGGATTTACGTACTTACAATTTGTTTATACTATTATCAATATTTCATTAAACAATACGTCGTTTACAAATAACATATTATCTGCAGTATACGATGAAGTCATGTGTGCATTGTATGTTATATAATCCTATTGACTTTCATCTAACGGGCCAAATGTTCAATAATTCGTATTTTCAAAAAAACAAACGTTCGCCTTAAGAAACTCGAACAGGATTTGCAATTCATATTGACAATTCACATTGACTCTTTGTGTGAATATAATTTAAAAAATTACACAAAAATAGGTCAAACAGTAGAATTCTATGTTGTGCGTGGCGAGGTCATATTTTTCATAAAATTTATTTTTAATTCTATTTATTTATCAGCCGCAGCCGTCACTGAATCACGATAACAACAGTAAATTATTAAAATACGCTTCGTCGTTCTGTTGTAATGCACTTTATTGATGAGGAAAAAATTATGTGTAAAGAAATTAAAACTATGAACAACGTAAAACGTATTACATTTTTTAGATGCAATCATTTTATTTAGTTTTTTAACCTAATTTATCAAATGATTCTGGTCCAATAAATAAAATTAATTAAAACGCTTCGTAGAAATTATAATTAGATTTTTTTTACATTAATTCAACATATAGCTACGTTCAAGATTGCACAATATACTACATTGCATCTCGTTTTATAACATCCGCAGTGTTACGTTTCGAAAAACATTATTCTGTCTTGACAATTTTGACACTTTTAATGGACCGTTGTATTTGTTTTATAATAAAAGTAATAATATCATTGGAGTGTGAGAAGTTGTTACATACGGATATTGGACATGACTATACTTGGAAGTAATTAAAAACGATAGCCGGTCGCACGTAGCATCCGTGTTTGTACGTAGCCTCGACTGGCTTCCCTGGCTATTACCCGACCGCCGTAACGCATTTCTATCGCTACCTTTTCGTCGACTCGTTCAATTGATGTATCTTGTAAAACTCGACAAACACAGCGTGTGAAGACAACTGCGCGTTCTTTTTCCTTTAAATTCCATTTAATTAAGTCGAGTTGATCAAGTCACATTAGCAGTCCGTCCGACTCAATATTAAATAAAGTTTGCACGTGCGAACATTAAACAGCTTTTGAAAACACGTTATGCGTAACGAAGAAATGTCTCAAATTACTTGTTATTTAAAAATGCGCTGATAAATTCAACGCTGTATTTGTGAATTATAAATATGAAGTTTGGAATTAGATGCATAAAGAATAAAAATACTTAATGCGCTTAACTGCAGTCATATATCACACAGGACGCAATCTAATTTAAAAATCGGATTTCGAATTTATGCAATTTAAATCCGGTAAGTGAACATTAAATTATTAAACGTTCCAATTTTGAACGGGTTCTTTTTTATTTTCGTCGCATTAAAATTTCAAATTGTTATCAAATATATATATGTTATAATTATAATTTATTACATTTTCGTATACATAGTCTAAATAAAACATGTCGAGTAATTCATATTAATCCCTAGAATGGGAACGAGAAATTTGAAACTGACTTCTGCAGTAACGTATTTCGGTTTTATTATTTCCCCGTCTAGACAAACCACTTTTGAATTATTACATTCTCTTATTGCTTATTCATATTTTAATTTAAGACAAACCGTAAAATGCACGGAGAACTCCACTACGGAGCTTTGACATATTTGTTGTTCTGTTGAACACATTTGACACGAACAATGTATACGCGCTGCGGCGCGGAAATACACAGTCAGCAATACTATTATGCTGCGCGATGGACAATCGCACGTTCGGCACACCTAAGATACGAACCAATTAACAACACGTAATTTAGGGGTGACGAACGCTCGTCATGGTTACCGGTCGTTCTGCAACTTTTGCTGATGAAGGTTTTGTAACGAGTATGATACAAGACGGTTTTTAAAGTTGTTTTCAGTTTTAAACGGTCGGGTTCAACAACATTTCCGATTAGATTCGATTCTGGGTTTCGTATTAGAAAATTATTACACATTCAAAGTTTTCGTATGTTGCGCACGAAAATAATGCTTTATGTTTATTTATTTTTTTTTTATTATTTACTATTTATTATTTAGCCGATTATTATTCGCATGCTCCGATCTTGACCTGAGGTTAGTTTTCACCGGGTAACTATTCAAACCCCATGTTGTTTGAAGTCAAACCATGTTTACTTTTCTGTGTTTTAAACTGTTAGTCATAATCATTTATCAGCATCGGCTGTCCCACTCGCAAACTGCACACAAACGTATAACTGGCCAGGTGAATAGAATGGATTTTCTAGATTTAACTTCTACGCTTAGGTGATTATCAATGCGAAAATGAAAAGGAAAAAAAAACATCGAAGCATGGAAACGTTTTGGCCTGGTATTTTATGCGGGTCCATTGTTATACACGAAACACACACACAGATACATAAACGTTCTACTTGGGCGTTCTCTGACTTTCACGTCAATCTCCGGATTTTTATTTTTTTGAAAAATTGTGAGTCTATATATGTTTATATGTTACTCGCTTTTGACGATTACTAGGAAGTATAAATATCATAAACGTCGGCTCAGCTATTGGGGAGACCATAAGGATCGTACGGACAAACATTCATTTTAACAATAAAATATTTGTTAATGTATTTTAAATTTAAGTAATAGTCCATACAAGACATATTAATAAAAATAATTACAGTGTTAATTATTGTATTTATATTTATCAAACTTGTGTGAAAAATATCAATACACAATTTTTTTTTCCACGAATAAAATGTATTGTTTTTACACAACAAGCTTTAGAAATTGTGCTTTGAAAGCTTGTTGGGTAAAAATATGTTATACATTTCTTTTAGATGTATAGAAGCTATGAAAATACTCTGTTCTGTTCCAGGGTGGTGAGTGAAACAAAATGAGTGAACCACCCCTTTCGGTTCGTGTTAAATTTCGTTTTGTTGTTGGTTTATTATACTTTATTAAGACGACATGATTATAATTAATAAAACATTTTGTCAGTAAAATTAGCCTTTCAATTAAATACATTTGATCGTTAAAATCTTATGGTATATGCTTTACAATGTAATGTAAGACCGTACCTACTTACTAAAACACAACAATTTCCATGAATTCAGAGGAGTGTATTACGTGAGCTCATAAATTATTATCATTATGTTGTGCCTTGTTCAGTGGAATGGATTAGTCGAGAATGATCGTCTGTAATCGCCAAAGTTTCTTTTAATCTCATTTTAATAGCTGTTTACGGAAGACTTCATCTGTAATACAAGTATGCTTTGATAATTATTATCATTTCGTTAGTTTAATCAAACCGTTTTTTAGCGCATATTTTGGGATTATTACCAACAAGGACGTTTGAGACTTCCCAATAATGTTATTACATTTAATATAAGAATCAAGGAGGTATATTTATCATTTACTTTGTATAATTTGTACTTTAATAAAAGAAATAATTAAATGTAATATAAAGACTGTATCATGTTTACTTTATATCTTGTATGCACATTTTAAAAACACCTAGCACTCTTAGAATCATTAAATTTATTTTACATTTTAGTCACTTAAATAATACCGCACTTTAATACGGTTTCTAATAGATCATTAATCTATTTTAGTTCCACGGAATGATCGATGTGTATTTCGTATGCGAATCACTTGCAGTATATATTTATGGATTACATAAAAAGTATTGTATACTTACAAAAACTGTCCAAACCAAACTATATATAAGTGTAATTTTTTAACAAATAAATGTATTTTTCTTTGTTAAACCCTATTTCGAATATCTACTTTGATCGGTAATTGGACTCAATAAAAAATATGTTGTACAAATATTTGCCACTTTTGTATACTTCTGTGACTTGACTTAAGATAAATTGGCGTCCCCCAACGCAAATATTAAATATTTCTGCACAAACAATGCATCACCTAAGAACATTTGCATACATTTACAATTAACAAAAATAAATGCGATTACAGTTATAGAAATAAATAGATGGTAGTTATAGAAAATATAAGGACGGCGTAATGTATAGGCAAATGCGGTACATAGTTGCGTTGGGGACAAACATTTTTTTATTACGATTCAATATTTTATTCAGTTATTTATCTTTATTTTTGAAGTCACACTATGATACTAAAATCACGACAAATATTTTAGTAAGGAGAATAAATATTATCTCTATACAGGGTGGTTTTTTGAAAAAAAAAAAACAATTATTTCAAATTATTTATATTTCTGTGATCGAAAAAAAGTATTAATTCATTTGTTTCATTTCATTTGTTTGATACTTGTTTGAACTGTTTTCGAAAATGTTGTAAAACAAAAATAAAATTTTAAAGTTGAAAATACAAACAAAGCAGTGCTGTTTTGGGTAAAGTCCTACCACACAAACTAGAAAAAAAGTATTTTTTGTACTAGAAATGTTCTGTACGTCAACGATTTTACAAAAACCCTCCATATGGAAGTATAATACCATAGTAATTTTAAATTTAAAAATAATTTCTGTTTATTTTAGTTTCGATAAAAATAACTCAAAGGTGTACCTAATTTTTTAATGATTTTTCAACTAAATAATCGATCGATTAAAACAATATGATGGACGTTGGTGGGCAAAAAAAAAAGTCCTGTAGACGAATGTAAACGCTTCTTGAAATAATCGCTTTAAGAGGACATGTAAATACCCATCAATACCCGCATGCGATGTTTCCATCTTATAGGAACGTACACGCGGCCTATCTGCATTTGGCACAAAACCTATTTTCTATTGTAAGCTTTAATATTGAAGCTAACTGGCCTATTATCAACTTAAATATCAAACATTAAGGGTAGAACATTCATTGCCAGTGCAATGTCATTTGTATTTTCGACATTATAATTTTCAAGCCAGTTCTGATTGTGTTAGATATTTTAATTTAAAAAAGCCTACGAGTCGATAAAAATGAAAATATCGTAAAAAACCAATGACGCCGCACGGAAATTATATTTAAGTTGAGAGCACGGATCAGTTTACTCTAATACTAAAGCTTACAATACAAAAACGCAGATTTTCCATTGTATACGTTCGATTAGACGGAGACGATACACGGACGACGTCCTGCCTAAATCGTAGAAAAATTCGTTAAACCGTAAAAGTATCCGGACTGCGATACGGTTTAACGAATAGTATTCTGTCGAGAAGCGTCGAAACCGGTCACGGTAACGCACGGATGAATTTATACAGGCGGTGTTTTATATTTCCGAAACACAATTTTTTTTCATTCCAAATTTCTGCACACCCACTTGCTATTGCAGTGCGAGCAAATGGTCGTCGTCGGACCTGCCGTCGTGTCAGCTCCGTTCGTCGCGAGAGGCGTTCCGTCTGCGAAACATTTGCGAACAATCAACTCGAGCCGCGCGACCGAAGATTGTTTACGGTATGCGGACAGCAATGTTTATAAATACATAAGTATACGTGGTGGTGCACGACAAACTTCGGAAGTTATTTGCGTTCATACCAGTCGCATGAATTATTCGTCGAGCAGTAAATTTAAAAATATAATAAACATAAAACGAAAATTTGAAAATATATAAATTTTAACCGTGTACACATATACGTATAGTTGGGTATTGGTATTATTAAAAAACCATGAGCTGTACTCTTGAAATTGGTGCGAATTAAAACTATGATAATTGTTTTCGATTTCGTCCAGGTTCTGTGTCAGACCAATAATTATGAACCATCATCAAACTTAAGTTATTTGTAACGCTCTTGGACGATTCCAAATATTTGATTGTATAGCATTTAAATAATAATTTTAACACGTAATGTCAGAGTTATACCTAGTTGATTTTTGGAGTGTTCAATACATTAGGGATTTGAATAGCGATACTCTCAAATTGTTTTCATTTCTTTGACGGATTTCCAAATTCTTCTTCTCAAGCTATTTGGTAATGTGGGCCCCTTAAATTAACGTTCGATTTCTATGCCCCCCCTAAGGCCTAAGAGTTTTTTTTTTACTAAAAAAATTGCAAATATTATAGAGAAATATTTTGTTCAAAATTTCAAAAAAAAAAAAATTATTGAAATTAAATATATGCATGAGTTATAAACATATATGTAAATTGTATATAGTGTACCTATGATAAATAATAACTTTAATGAAATCACATAAATATGTATTGTATTCTAAATGTACTACTATCATAAACTCCAATATTGTTTTTCTCCCTCGATATTTTAAACCCTCGATAAATCGAAAACCTCTTTAAATCGAGTTTTCAACTGAAACCCCTGAATTTCGAACTACAGAGGGTCTGTATAAGTGTATATAAACAGGTCCCTAGAGGCTCACGGTTTAATTGGCACTGCTCTAGGGCGCAATGTGTAAATGTGATGCCGTCATTTCAAATATCAATATTGGAAACGTTTGGTATGACCTTTACCCTTGTCCGGTCAAGTTTTATCGTATAACATTGCCTAACATCTAACTATTCGCCAAACAAGCAAACATATTCGAGACGGCCAATTTCAGAAGACCGATTTTCTCGTACGACCAACCGTGGGACTCATATATTTTATATCGCATATCGTTATATTATACTGAGCTGTAAACACTCACTCGACAACTGCGTTTTCGCGTCAATGTTTTCGGTCTTGCGAACGTGACCGCGGGACCGGTTCAGCGAAGGCCGTCGGCGGCAGGGCGAGGGCGACTCGGCCTTTCTCGTCGACTTTTCCACGGTTCTCGCGGACGTCACGCCGCTGCAGAGCGCCTGGGAAAAAGTTTACCGTCGTTGTTATTATTATCATTATCGTTTTGTACGGCTATTACGTCGGGAGAGAGGGCCGTCTATTATTATATGTCGCGTCGGCGGACGGCAAACGACTTTGAAACTATAACTGCACCGCGGCATCGCGGCGGGAGAGACAAAGAGATAAATACGTAGTAGGGGAGCGAAAAAAAAACTGATTCACCGAACGTTCGCCGACGTGGTCCGCCCACCCGACAACGGTTGACGCAGGGGTGGTCGTCGGACACGGGTAGTCCTCGATTCGACTTCCTTTCGGCGTGCTATGAAATTCTGGGGGCCTGAGAAAAATTTCAGGACCACCCCCCGGTTGACAGCACAAAGTCTCCGGCTCGTCGCGTTTGTTTTTCATCTCGAACGCGCTTCCGTCCTCGTCATCGTCGCAGCAGTTATCGTCGTCGTAGTCATCGTTCTCGTTGCAGCTGCTACTACCGGCGTCGTCGTCGTCACCGTCAAGTCGGTCGTCGAACGTCGGCTGCCGACAAGACAGTGACAAATCGACGGCCACCGACGATATCGATTTCGCCATGTCCGACCAATCTTTCGCGTTTTTTTCCGCCATCCGCTCCAATTGTCTTCGCGTCGCGGGCGAGCGGGCGAACAGAGGGTAAAAAAAAACACACCACCCGTCCCCGTCCAAAAATTAAAACACAATACACGCATCTATATAATACAGATATATACGAGTACGTATATATAATGTAAGTAATAAGTGTCTGTGAGCTAGGGACTAACTCGATTTTAGAGACCATCCCGTCCGCCCTCCGTTGACGTTCTTCCGATGTTTTCCTCGCGTAATCCAATTTTTTCGACAGCCTTTGAATTCGAGACTTGTAATGGCACTCTTTTTTTTTCAGCTCTGAAATCGCATTATCCAGACAAATTTCTCTCTAGACACAAATACACGCCCGTTATATCACGGAACCCGGTACTCACAAAAGGTCGCGCTCGGTGTTCGTATCGACAACGCGTGTGTCGTGTAATATCGTAATTCACGCTTATGTACCTACATACGTCATGCATTATAAATTCGGTCAGTGAGTTACTGTTATAGCTGATCAATAAAGTATTTTCTTATCCATTCGGCCGCTGAGATTGTGTACATTTCAAATTAAGCGTTTTAGTAGTTTGGAATAAGCATACAATTATGTATCAATAATCGTATGAAAAAAAAACAAATCGACTTTAAACTTGAATTAAATAATTAATCGCTGGTTATATTTTTAAATTAATTATTGACGTTAAATTGATTGAACTCGTAATTTTTTCAAACTATTATACTGGTCTCCACCCCACTCTTGTTTTACCCACACAGTTTTACTGTAATCGTAAACAAAATATATATACATGTTAATAATATCTCATCATACCGTTTGGTGATCTTGGCTAAGTAGGAGAAGTTTTTTCAAAAAAAATACAAAGTCCCTCACACAATTTTCCATTTCTTTGATGTGTTTTTCGAAATGTTTCACTTTTTCTTGCAAATCGGTTTGTCGCTTACTGAATCACATAAAGCGTAATCATTGTTTATAATAATTATGTAATACAAAAGGGCCATTTATTTTTTTTTTTATCAATGAGATGGAACAACGTATACAAATTTGTAACTATTAGGTTATCTAAAAATAAACGATCGATCATTCACGCATAATATGTAGAACGGGTATTTACTTGGAACTGCAATCTTCATTTGTTACTTTTTGACATTCTTTTTTATCGCTCGTATTCTGATTTGGATCACTGTTCATTGTGTCGATTTGAGCGCAAAAACTCGAAGAAATATCAAGAAGTTCTTTCATCTGTTCATTTTTTTTTTTTTTTATGGGCGTTATTTTAATAAATTCTTTTAAAACCCTAGACGGGGTAACTTTAAGTACGAAGAATCATTGCATTACTTTTGATTTCGCGGAACGTTGGTCGCAGTTGAAATGTTGAACGTACATCGGATTGTTGTCCGCGGTTGTGTCGCGTCCGGCGAGCAGTAAATACGCGCTAAGAATTTTCTCGACCGATTGCCGTACACGCGTCATCTCAAAGTCATCTGAAACAGAGCAGATAAAACGCAGTGCAATGACGTTAACAGCTTGTTATAATGCGATGTGGTTTGACGTGACCAATTCGGTACGTGTGGTACGCGACGACGTGGTTACCTATTTCGTCTTGATTTTTTTGTAAAAACTTGTCTATCTGCTGTTTCACATTGCGCGCGGACTTGAGCATCGCGACGTAATCCGTTTTACCGTCCATGTGTGCTGAAAGGACGAGAACGCGTGACTCGAGATATTTTCTTAATAAAACCGAAAACTTTTTCCCAAAACGAAAATTTCGGCTTGGCGAAACCGAAAACTCCGACGGCGTCGTCGGAAAAAGAATATTTGATGTGTCACAATCGTAAATTAACATTATTAATCTCCATGGAGCCGGAAAGAACAGAAACCGTGCGCCTGTACACAGCATTCTCGTAATTCCGATACTACGATATAATGCGACTGAGAAAATACACGTGGGCGAGACTTACGCGTTTGTATAGGGTTTTTTTTTCATTCTCAACACGTCCAGATCGCGTCGTCACATCGCTCTGATAATATACGGTTTTTTCGGTAAAATTGGTTGCGGCACGAATTAAGAATACGTCGGAATACGAGTATAGACGAGACGAGTGAGGAGGAATCAGTACAATATAATATATATTATATATTATTACGCCTTACACAATTATTATTACGATTGCAGTAATTTATTTCGTACCGTCTAGAGTGTTTGAGATTAAACGTTCGCTCTCCCCGGGCTGTGGATGTATAATATTAACATATAACGCCGCTAATGCTTTTTGTTATTTTGAAATTACGTTAGAATATTCATGGAGATTAATTTCCTAATACGCGTAAATAGCTTTAAACCAGATACCATATATTTATATGTGTGCAGTTAATACGCGCGTTATGCCATCCACATAAGCGTGTTATATTATATGTATCATAATATCTTCAAGTGTCGCACAACCGCATAGACCTACAAGACTTCCACAGCTATAAAAATGTATAGTTTTGAGGAAAATCCACTTGAAGCGTAACTCTTAATAACTGAATAAACATTGTACACCGACACTTACCTTTTTTTAGTGAAATGAAACACTATCGATTTTGATATGGTGTTTTTGCATTCTCTGAAGCTAGTGTTTAACTATTTAACAACCCGAAACCAGTAATAGTAAACAAATGTTGGGCTGCGGAAGTATTTTTTTTTAGGTGTACGATTTATGGATCGCATAGATAATGTATTATATCTATAATGCGTCCGCTCTGTAAATCGGATTAGGGTCGAGTTCTTCAGTAACGTATCTCTTTAATCGCGATTGCTGTTTCAATGGAGTATTTGCGATAAGACGTGCATGCGAGGTAAATTATTGTAATTAGGGCTCGCGTATGTGGGAATCTTTATTGAAAAACAATTTTAATTATGTACAACGAGCGAAAGTTTACCGTATTCGATCAGGACATATTTTGATAAATTATAATGATATACGGTGCAGGGTCTTCGCCAAGCATACAAGAAATTAATATATTATGTAAAAATTACGGCGGTGTCTACATAATAAGTCAACAAGACTCGATTTCAAACTTTTTCGTCCGGCGACATTATTTCATTCGGATGCAATACTTCCAAAACGTTTCCGTCGTCTGCAACCAAATGTAAACCGTACGGTGAGTTTCTTTTTTTTTCAAATTATGAGTAAATCTAAAATTTATTTTTTCAATCCATCGACCATATAATATTATCTACTCGATATATGTCCCACTACTATGAATTTAAACAAAATCCACGATAAATTATCACACTTGTAGTTGGGCGAATAATAAAAAAAAAAACCTTTTTACCCATTGATAATTAATATATTGACGTTTGTACAAGTGATTCCAAACAGCTTTTTTGCTATTATCGGTGAAAATAAGTGAGTTTAATGTTCTGGAGTGAGTGAATTGTTGACGTTCAACTACGTAGTTCCTCCAAAATCGCACCTCATAAACAATTAAAAATACGTCGTAACTTTTTTGAAAATCGAAAATCAGGTACTTTTGAGTTTTTAACACAATATTCACCGTCTGTCCCCTGAAGTCGTGTAGTAAATTATTGCATTTTATTGCTAATAACCTTCAAAAAAAAAAAAAAAAATCCGCATTGAAATGGCGACGAAATATTTTTATAGTATTCCGTGTACGTGACGTGAAAAGAGCACACGGTGATTTGCCTATTACACGTATTATATATTATGCAACATCGCGGAACTACAACAATTTTCATTTTGCTTTTTTCTTTTCTTTTACGACCGCAATATTTATTTATTACGTAACGAGCACTACGTCGAAATAGCACAAGGATCCTCCTAGGAATTTAATGGAGTACACCGGCTTCTGGGTTCGTCTGCGAAAACGGTAATGCCCGTCTCGTTCCAGGTGCCCTATTCTCGAAAGCGCGTGCACGAGCGCAGTATTAGCAAACGGACGCCACTCGCATTCACGTACGGCGCTGCTATACGCACGACGTACCTATACACAAATGCTTCCGACCACGGGGTCGGCGACTCGGGTCGATTCAGCGCGCATACCCGAGATGTTTCCGTCCGTAATGCTAATATTTTACGATTGCGCAATGTTTAATAATGCGCCGTACGTACAAGTGCGTAAAAAAATTGGTTAAAGACAGGTACGAACAAAAAACAAAAAAAAATCCGCTAACCACAAATCATGATAATGTTCTTTAACACATGACGTATTGTAATCTTCGTATCTATGAGTAATGTAAGTACGCAACGATTAAATCACTTCTTATGGTCTTCACTTGTTGGTATAATAACAGCGAGTAATAATGTTAATATGGTATGAAAATTGTTTTGTTATTTTTTTTTTATAAATTGTTTTTAATACTCATGATTACTTAAGATGATCTAGATTTGAACTTACCATCCCTATAACAAACCATGGCTAAATATTGGGGACGTGCAATTTGTTGTTTTTTGTGAATTGACCAAGTTGTATGTATTTTATCGTTATTGCCGAATAAATAATAATTAAGATAATATGAATAATAATAATAATAATAGAAGTGATGATTTTTTTTTCCCACTAACACATTGCCACGTGAACTCAAGCTTCAAAGTATTGTGTACAATTTCTGCTATTCTGCTTGACAAAATATAAAGAATTTACACTTAATGGCATTAAGTAACATTTTATTTATAAATATTAACCGTATATAATACATTTATTGAAACATATTACAAAATATTACAAATTTACACATACTTAATTTTATGAACATATCATATTAAATCATTTAAATAATAATCAATTATTATAATTATTAAAGGAGGTACTTTTCAAAAGAAGAGGGGACAACTGATAAGAAAGTTGGTGTTGGATGGAAAATGATTGGAGACAGCAAAATATGTACAATTGTTCTTGCGCCTTGGTACATTAGTTTTCAAAGTTATAGAAACACTGTATTATATTTTTGAAAAAAAATGATTTACCCATTTTATTGATTTCAGTTAATTTTAAAATGTTTAGTATTGTTAAAATTAACATTAGATTCACATTGTGCAATATCGCTGGTGGTAAAGTAAAAATATTTCTTCTCGGTGATCCATTCGTACACCTTACCTATTTTATGTTCTATGTATAAGTTATTATCTCAGATCGTTATTATAATAATCGTATATTTTTAAAAAAAATAACAATATTTTCAACCTTATGTAAAATATTATACTAAAAAAAAATAATTTATATATTCTTACTGTAAATATTTTAAATGTAAAAACTAATTGCCTTTGGCATTATAATTTTTTTTTTATAAATTTGTTAATTTATTTAGCTGTTGTAAGTGTCCAGAATGTATTTGAAATCTTGATTATTTTGTACCATACGAATATATATAACAGTGTGATGATTGTAATTTTTTTTTTTTTTGGTTGGGTCATATAGGATTGTTCGGTATTAGGCTTTAGCCTTAGCCTCTATATAGGTAATAATGACCCAAAATAAAATAGAGCACAATTAATCAAATACGTCCTATGTATATGCATGTTATAATACTCCTGTAGAATTATATGGTCTGGCGATAGCAAAAACGAATTAAACAACAATAATAAATTAATGACAGTTATATATAATAAATATAAATGATTATATTATTTTTACCGTTAACTGAATACCTAATGCCATGAGGATTTTTTATGGTATATTTTAAAAGAGTAATAATGCATACAATGGTTTTTAATTTTGAAGAGAAATATTTTTTACCCTTTACTGAAGAGAAAATTATCATTCATTAAGCTCGCTTGAACACGCCACACCACCGCTATACTCCTATTGCGATTCCTGTTGATAAAATATGGTTGAATAACTTTCCCGAGATTCAATAACGCATTATAAATACATTTTTTTTTTTCATCTAACACCCATATGTGAAGCTATTGTTATTAACCGAATCAGTCCTTTCGTAAGCTACAAAGTCGCAAAATTATTATTGTACACGTATTCGTCAAGTCGTGAAATTTTGACTTTCGTCCGTGCTTAACATTTTTGTTTTCTAAATAAAAATCTTCACCATATGATAGTTTTAATTAAAATATACTTGTTTTTGTTATTATTCTTCATTAAGAGGCGCATGCGAAAGAAAACAAATTTGGTCAAACTTTCTTTTCGTTTTCCGAAAACGCGGTATTTTTTAATAAATATTGTTCAAGAGTAAAAAAACCCACTATTGTCCGATGTTATCTTTTAGACTTATCGCGAAAAGGGAATTCTCCGCACAAAACCATGAACCTCGACCCGGCCTCGAGCAATGCATTGATGCGAATTTTCACCAGCTTTGGTGTCGAACAATAGAGTTATGCCTATCCTAATAATTATTATTCCAACACTTTGAACAAATTAAACAATGACCGAGCAAACGTATAATACAATACGCATATTCAGCAGTTGATAAATTAAAATAATAATTTCGATCGTCCTGCACAGGATAAGTTCAGGCACCGCTGGTTTTCGCCATCGCGATGGCCGGACTCTGATCTCCGCGCCTCCACCCGACCCGTGGTCGGCAGGTTCGCTGTTAGTGTACCGTCCGGCATTTATTTAAGTTCATTTTTACACCGTTATTCTCGCCGAACGAACGAATCGTTGCAACAACATTGTGACACATATCGATCATTACGTGTCTGTCATTTTACACAGTGATAAAACTACGACGACGTAACGATTGCGTTATTTTGATACGTTCAGACATTAATTATAATAAGAGTGCAGGGCTGAAAATACAATAATATAATGCAATCCAAAAAAAAAAACCCGACCTAAATTACTATTATTCTCTAAAAGTTCTGAACTGTGCTCTAGAAATGTTTAGTAATTTTTTCATGATTCCGGTACAAATGATATTCGTTAAAATATATTTAAAAAAAAAAGTTTCACTTCTTTGACCTGGACTTGTCCAAATACTGAAAAATATTATTTCCGCATGGTTTTCATTGTTATAACGTAGGCTTAGATCGTGTATTTTACGTACCTGTAAAATTTGAGTTTGGTAACATTCAATAACGGGAGATTGTATCAAAATTAAATTTTAATAGCTTTAAATTTGATCCGAAAAAAACACTAAAATGGTTTAAAAAATGAATAACCTAAAAAATTGTTTAAAAAAAAGCAATCTTAACATTCCTACTCCCAATCAAAAGTACACACGGGACGAATTTGCGACAGTTCGAGCGTAGCACGCAAATCCTCGGAAAACAATGCAAAGTGCACTGAAATTCCAGCCCAAATGATAACGTTTATCGAGGACAAAAATGGCATTTTATCTGATCGTCGCCTTCTGATATTATCATTGTTGCCGAGCCGAGAACCGTCTCTTTTTCTCCGCTTCTGCGCGGCACCGTTGTTCTTCTATTTATACCGATCCACGGAATAATTAATTTCAAAAGACGTAACACTGCGTATACAAACAAATATCGTTATTCACGGACCTAATATTTCTTCACCCCTTCTTTTACGGCTGCGAACGTTTCTAACCGGTCATTATCACTTCTCCGTCTTGTGGAACATCCAGTAAAGTCATTTCATCCCCGTCGTCGTTGTAATGTGATTTCTCAGCAGCGACTACGCAGTGTACAAACATAAGAAAATATAATAATAACAATAAACGTTAAAATGACATAATTATTATGCATCGCGAGACATGGAGTACAAAATATAATAATAATGTGCACTTACAAATTTTATTCCGCACTTACGGGTCGCACAAACGATGTTAATACGACGTAATTCGTTTTATTTTGCATTTTCCTGTAAACGTTTTATAATGAATAATGTTCATTCGGTAAAGAAACGATTTTACATTTTTACACTACGCTCCGTGTGCGCGAAATATATAGTGAGCAATTAAAAATCGTTAGCAGTAAAAAAAATCATTGTCAACTGTACACTGCAGTATAAAGGTTACTCGTCCGGTATACTAGCTGCCTGCGCGTTGTAATTATTATCTAAAACACAACAAAGAAATGCATTTGAACCATATGAACGTGCACATTTTAAAATCGTTTAAAGTGTAATTGTTTTCTTTTCGGCTGTACAAACGAACAAATTTAATTTAATGTCAACGCGACATACCTTATCGGACGAGCAATAAATGTAAACAGATTTCTATGGTGAAACAAGCACGCCGAAAGTCTTTAAATTTTAATTTTAAAATGCATAATAAATTTAACACGAAAAGCCGATGAACTATAATATATATTAATGCATCACAACTTGTCGTCCAACAAAAATTATTTCCTCGACGTCTTACGAAAAAAATCTAAGAAAAACAGAAAAGTTCAAGTATATGAAATTCACACAAAGAAAAGTATTTCCAAAATTAAAAGTTTCAAAGATTTTTATTTTTTGAGTTAGTAAGAGTTAAAAAATTATTCGTTTTTTTCAAAAATCGCGTTCTTTAAGTGTTGCATTTTATTTTGTGATAATTTGACATTTGCCATCAGTCATTTGGAAATCTGACGAGAAATAAAAACTATGAACACTTTAAAGTAACAATTAGACAGTATTTTTTATCAGAACCTATCCCTTTTTTGGTGATCGCATTGATTGGCCTTTTGGTAAAAAAACATGTACACACCAAGGAAAAAAAAATCAATTAATTGTAAAACCAATACCTCTTTTGCTTAACATGGGGATGCAGAAACTTAAATGTTTACTTGAATGTATTCCTGTAGTAAATTCACATTTTGCACACTTGAAAATTTAAATTTCAGAAATTTTAAATTAGTACTAAACTAGAAATAATCGATATATTATAACCTATAAAGAGAGATTTAGCATTTTCTTTATTTTTTCTTAATCATTAAACGCCCATAAGTACAAAAGAAATTAAAAGTTCAATATGACAGGAACCGTATCATTTTCAGAATTGTTTTCAGAGGTTCAACAAATGTATTCATATACTTTGTTGTGTTTTTGTGTATCTTTGTATATTAAATAATAATATAACGTTTTTTGCGCCTTTGTTCGCATAACATAAATACGAGTACCTAATATTTTTAACCTCAATTTTGTACGTTTGTGCGTAAAGATACACTTTTGTAACTTTGGGTCGGTTATATATTATTATAATTAAACATTGTACGTTTATGCGTTCAATTATAATAATATACGAACCATGTAAAGCGAGACTCGCCTTGGGTATAAATTATGAAGTCATATTGTAGTTATTATAAAACCCTGAACTCAAATGGGAAGTTAGCTTGGACTAATATTCGTAGGATATACTTTCGCCGGTATAATCTTGATTGCACCGCGAACAGTAATTACTGCTCGTTTTTCGCGAAATTGAAATTTGCAATGCATAATTTATTAATTTCGTTGAATAATCCTCATCTAATCGGGAATACATAATTTATCAATGCAACTCAATCGATGAACAATATGCACACTCGTACGAGTTGATACGACTTATCAATACGAGTTTTGTACGAGGAAATGTTAACTGTATAATATCAACCAATCGTCAGAAAATCAAAATAAACTGTTTTAATAAAATAAAAATAAAAAAATGTAAATATACATTTTCGTTTGAATCACGTTCTTACAAATTATCCTTCAAGAGAGTTTTTCATAAAAAATAAATAAATAAATAACTTATTATTGGACACGATGCCGTCGCATGTTTTGTTAATGCTGTCAAAGAATTTGGAAAAAGGATTACTAAATCCACGAGTACTTACCCTATTACATACAGTTCTAGACGAGGAAAATTAAACTTCTTGTAAAACGTCACTCAAAGCGCCGTATTTATTGGAAACGGTAGGATAAAAGTAAAAAAAAAAAATCTATTTGCCCGAGTCTTATGTTTCGGGAATTTTATCCACTTAATCCCAACTTGTTATAGTCGAACTATACGGGAACACAAACAATGTCCAACTCTCTGTTTGTACGTCTGAGTCAACGTACACAGTAATTAAAAAATATCCCGTATTAATCGCGTGGCCTCCGGTTCTTTCACGTCAAATGTTCGAAATAATTTCCGTAGTTTGGGAATTCGGTATTTGTGATGAATGAACAATAATAGAAATCCAACATCGCTTGTCGTATACGCTGGATTTTTGGTGTGACATTTAAAAAAAAAAAAAAAAACTTTTCGCGGAAAATAATATTCCTTTAACAAATATTCGGCGGAACAAAATATTAACGTTCGGCTTTTGAAGTAGTCTGGATAAAAATACGTTTCGGGTTTTGTGCATTTTCGTAAAATACTTTTATTCACGTTGGAACAATCAAAGCAAAAGAATGCTGTAAGAATAAATGAATATTCTTCCTCTCGTTTCGGAAAATTAATCATGTGGATAAAATTTAAAATACATAATTGTCTGGGAGTTTACGTGTATATAAACAGTCCTAATACGATCGCTTCAAACGCTGATAAATTACACCGCATCAAATTCAGCGTCATAAACAGCAATAATTAATATTATGTAATATTCGCATACGATTTGAGTGGGAGGTACTGCTGAACTTCTGCGACTATGGTAAAATTACTTTTTAAAACTAATTAAAACTATTTTTTAAATTTTATATTATTAACGATCGTAATACACTGTCACATAGTACAAGTACAGTCCGTAAAATAATACATTTCACGCAGCGCATCTGAATTCCGAAACCATCCTTTATTATTGACGGTTCGAATCATTTAATTTCTAAGTGGTGACATGCATTCGTTTAAAAAATATAGGTACTTCAGGTCGTTCATTGCATTTTGTTTCTACATCGTCTAGCAGAGAATTGAGTTCAATGGTGTACAGTGCATACCGCAAGGGCAACCAGAGGCAGTTGGTCAAAATATGATGGTTTACATATTATGATGGTTCACCCTAATTTAATTTCCAACGGTTCATGTATCACCACTCCCTATTATATGGATGAAAAAAATATTCTTCCTTGAAACGATTTAATGTATACCTATATGCCACTAATTGGACGAGTGATTAAGCAATATGACAACACTATATATGTATTACATTCAATTCGTAGAACAGAATATTTTCATAATATTCGCAGCATGCTTTTGAAAGAACTGTAATAATAATTAATATGAACAGTTTTTGCCAAAGCGCGCGCATGTTCACATAGATTTGTGTTTTATTCACTGTTTTTATGATCGTAGGTCCTCGTTTTGAATATTGTAGTATTAATTTTTTCAACACTTAACTGCGCGACCTATAATGAGTTCTAAATTATTATTCAATGAAAAATTAAAATAGTGGTATTATTAATATTGAACGGACAAAGAGTGGCTAATTCGTATATATAATGGTAGGTAATACTACGAGATAAAAACGCAATGCAGTATAATATTTAGCCTTGATAAACCAATACTTAATTATTGGACTATAAAATACGGTAAACAGCCGGATTATCGAAAAACTAGATAGTTAAACAAACATTTTTGTTACCGTATAAAATTAAAAATAACAACAAACAAATTATAAAATATGAAAGTACTAAACAACATTTGTTCAAAATATACACAGTGTCCCGTCGAGGATTTATACATTGCGTTATCTCCTGAGATAATGAGGATATTCAAATTATGTTTTTTTTAAAAAACTAGCAGAGGCAAGGACTACAAATTTTTCATACTTTAGTTTAATTTAATGTTTTGGTCAGAGTAAATATTTTTTTTTTATATTATTTTCAAAACATTTGACTAGAGTTTTATATTTTTAAAAATATTGACGTTGCAACATTTTATTTTTATTAACCTCATATTATTTCAAAATTTTTTAGTTTCCAGAAAAATTGTTCATTATTTTATACCATAGCAGTCCATAATTTATTGATGTGATAATTTGATATTATCTCATCTCGTATTCTTATAAACTTTTATAAGATTCTGAAAACTAAAAAATTGTTTAAAACCATAAGATTAACGTTGAAACTTTTGTTAGAAAAATAAACTCTTCAAAATCTTCAATTTTTTTAAAAAAATTATAAAATAAAATAAATATATTTTTTTAAATGTTTTATACCTAAACATAAAAATTAAATTTAAATATGAAACACCAGTAGTTTAGACCCTGTCGGACTTATAAACAAAAAAAAAGGAAATTGATTACTTCATTAACTCAGGAGATACCGCAATGGGCTGACGCTCGGTTGAAAACCCTGTATGCAAAATTAAAAAAAAACTAAAAAAAATTTAAAGCAATCGTGGGTTACTCCAGAGAGTGCCGCATTATCAAAGAATACACGCTGTAATTCCAAATTATGAAACGCAATTATTTTTATTTTTTACCTATAAATGTATTCGCTTTTGATTGTTCAAAGTAAAAGTCGTTTTCTTTGTGAGGTTTTTTTTTTGACGTTATCATTTGATTAGATTCTAACATAATTAGTTTAATACAGTCCATTTTGTTATTATGAAGATAATACGATTTGAATTAATTGATAAAGTTCACTTATTTCAATTAAAACGCTGAACGTCCAGAATAATATTTACAACCCTGCAGCAGTATAATTTAATTTCCACTAACAGCATTCTTTTTCTAGTTTATCAAAAATTATCTCTATACGTTAGAAACTTTATTATTAATTTAACGTATAACAACATTTTATTAGTCTCCAATACAATATAGTATTGTTGAACGGGATGTGTAACTTTGCGGAAACACTTCACCGGGGTTAATATTAATCAAATTAAAAGTAATGGTACGATACAATAACATACTACGCAGAGGTATCGACGGAGAAGTCGATCTTGACAAGTATACGTTCTATATATGAAATATAATTCGAACGGAAAAGCGTGATGGCTTTCTTTTATTTTTGTAACGGTTGGCGCGGCGAGCTTTTCAAGATTGTTCTCGAACGAATCATCTCGCCTTTGATACTGAAAAATAAATACTGAAAATTGAAATGCATAAATAATATTTCAATCCGATTCCCAATCGGACAAGTATCGTTAAAATGCGTTTTAATATTACGCGAGTAATTTGACATATTTTTTTTATCCACCGTGATCATCGTCTCTGGATAACGACGAGCGTTTAGTTTTTTGTTTTATTTATTTATTTCTCCTCAGAACATTTCGACTCGTTCGGATGCAAAGGCAGAAATCAACGCAACGTAACACATAAAAACGTATTATCTTATTGTATTCGGTTTTCGAAGCAAATCAAAACTGTTAAAGCAGAAAAACACATTATCCTCGGAACAAAGTTTGTTGCAACCTCAGGATATCATTCCTATAACTACCGTAACTCGGCTAATTCCAAATCTCGAGCAGCCACTTCGTCGTCTTCATCTCGTATAGCCGTATTAGTTGTCTTGACAGCCATTATAAGTTATGACAGTGTACACGCGTAACTATTTTACCCCTGAAATTGCGAGCTGCAATTCCACGTGGACTCTTTTCAGTTCAGTTTCTCAAAAAACTCGCCCACCCGAGTGTATACGAATATACGTATTCCGGGGATCCGTCTTAACCACTTACGCGCGCGACATACTAATAGTACCGTACGTATAGTGGTCGTCAAACGTCCGGCATGATGTTATACACCGGGTGTCCCACCGGTATTTACACAGAGCGATATCTCCCGTGTTCTTAGAGATAATCGAATTCTGTTTTTTTATTGAAATCCCTGGTAAAATGCAATTTTGTTGAAAATATGGTTTGGTTGATAATAGTGTATTATTAGAGAAGTAAAAAAATTTATTTTTTATTTTATTACTTTTATAAAATTCGAAGATAGCAATTTTTAGGACTTTTTTTCTGAAAATGTTGACGGTTGAATTGCAGTTTTCGTTGGATCCATGATCTTTAATATTTTTTTTAGCTTACGAATAAATAATGTAAATTATTATCACCTTGTTATTTTTCTGACAAGGTTTTCTGAGAATGTTATTTTTATTGAAAATGTTGTAAATAGTACGGTTTTTTCTTGTCAACTAAAAACATAAAAAAATCAAAAAGTAAATGAAAACTAAAAGTTGAACCGTAAAAATGTTCAGAAAAGGAAGCCCTACGAAGTGATTATCTTCGAAATTTTATAAAAGGCATAAAATAAAAAGTGTATTTTATAACTTCTTTAATAATACACTATTATACTTACCAAACTATATCGTCAATAAAATCGTTTTCGCCCATGGACGCTGGTAAAAATAACGGAATCCGATTGTTAACAGGGGAAATGTCGCTGTGTGACACCCTGTACACGTAATTCGTCGAACGTGCGGTCACACGCAAACGATACGGCAAAGGGCCCAACGATCGATTTGCTGCACAAGGACTTTCTCAACAACACCGCCTTTGCGTACCGCGACACTAGCCGCCGGATCATCTCGGTTACTTGTTTTATTTTTTTCCCTTCGTTCGCTCTGTATAGTCGTGATAATAATGTACCGTTCGCCGTGCGAAAACGCCGAGCCGCCAAATCCTCGCGATCGCTCGCACCCGTCTGTACGGCACGGAATCGCTGACGCGAGAATTTCGTTTTTATCGCAATCGTCGCGAGATGTAACTGCATGTACAGTGTGCGTACACGTGAACGCGCGTGCAATGCGACACCTCGGCAGATCAAGGTATTTAGCAGCCGCCGAGCAGATTCGGGGCTTAAACCGGATAATACACGTGTGCCGAGTAAACAAAACTAATCGCGAACCCGTGCGATTCAACCGCGACTCCCGATCGCAACTAAATTCGATAATATTGTAAATTTGCGAACAACAATCGTCCGTAAGGAACGATATGAAAAACCACTAAAAATAGTCTATCCATCACTGCGAGATCACTGCGAGCATACATCTACTGTAAACATTGTAAACTAGTCGAAATCTGCAAGCTACACGAACCAATAGATTTGTGATTCCTCTATGGCTTACGGCCTATGTACGGTCAGCGTAATCAGTTACACCTTCTTGGTTAAGCCAAAATTTATTTTTAACCCTTGTACATGGAGTATGGAAGTAAAACGACTTCAGAAATCGGGGCGGTCGGTATTTCCAGTGAATTATGATAAAAGTACAACTCCAATCGCAAACGAGGTTGTTCTAAGGTTTCCACGTTAAGTACCGATAAAAGGTACACGGAAAGTGTGGTTCTCTGGTAAATGTACATTTAAATGATGGGAATCGTTAAAACTTTTGCCAGTTATTTTCTATTTTAAATTTAAGATCAGATCGACACAGAGATCATACTATTGATCGATGATCACGAGTATAACGTACCAAATAACCGTACACAGATTATAGAGCAAGCGGTTTTCATAAAAGCCAGCAAAAAAACGTTAAATTAAAACGATTTAGATTGATCGGTTAGCAGCACATCCTTAATTTGACATTCAAATGTAAGTTTTAGATCAGGAATAATGCCAAGGTTCCAAAGTCTGACATTTCACCATTGAGATATTAATTACATTTTGAAACTCCTCGAGCCATGG
Organism: Periphyllus acericola; assembly: GCA_949715065.1. Lineage (NCBI taxonomy): Eukaryota > Metazoa > Arthropoda > Insecta > Hemiptera > Aphididae > Periphyllus > Periphyllus acericola. The sequence continues at coordinate 14,873,199 of OX454268.1, read as the reverse complement.
AAAAAGTCATTATCTGGCATTTATTAACGGAAAGGTGATTTTTTTTTTATTATTTATCTATCTTCTTTAATTATATTTTGCGTTGAAAATGTGGAGTTAATATTTGCATCTAGTAACATATAATACATAAACATGTTTTCTTTTAGGATACACATATAATTGTATAAATAGTTTAAAATTTTGAATTGTTACCTACTAATAATATACCGAATATTGTATTAGAATATAATATAATAAATAAAGATCATATTTGAACAACTATTATGATATCTTATAATTAAATTAACATTATAGACGCATGTATAGTATCAAGGAAGTAATAAAGGACAATATCAATACTGATATTAGTATTGCCGTCACTTACTCATTGCTTGAAAATAAAAAATAAGATCCCGTGAAGTGTTTTTGGTGGGCGGCTTCTTCTCATACCATTAATGTCATCAATTTAAAATATCAAATATGTTTAATAAATATAAATATTGTATAAATTGTACACATTCAAATATTAAAATATCCATATGACTTACGAGTAGACTTTTCTTTGTAACTTTTGCATTTTTTGGTTTTGTATTATAATTTTTATTAAATCGATATTTATAATTGTAACATTTTGTACCAGTATAGTCCACACATTTTTTACCGAAATGAAATTTTTGTACGATTAATTTTAGTATGATTAGTTAGCAAGTTAACTAGTTTGGATAAATCACTAAGACATCTGGCAGCTGATTAACACTGAAGGTCCAATCGAAGACCAATAATGTATTCCAGCAGGTCGGTTGAAAATTAATATTTGAAAACTTCACTCCGGTATAACTATATAAGTGTACAACCAACAACTTTCCAAATAACTATACGATGGTAGAACGTACATTTCGAGTGTAAACAATTACGACGTATTTGTTTATAAGTAATTACTTCTTACTGCAGGATAATGTGCAGCAAATCTATTGCAACTATAAACACGTAATGTTACGATAAATGTTCTATTATTATGGTATCCTAGCAGTACTATGTTGCGGGATGTACTTTTAGCACTTGGCATTATTTTAAATATTCTTCAGAATATTTGTTTCAAAAGAATGTTATCAAAAGGTTTACAATAATTCTGTAAATGTATTCGAGTAAATATTACACATTCCATGGCGTGGTATTAAAATATAATACGGGAGTCGCGTGGCGTACAAATAAAAACACTGCGAATGATGGAGGGAAAATATGAATATGTTCTCGTCTGGTGCTTGAACACGCTATTTATTTCTTTTTGAATATGATTGGGATTTTAAGATCGTCCCGCGCGCCAAGTCGCCTCGGAGAATTCCTACGGAATCCGAGTTTAACTTTTTAATTAGAGGATTCTCGTGGTTGTGTGCACAGAGACGATTACGGAGAATCTTCCCCAAACTTGAAACTTATCGAACAACCACTGCGGTGTACGGAAATAGTATGGAGGAAAAAAAAACTTGAAACGAGAACCAGCGCGAGTGTATAATCGTACGTTAGACGGACTGCTGGAGAGGGCTGCGTGACGACGAACATAAATATATTATACCGAACGGAGCTCGGACGTTAGGAGTTTTAGTAGGGATGGGCAAAGATTTTTAAACATCGATTTTCGATGTATGGATACATCGAAATTTGAAACATAGATTTTTTTTTACATTGATTCTCACAGTGAAAATATCGATGTTTTTAAAAATTGATGTACATGGAAAAAACATCGATGTTTACCGATGTTCACAAAAAAATTTTACTTTTTGTTTATACATTTATGGCATATAACACAAATACTTTTTTTTTAAAAAACATCGGTCATCGGGGTAAAAAATCGAAATTTTTCTCGATACATTCAAAAAAAACATCAATGTATCGGACAAAAACATCGATGCTTTTAACAAATCGATGTATTTTGCCCATCTCTAAGTTTTAGTACTGGTACAACGACCACCGTGGTCACAACGTTCGGTGGACGTTAATTTTTACTCCCCCCGCCCCATTTCTGATACAATATAATATACGTTTATTCGATCTGGTGTTCGGGTCGGGCACAGTGGGGACGGGTTGACGGGCGTGGTTTTGAAATTACTGCGGGCCGCAGCGGCCTCGGTGACACGGGGGGCAGGTATACATATTATGCGATAGGTGCGCAGGGGTTGATGTTAACAAAATATTAACTCGTCACGATATAGCTCGGTGGTATAATGTATACATGTACTGCGGTCTCCGGACTCGGGGCACAGCTGTCACGACCAGGCGCGCGGCCGTCCGCGACAGGGTACCTGGTTGCATTCCCCACGGGTACGCGGCAGATGACGTTCCAAGTGCACGTCAAACAATAATTATAATAATAATAATAATAATCATAGTAATAATAAGTAATAGCATTCGCCGCCGCCGTTTATTTTGGTCAAGGCTCCGAATTTCAATGTCAAAAGTGATATCACGCAATATTATTATTCTTAAAATGTATTTGAAAAACGAAAATCTTATTTGGACCGTCACATTTCTCCTACGACCCCCTAAACGCACGCAACGGAATTAACATATACATTGTTGTAGTCTATAGTCATTTTAAGTTTAAACACACTATTAGCGCGTGCTGTATCGTGTATTTATGTACGAACAGGGAATATGTATATTAAGTGTACGCGATCGTTTTCGATTTCCGTTGAATGTTATGCGACTCGCTTTGTTTTGTCACGCTAATAACGAGAAACGTGGAGTTTATTGCATTTTTCATCCGACGACATCGAAGTACACAAAGAAACGAACGAATATTGTATATCGTTCAAAAAGTCGAAACCCTTTATACACGGCCCCATTGACATATTGTAGTTCGCTACCGCTGTTACTTCTTACGGGTTCAAATCCAACTTGAATGTAAATACATTATTGTTTTGATATTTGATTTAAATGTTTCGTCGATCCACGTTTCAACTTTAGCCCGACTGATATTCAAATTCTGGTGTCCCATATTGTAAGAGTTTCTTTTTAATGGTTTTTTTTTTTTTTTTGAATTCATTTAAAATAAAGTAGCTTCTTTGTCTCAAAACCTTCTCTTCTAATAAATTAATTGACTCTGTTTTTCTTTTTTTCTCGGTGCTTTTATTTCGAAAAAAAATCTGAGAATATTTAAATTTAAAGAAATAGAGTTAAACTACATAATTTATTTTCACAAACAAAACAGTTATTAATATTAAGTTATGCTTTTTGTTATAATAAAAATATAACTAAATATTTTTTATAATTTACTCTTGGACGTAATTGGAGATTAGTTGTTAACATAAAGTTACAGTTGAAAAATATTTTTAAAACAATTGTATAAGCTTTTACTCGTTGCATTTTCAAAATGTTAATTAAGACCGTATTATTCTTCGTGAACTATGTAATAATGTAGTCGAATATACAAGAAAAAAAATTTACGAATGTAAATTGTTAAAAGTTTTATGAATTACGTCGGAACTCGTATTTAAAATTTAATTCGTTATTTGGAAATTCCTCAGTCGGGACTATATATTGTGTACACGAAAAATGGGAAATACTACCGACACCGTTTCGTGCAACATAACGGTTATTACTTATTAATAAATAATCGTAATGAATATTTTATTCCTAGAACTATATAATTGAATGCTTGCGAAGCTGTTAAATTTTGTTGTTTGCATTTCCCTAGAAACAATAAGCGTACTCGTTAAAACGTAAATCGAAAACAACTTAGTAAAGATTTGAGCGTAACGAGAAACTGCTTGCGGACGAACAAGGCGGCGGGATGAATATAATATTATTAATTTGTCGAAAAAAATGATAATTCGAAATTTCCACATAAGATGGGGATAACGGTATACCGCACTATACATTATAACATTTTATACTCGCACGCGTTTATCCTTCACGCTCCCGACCGACCCGACCGCCAGACGGAAACAGTGTACAATATAGCATTACGTATAATGATCGTATCGAGTTCCGTATCGAAGGTGAGCGCGTGTAATTTATTCAAATTATTTTTTATAAGTACGAGTTTCTTTGTTCAATTTCGGTCTACCCCGCAGCAACGTATATGCGCACGAAAGACCGTAGTAAACAACCACTGTTTACGGGTTTCCGACGGTCTCTAGTAAAAACAATATTCCATCGCGCTCATAATATATTATTATTATGTTATACAGGGTGATTTTTTCAGACGTGCTCGCACCCTTCTTTTTAGCCGTAAAAATGATGTAATTAAAATTTTTTTTTTTTCAATGATCGTGTTACCATAAGAACTATGTTTTCCGAGATGTTTTTTTTTTCAATACTACTTTAGGAATGTCCTGTGGTGATAAGAACTTTTGTTTTTCATATGGGATCACCATATTTTTTATGCAAAATATCATTCAAATAATTTTTCTGGAATTTTGGATGTGACGTAGCCAAAATTTGATTGGACCAATACTTTCGGAGTTATTCAATTTACAATTGTGTAAGAAAAGTGTAAGAAAAGTATTATTTCGAATAATAGCAATTAGCGATAACATATGAAATTACTAGTAATACCATAGTATTAGATATTATAATGATATTTTACTTAATACTTAAACTAGAATAATTCAAAAAAAACTAGGTCGAATTTTGATTTCGGTAAATCAAAATGTACAAAAAAAATGACCCCAGTAAAATACCAAAAAGAAAATGGGTTGTTCCCAATTGAAAACAAACTATTGTAACGCAATAGAACATACTTAAGGTGCTATAAAGAAAAAAAAAAAAATTCTGGATTCCAGTATTTATGATAACTTGACCATTGAAAAAAAAAATTTCAAATTAAAGTAATTTTACGGCCAAAAAATGGGGTGAGCACGTATAAAAAATCACCCTGTAAACAGTGTAAACAAAGAGCGTTTGGCAGAGAATAAAGTACGATTATCGGTGCATACGTCGTTAATACATACACGGAGACGTTTACGTATAATACCTCTGGTACAGTATTTATTATAAGTTTCGAAAACTTTTAAAACGAAATTAGAACGGTCGCTGGTGGATTAAACGCTCGTGCGCCATTCCCGGATGTAATTCAAAATATAACTCGTGCGTTGAAGTTCGATTGGTGCGCTTTGAAGGGGGATGGGGGGTGGACATAATCGTTATGTGGCCAGCAAAGTTTGAAGAGTGCCGAACAAGTTTTGGGGAGATCGTCAACGTAAATCTTAATAATTACAGCTGTAGGCAGGTGCACGCGCACGAGGATCCAGCGGATCCAGCACGATCATGTAGGTACGCACAGTTTATTTGTCTCGCTTGCACTTATGTAAGTCTTATAATAGTCTACGTCCCCTGTCGTTCACGGAGGGATTCGTATTTACGATTATTGCCGATATTTAGCCGTAGTCACGCCCCCCCCATCCCTTTCGTCAACCTAAACACCGCTGACTGCGCATCACTATTAGCTTTCCTCACAATTTCCTCGATCACCGGTGGAAGGAAAATCGGTTGAACGGGGTCTTGTATCCCTGCGTGTTGGCCCACTTTCATCCTAAAACTTGAAAGTGCTTCAATTATTTACCCTTAAAATAACCCGTGCAAGAGGTTGGGGGGTTTTACCCGTACCAAACATCAAATGTTTTGATTTATAGTTAAACTATTAATTACGAATGCGAGGTTATGCAATAAAAAGGTAACATGATAAATTTTGTAGTGTTGTACTCATGCATTTTCTTGAGCGCAAAAATAATCCTCTTCAAATAATATTTTAATATTTAAATGTACAGCTCTGATGTGTATCTACATACGAGTATTTATCTTTTCATAAAATCATAATTTAAACTATTTATCAATATTTATTAACAAGGAAAAAAATGCTTTAAAAAAAAAAAATAACACAATGACTAATCAAATGTGAATTGTGATAAATAAAGCTAAAAGACTAGAATTTATTTATTTTTGTTGTTTCATAGTTCGTCTTTTCATGCGTCTAATTTGATTAATGCACAATTTACTCGTATTGTACGAGTAAACTTGTAATAACAATTTTGATTCGCATAAAAAAAATGTTTTTAAAAAATAATACACTGCTGCATACGGTAAATAATAAAATTAAACGTCACTATATTCATACGTATATGAAAAATAGACAGAATGTCGTTCCTGCGAGGACGTCTCTATGGTTGAGAATTCACGGTAAATGTGTGTAAATTATTCTCAGGAAATGACCAAAAAAAGAAAAAATGCACGTACATTTTACACGTCCATTTTGTACGCCATGTATACCTGCAGCAGAACGTTAACTACTATACTTGAGTGCTCACACGGTATGGCAGATACTACCGCGGTAAACGTTTTACCACCGTTGTTTACGCGCCACATTTTATTATTATTATTTAATAGGTGTATGGACGCGTATGCCGATACATATTTTATTAAGTCTTGATCGGGAAACGCGTCTAGCGATACGAAAACGCAAATAATATCGCATTTGCAGCGAAATCATGTTAGTATACAATATGCGTACAGTATATTATTACACGCACACAACTCTGCTGCAGGTGCGCGCGTGTGTGAATTTTCGCAGAATTCATAATATACTCGTTTGATACCTTACATCTACGTTACACTCGAACACGTAATAATATAATATGTACCTGTATAGTGTATATAATGTATTATTTATAATATGTTATAACATACGCGAATGCGTGCTCGACGTTAGTACCTATATCAACGTACAGTATTTTCAGTGCATCTTCAGATTCGAAATGTTTGATGTTTAGTATAATAATATTTGAAATAACTGTATACAACCATACACAAGTGCATGCGTTATGTTTTGAAAACAACTAAACTTGAAACGGCTAATATTATATTCATACACATATTCGATGGGGTCCGCCGATCCGCGTGTTCCCGGAAATCCATCGCGTTTTGCATGTATATTGTGTAAGCCTGTAGAGCTACGCGCGTAATACATAATACGCTTGCGTACCTACACACGCGAACGTATTGCGGTAGAGACCGTACAGACCGTGTAGCCGCGGTACGCAGGGCGGCCCAGCGTGTTTTCCCGGCGGACATGTTATATTATTATCATCTCCGTGAGCTGCGTTGATCTTTTACTTATTCGCTGAGACTCGACAAACGGCCGCTACTCGGTTGAATGGGTATGACTAGGCGATCGACCAAAAAAAAAAAAACGAAAGAGTTAGGTGTCAGAATAAGCGCAGTACGCGAAAGACGGATGATGATGGTTGAACATGGAAGCTGCGTCGTAGAGAATTACCGGGAGATAGGAAATGTGGCTCAGGAACGTGTAACGCGTTAGGGGATCGTAAAGGTTATACGTGATAGGAGTTTAGGGGAATCAATGTTGCCGCTCAGGAAGGAGCAGACCAAGACAAGGTTCAACATTTGTCTGCGGTCGGATGGGCTAGATATATTAAGATATGAAAAAATGGAGAATCTACATTTTGTTTTAAAATATGAATTTTCATGAAAAACTGTGTTTCAGAATTTAATTAATAACTATGCATTACCAACTATTGGTCTGTACAATAATTACGATAAAAATTATATTAAATATGTGATTGAGAAGAGAGGAAGTAACAAAATACGAATCTGTAAAAGGATAGTTGGTATTTCTAATTATGATTTAGATGAATTTAATCGAGTTTTTGCTAATAATCTAAAGTATCAAGAATAATATCTTTTTTTTTTAAAAAAGCATTGAACATAGTTTGATTTGAAAATACCTTCAGCTTAATACATTTAAACATTTATATATATGAATAGATGCAGCAAGCTAATTAAATATTTTTTAAAGTCGTCATTCATTGTTTATTTTCTAAAATTACTTTTGGTATTCTAGATGTCGGCATTCAAATACGACTTTCTAAAACCAGACCCAGTACCGTCATCGTGTAGACCGTGCTGTATTACGATAATCTATCGAGTAACTATCCGTAGTGTGCGCACATTTGAATAATAAATATATTACCGCTATAATACGTCTCGTCAAACGTTCGATTTACGCTCGGTGAGAGCTGTTTCCCGGTTGTACATGGTATAATATTATTATAACGGTTGTGCGCGTGCATATTATTATCGTGGTACACGACCGATTCTAGGAATATCGCATAGAGATAGGACCACAGCATCCGTCGTACGCATCGCAAATCCCACGGTATGAATTTCCAATTCACGTGCGCGGTCCGCGTCTTAAGCGCATTAATATCGTTATTATTTATTGTTTTTATTATTATTATTATTGTTATTGTTACTATGAATATCGCTCGATGAGTGCCCTACGGCGGAGGATCACGGTTTGCGGGGAGGCAATAAAGGATTCCCGAGAAGTGACGAAAATGTTAGTGTGTCGTTCGACAATCTAATATTATACAATATATTGTATCCTGCACGTACCTATCCGTTAGTTATACCTTCGTTTCCAACAAAAATCGCATATAACTGCACGCGCCTCACGAGTGGTGTAAAACTTTTTACGATTTACCCTTCGGCCCGATCGACTCCGCGTGCACATGACTATGTAGTATTATAATATTGCTATTATCAGGACCTGCACTGCTAAACGTTCATAATTTTTTATAATAAAGGTTTATACAGGGTGTTCCACGAACATTTGACCAATATTATTGGGATTCCCACTGAGATGGTGCAGATAACCGTAAGTATATTTTTTTCGAATAATTTTTCACGAATCGTAAGAATAAGTACTACAAATATTCGTAATTAATAATCATTACATTTTGATGATAAGGTAATAACAATTTTAAAATGTATTATTCGCCTTTTCATTTTCCAAAAATTAGATGACAGCGATTAGATAGAGTTTATTCTACTCAACGTTCAAACATTTTTTTCTTTTACAAAGTTCACATTTTTCTTATTTTTTTTTTTGGGCTACAAAATATTATATTATTTAATATCAAGTTTTATACCTAGTTTAATATCTACTATAATTATGTTTTAAAATCATCAGAAAACTGTGTATATATAATATCAATACAGTTCTATATTTTTAATACACTTGTTTTCTGTGAATTTAAAGAACATTCAAAAATCGCAAGGTAAATGAAAAAAAAAGTTACTACTTCAAAACTTTCATAAGAATAAACTGTATGAAATTGCTGTTTTTTTTTCATTTTTAGCCAAACATTGAAATATAGTTAAAATATAAAATAAATATTCGAAGTCCTTGACCATTTCAGTCGTACAAAAGTAACAGAATTTTACTTTTTCCATTGTCTCGGGACACACGCAGTGGTGTTATCACTCTGGGGGGACACTATGTGTGTGGATCACGGGTGAGGTGATATTTCGTATTAATTACAATGACAATAACAATAACATTATGGAACTGAGTGTTGCTTTGACGACGGTAGATGTGGCCGACGCGAGAGTCCGGCACTCCACCACACCGTGCGGTTAGGATATTCTGTTAGAGGTCGTTGTGTACGAGTGGGGTCGTGGAGTAACAAATGGGAAAAATTACGTTTTGAGTAGTTTTAGATTTCTTTACAATGTAAAGAACCGCACTTTGTGTCTGTCCTTCTGTCTGTATGTCTGTTGGTTGATTATGGTCAGTCCCCTGAAAAGTTGTCAAGGTTTCATGGTTGTTCAGTATTAATGTCACCGTTTCAACTACTGAGGGGAAAACGGGTTTTTCGATATTCCGCAGATAGGAAAATAGTTTCACGCTTTTTTCGTAAGCGATTTATTATTGATCTAAACATTTCTACATCGCGTCATATTAATGTTCGAATATCTGTCATGTTAACCGCGGACCCGTGTAATAATCATATTTTGTAGATTTAGCGAGAACGGTGTTACATTTTATTTTTGTCGCACACTCGCGTAATTTTTTTTAAGTAGGTACGGCAGGGACAGGCTTGCACGAATCGTCACAACATATATACATCTTGGAGGGGAAAAAGACGGAGAATTGAACATGAATAAAAAACGAAAAATCTATTTGCTCCTGGAAATACGTATGTGTCAATTCTCTTATGCAGATATATTACGATACGTATTATATTTATAGCAGGTATAATATTCTCCATTCATAAATTCCGAAGGAAGTATTTGCTCACAGCTCCCAAGCTCCGATGTATGATTTTCCCCAAAATAACTGTGTTTATATGTTTATACATCATTGGTTCAGAAACTCCTGCGTAATAATATTTTCAACAACTTTTGTACCGCACGAGTTATTTCCCATGATTTTCGTTTCCCACGGAACGTTTTCCTGAAATATAAGTACTTTTCTCACTTTCCCCCGCGGCTCCAGTTTCAACAAAACGTATGGTATACGCGAACGAAAGTCTCGGAGTTGAGTTGCTCACGGCTGTGTTATTTCCGTACGCGTGTACTGCGGTATAAAATACAATGTATTATATTATGCGTACCATTTATAGATACTTTTTGCGTGTTAACGCGATGTGCGCACGATAACCATTAAAGTTTCCTCGGCGCAGTACCACGAAATACCGGGTGTTTCGAAAGTCTGTCAACACGAAATTAAAACGTTTCCCCCCCCTCCTCTCTCCCGGCTATAATTTTTCCCGGAAGTATTATTTTTCACAGCTCACGGAAAACCACTGCGCACGTAACATCCGTTTGATATAACATTGTTTTTGTTGTTACGTTTTTCCATAAATATTTTCACCGCAATCCATCGACATCTATACTATGCACTTCCACTCAATCTTACCAAATCATTTATAACTGTTTCGAATAGTTGTTTCAGTGGATTGGATATCTTCAAATTCACGATTTCATAAAACTTTGTATGGAATATAAAAAGAACACACAATAATGCAACCGTACGTTAAATAATGACGATCAGGAAGATGACGGACAAAAACGAAAACGTTACCCGTGAAAGTCACTTGGGAAACTTACCTCTCAACTGCCTGCACATACACTAACCGAAATTGTTTTGGATGTTCGTACTATAATCACATGGTATTGTTTGTTTTGAGTCGCAATCACAGTTGTAATGTTACATATGGTTATCCGTACGTCATCCCCGTTCATATTGCTTAACCCGACTTAGAGACCCACGTGGTCGTCGCAACTGATATTCCGCCGTAAACTCCTGTGGAGATGAAAAGAGTGGAAATAATTTTATGTTTCCGAATACATAACCTCTAAAAATGTAGAAAAACATGTAATAGAGAACTCCATGATCTTACTAATATTTACCGATATCTTATATCGTGCAGGTAAACGATAAGCCAGGGGTGATAAACAGTCGTGAAGTGCATTTTTTTTTTTTTAAATATTTAATTCATAACAAAACGTTATACTTATAATAACAGGGATAAAACTACTTTTATTTATTGTTAAAAGCAGGATAACAATTTTCAAATAACAAACAAAAATGTTAAAATGCGTTTTTGACAAGAGTAACGAAAGTATAAAAATGACGTATGAGCCACATTAGACTTTACCGAAGGCCATATTTGTTGCTCGGGCTGTGGGTTGGACAACCCTCCAAAAAGTCGTTGAATCAATAGTTTTCAAATATTTGAAATAACAACACATAAGATGTAGAGTTTTATTTAAAATCTTATAGTATAAAATATGTACATACACTAAACATATCTATACAGCGTACGCTTACTGTCTCGAAGAATACTGACGTATTTTGCTTCAAGTTCGTATTCCCAGAAATATTTAACAAGATCAAAAGTCGTAAAAATCAAAATGTCATCAACGTATAGCACATACGGAATAGCACATAAGAATATTACATATTCTGTTTTATCTTAAATGTTTAATCGTATTGTATATTGCATGTCATAATAATATATTGGATACACGAATTGGAAATGCATAATTAAAAAATGAAAATTTGTAGAAAAAAATAACGTACATGGGATTAAAACGTCATCGGTATTATAACAACGTCAAATCCGGTGAACAAAACACACATGGATACCGCCGGCAGAGTGTGTAAACCAAACTGCATCACTCTGTACAAAATAGAAAACGATTTTCTTGTGTATATATAATAATAATATTATAAAATTGGAAAACACATTTTTACGCATGTTGTTGGGAATATAAATTCTCGGGTATTCACGCGAAAAGCACGTAGTTTTCTCCTTGTATTTTTTACGTGTTATATATTTCCTAGAATTACCTTAGAGATTACTTCACGACGTAAACAGTTAAAATCGCACCAGCCAAGTGTTTCAGCAGAAGCGTTTCTGAGGACAGAGATCCTAGTTCGAACAATTGTATGTGGGCCTATCATGTATAATACGCGAATCAAAAGAAAAAAAAACGGACTGTTGCTAAGTCATCCCCGGAGCCCAATATTTTTTTACATATTACAACACACGTATACGTAAAATACAACAACTGCGACGACACCTTCAGTTTTGTTGACCTCTTGTTAATGACGGGCGAGGCAGATTATCTATTCCAGCAATTTATACGTACAAATATGGACATACCTTTGGACTCTTACGTTTTCGATAAGAAAAGTACGTAAATACGTTTTTTCTTCTTCTTATGTGAGAGTTATTTTAAATTTTCCCATTTCTCTGAAATACCCTATAAAACATTATATACCGAGAACTTCGTTAAATCTTAGGTAATCGCAGCACGTACGTGCGTTAACGTACTTCAAGCACTTATATTCCGTTTTTATGTTCTCGAAAACTGTATAGCACATATCTGTGATGTGCGTAAAGACGCGTACGGTACCGACATAATATGTGGTAGACGCATAATGGCGCGTTATTATTATCATATTTATTTCTTTCTTATTCTCTCCCCCCCCCCCGAATTTATCTGTAACTACCTGACGGACGCGGCCGTGGACCATCCGTCGGGGAGAACCGTACTACTACGCACTCGCCCCGCGAGCAAATCTAATAAAATATAAATCAGCCGTTGTAAATAAATTATAAGCGCGTAAAGGGCGTAATAATATCGATAACCGTGTACATGGTACACGCATATTACCTGTGCGCGTGTATAATATACGTGCAGATGATATCATCCGAAGGAACCGCGTGGGCACCTCCTCCCCCAACCTTCAAACCCACAAAACGGCTGAGGCCCGTAAAAACAAATTCGAAAACTCGGAATTTATATATTTTATTCCGCGTTAGTTTACGCTCGTACGTGATAAAAGTTTTGGAACGAACCGAAACCTCCGGAGCGGTATAACATGTATATATATATAGTGTTCGTATGAGGTATATTATATTATATTATACGTATTATATATACCTAAAGAACCGCAATATATCTCATACGGAACGCGCGCGCGCATTAATACCGCAGCCGCTGCCACCACCAACGCGGTCGCACACACGCACGCTCGAGCCCACCCCGGTAATCGGCTGGTTTGATATATTCCTTTTGCGAAACGGCGGAGTGAATTAAAAAAAAAAAACCGGATGATATACTGACGACCTCTGCGTTCACGATGACGCCGCACGTACAATGTATACGTTTCGCATTCTAGTATATTATCTACGCGATATGGTCCTAAAAATTAACCTCCCTTACATCGAAGAGGCCCCGCGGGGAAGGGGTGGATGGAAACAAATAATCCCGGACAAGCTGTGTTGTCGAAAAAATCGTAGTCGTCACTATATGGAAACGAGGGCTGGACGACGCTCTATAGACTGCTGAGTCCTGAAGTCCAAACTTTCTTCTTTGTAGACCTTTGAAATGTTGTTTTTCTGCTTTCCAGAAGCGTGTCGTATTGTTATATAGTTTATCGTCCACCTGGCACGGAAAAAAATCCTCCGAGTGCAATATAGGTGCGTATGAAAAATGAAAAAGTGACGATTTATAAAACGTTACTTTTTCGGAAGGTAATATATTATCAATATTTAACGCGTCCAATAGTTTTCGCATCGACAGACTGCCGTTCATCGAGATAATCTTTATATCGTTGTGTATATATGAAATACATAATTTTATACAAAAACTAATGAATTAGTATTTTTAAAACAATCATAAAAAGTATTTGAGGTTCAATAAATATAATTTTCTCTAAATTTTCAACTGAGCCATTTTATGTTAAACAGAGACGTGAATAATTGAAATACATATTTGAAACATTATCGCAGAAGACTCAGTCTTAAAAAGACTTTGCTTTCATATACAGTTACATCCAAAAGGAGTTTTACCCACAGTTGTTTTCACTGGAAACACCCGGTAATGCAGGCACGCACCTTGTATATCTAATATATAAATGTGAAAATGAAAACCTTTGAGTGTTATGTTCTCGGAAACTACTGAACCGATCGTTATGATTTTTTTTTAAATATAAGAGCTCATTGCGGAGAAGGTTTATGGCATTTGATCGATTCTCTAACTTTCAAAACAAAGGAGTTATCAATTATCATAAATAATGACCTGTTACGTAAACTTAGTGGGTGAGGTTCGCGGTACGGCAACGGACGGCGGCTAGACGTGGCCGCCCAAACTTATGTATTTGTCACGAATTTGTTTCCGGACAACGCCGGGTAATTCAGCTAGTATAATATGTATGTATGTCCTTGACGGCTTTTTGAAAAAAAAATTATTTAATAAAAATGTCGTTAAAAAGAAATGCAATTTCTGGTTTTTACTGAAATAAATGTATGCAAATAGTATCAGTAAATACGTCTAATTATGACGTAAAGTAAAAATATAAATAATAACATTATTAAGAAATATCAATAGTACATATGTTATAGTAGATTCGTTGCGATGTGTATGCTTGTGTATAATTTATTATTTAATGTACCTTATAAATGTTTTGTAACATGGATATGTATTATTGCTGTAGGTCATGCTAAAATTTTGTCCGAAACGTCACTCCGGATGTCACACTCGTCGAGTGAAAAGTACAAACGAACAAAATTCGTTTCCCTTACGACAATTTGGTTGTCATAGTAAAATCATAGTAAATTTGGTATAAATCTTTTTAATAAAATCAGGATTGTTATGGATACTATATATGAGTTTGACTATTAATTTACTATCACATCCAAATCGTTGTTAGGGAAACGGTGCGTTTTGCTCGTTTGTGTTGTGTATCAGATGTGTCCATGTGTCCTCCGCTTAAAGTGTAGGTTTCCGACTTTATTCTTTTTGTTGAATAAAATATGTTTGCAGTTAAAGTATCAAAATGTCATTTGTTACACTTTCGGCATGTGGAAATCCAAAATTAATCCATTTCCCGAGAGCAGATTGTTGTTCCCGAACACCCTATATTTTACCTTACCTACTTTTGAAGGCTTGGAAGCACAAAATACATTTTTACGTGTCATTATAAAATCGTAATATAAAATTTTATAATCGATTCATTGGATAGATTTTTATTTTTTTTCTACACTTTTTTCATAAAAACCAGAGGTTCCACTGCGTATTTCCACGCGTACTCGTACCAAGAAATCAATCGATTTTTCGCGTGCATATAGTACGTATTGTTCACGCGCGCGCCACTTTCGTCCTGTCGGCGACGGTTTGATTAGAGACGCGAGAGACGCGATTCCACTTAAACCGCGTACAGTAACTACGTGTGCCGAGACTTTGAACCTGCGACGGAGCTTTCACGCATGCATGTCCGTCGATACGGTTCGTAATAGTATACAGATCGACTGTAATAACGATAGTGCGGGACATTTTACGACGTGACAACAGACCTGCACTGCAGAACATCAGGACGCGACTAGCAGTGGTGGCTATGATTCTGTTGTCCGCGCGCGAGAGTCGTAATTCAATTCGTTCGCTGGAGGCGCGATGATTAATGATTGTCCTTAGTTTAGGAGAAGATTGAACGAAAAAAGTTCGGGAACCGCCGCAAGTCTACGGAATGTGTTCAATCCGTCGGATCTGCATCGATCGTGTGCAACAATATTAAATCCAACAGCGTCATGTTTTTATTTAATAATGGTATGACAAAAAAATCCGTCCATTAATACTCTCCATAACTAAGGACATCTCGACGCCACCGCGTGTAGTGTAGTGCGGCTATTATGTCACTTATAAGAAGACGCAATGCGTTGTATCTTCGTCTTCTGAACGCACAACATGGCAAATCGGTGTTCGATATAACCAATTTTGTGTGGTCAACTATTTTATATCAGAGTAAACCGACCTTTTATCGAACTCCAATTTATTATATCTGTGTCTTCTCGTAGGTTTTTTACGATTTTTTAATCTGAAAGAGAGTAAAGAAGACTTTAAAATTGTAATGTTTGACATGGTCACAACTCACTTATAAATTTAAATATCGTATAAATCCATGAGAAGACAAGGATGATGATTGAGTTCGATTACAGGTCAGTACATACAGTGTTCTTCACTTAATGTAATCATTTTGATACTGGACAAAACTGATAACATTTATAACATTAAACAAAAATTTAAGAAAAAAATAAAACCTTCGTCGAAACAAAAAATTGTAATACTACATGTACACATGTAGTTATTTAAAAATATTATTTAAAGAATACAAAATTTAAGATTGTTTAAAAAGAAATCAAAATGTAAATCAAAAGTACGAATTTGAAATAAAATCTTTGATTGATGGCTGTTTTTTTTGTGCTGTTAAAAGATCATTCATAAATTGTTCGTGATTGTAATGTAGTTTAAAATTGTACTTCTCCAAAATGTGCACACCTCTTCGTAAAACTCTTAGGGCTTCCCGCGATCCAGAAGTACTGGGCGAGTTACTTCGGTATCCGTTTTTGACTCGAGCTCTATCTCTTAATTTTCAATTTATTGAGGTTCATTTATTTGTGAAATAGCATATAAAATATCTTCTTTGATAAAATGTTATGTATTAGGTGCAATTTCATCGATTTATCAAACTTATAACATTACGCAGCGTATTGATCACACTAACATATTAATATACAAGCATAAACGTATAGTCCATATCCGACCCGTACTCACTGTTTTCGATAACAATAAACGATCGATACCATTAACCGTGATCATAAAAAGCGGCGACCACTGCACTCTAATGTTAAAGTTAACTAAGCTAAATCGGTTTAACTGAGCTGCACAGATTTTGCGTTAGCAAGACGGCAACAACGCATGCGAGCACGTGCGGCGTCCTCTTAACATACTACTTTGCAATATCAATAGCTATACTGTACAATATCACGTACCGCAACGTACTTATATCTATGAGTATTTGGCTTGTTGAGCTGCGTTGTCTCAATAAAGATAGAAAACGTAACACGCGACGTTCTATTATTGCCGGAACGCTGTATTGTATATTAATAATGTGTTTCGACAAAAAAAATAATATAAGCTATACAATGCGACAAGATAAAAACGCTTTGTCACCACCGCGTGGAGAGAGAGAAAGAGATAGAGTGAGGGAGGTCCGCCGCCGCACGAAAGCGTTTTGGTTATTATACGAACCAAACAAATTGCATACATGCGCTATAATAACAAAATAAATATTATTAAGTTTCACGATAATGGTAATGGTGACACGATGTCACTAGCTGTTACGTGGTGTTATTATAATATGCGATATAAATACGATGTAACCGCGTGATAATATATTATGATATAAATCGTTATAATATCCTCATCGTAAATCCTACAGTTGAAGCCAATAAAAAACCGTACCGTCCGCCGGACGATTCCCAGAAGGATCAAACAGACACGTGCCCTCGTTAAGTTCTCGAATGAGCGTGCGGACCGCATTCAACTTGGTCACCTCAGAAGAGTTATTTTTTTCACTCCGACGTGCGTGGGAGCGCAAGAAAATCAAATAAAAAAATGCGCACAATGTATGCCACGAAGATGATTACCGATTGTTAGATTTTCAGAATTTACATTATACACACTCTATACCTGCAGGGCCCGCAACATAAAATCAGCGTACGAATATTATAGTAGACCTCTACTACCCACAACTATAATATAAAAATCAATATTTTTTTAGTTTTTAAACTGAAAAGAGTTGCGATCATTTTACTACTATACTATGCTAACATGGGTTCTGTTAAAAATATTTTTAAAAATAAAATAATTTTTTTAAGTTTTCGATGTTGTATTTACGATGTACAAAATAAACATTTCAAGTCTACTTGAAGATATAGCAAAATGTTTTAAATATTTTAAACGAATATGTCGTTAATTGGATTTTATAATTGATATTTAGAAGAGGATAGCCTTCTGTAAGTTGATGTGCCTTCCTGCAGTCAAATTTGACTAAAAACACTATCTGAACTAAAAATCATCGTAGGTGTTCAGTTAACCTACGTATATACGTATATATATTATTATTTCTTAGTTCATTATTTTGCGTGATTGCACAGGCTCCCCTATCCCCTTGACGTATTGCATCGGGTAATAAGTAAATCACCGAGTAAACTTCAAACTTTTTTATAAAACCCAATTGGAGTTCAACCAAAACAAATGTTAGGATCTGATGAAAACTGTTTTCGAATAAGACCCATCGAGTCGCTCGAAATGTTTTGAGTGTTTAAAAAGTTTTTCTCATGACGATCACAAGTCCATTGAAGACGGACCCACGTTTTGGCGGACCATCAATGCACGGAAACCATGATAACGTAACGCAATAGTTCGGGAGGAAATGCATATAGTGACTGCGTGGACTGAAAGTTCGTGAATATTAGCAAGTGAAATGAGAATCTCCGTCGGGCTGGTTGGGACTGTTTCAAGGATATATTCTTCCTTCAATAATTTTGTACCGTAGAAAAATTAGATACCGGAACTTTTACATCACGCGCCCCGACGTTTCATAATGTCTTTAACGAGATTTCCAACTTCTAATTTTCGTATAGTTCTTTATTATCATAAGCATGCATAACGGTTGGACTTAGTTTAAGATTATTTCTAACGAAAGTATCTGTGCAAATATTACGCGCAACACAACCTAGACGAGCAATAAAAGCTCATAAAACTGCTTAATTTCATGTTTTTAATTATTTGGAGGCTATACAAGTTATAAAAGCGTGAAGGTATTCTTGAAATATATTAATTTAAGTCAAAAAAGCATGATTGAGCATCGAAAATGATTTTAAAAAAAAAATTATATAGCTTTGTATTAGCATGATGATTCATGTTATTGGGATGTTATAATAAAGAATCCGGGGGATGTCATGACCTAATGGATTAAGTGGCTGGGCTTTACATGCATTGTCAGCAGTTTAGCTTTCAGGGCTGGAACACCAACCTGAGAAAAGAAACCGCCACCACCTACTGCTTTAACACAACTGGTTAAGAATGAGTTGACTCTACTTTACTCCTACCGCAAGAAATAGCATGAGGATAATGAGAAATGTCCCCGCAGTTGTCAAAACCACTTTAAAATAAAATAAAAAACCTAAATAAGCTTTGGTACTTTACGGTTATCGCGACTACCCACGATTGTCGCTAATCGATCCCCGCGTTAATATTTGAACAGGTTACTGTGCAATATCCGGTCGGTAATAATTATATCAAATACTGTAATATACAATAGCATATACAAATTATAATGATATGTAATACAAAACGGTTGTAAGGATTGGCTAATTGGCGATATCGGAAACATAAGGAAACACCTCAACGGCTTCGTCAACATACCGATAGTGGCTCGGCTGAGTTTTATCGGTTTATGTGGCGTTAAGCTCTTGAAACGGATAATATGACAGAGGGAAAATAAAACACTACACAAGACACAAAATATCACGAAATTGTTCACCTCGTGTGAGCTATCAATTTAGTATATCAAAATTGTACATCGAAAGACCTGATCGCGATTGCCGACAATCGTCTGCAGTCGCGATAACCGCGGAAGGTACCAAACGTTTGATATGAATACGTTTTGATATCCCTCGAGAGATGGATTTGGTACATCATGTACCGCTATTTTCTTATTATCTAAACGCGTACCGATCAGTTCTTCGATCCGTGCCGGTGGAAAAAAAAATAACGCTTTGTGATTTGTACACGGCTATAAATCCTCCTCGTTCGTACGTCACGGTGTATAGGTCAGTACGAACCTGATCCGAGTCGTTCGTTTCAGAGAATAGTAAAATGTGTATACCACAATATATTATGGCCGCGAACGACACGGGCGAGCGAGCTCGGTAATACGATTAATCTTCCGCCGTGGTATTTTCAAATTATTACGGGGCAGAAGGTACCGCGGTGTTTCCAAATACCGTAGCATTATATTATTATAATGATGACCAAACGTATATAAAATCCGAGTTTAAAACCCGCCCGTACCGCGGGAGCGACCGACGACTGGCGCGGCCGGCTCGGCGTTGGATATAACTTTTCGAACATCGAATACCGCGAGGTAGATAGGCAGTCAGGCAGGCAGGTAGGTAGATAATAATATAATATATTATTATTATTACGTGATGATAATATTATTGGATTTCGAGCTTTTAACTCGCCGACGGCTGCTGCGCGCCATACCGACTATCGACTGCGACGGACGGAGCAATAAATCAAAAATGCGGCGGCGACGACGAGGAAATTGTTTGCCAAACCGCTTATGGACCAGATGAACGCAATAACAGTATTATAATATTAACAATAGTGTTATTATTATTATTATTATTTATTATTATTATCGTGGAGGTGCGATTTTGCGCGTGACGGCCGAACACACCGGCTTTCCGAAGGGCACGGGTATTCCGATGACGTAAAATATTAATAATAATAATTTTCCTAGAATTTCGGTAGACTTAAGTTTCTTTTTTTTTTTTATCTCGTCGTTTAAATGTTCATCGGCGATCAATAATTAGCTTCGGTAGTTGAGAGGAAATTATACTTGGAAAATAATCAGTCGAAACGTGAAAGAATAATATAGTGCGCTTTACAGAAAATACGTTTGAATGTGGTTTTTATCATTTTGTAAATGTCTATTTGCATATAATTAATATCGTCGTAACGTATAATGAACAAATATACCTCAAAGACCGTACCCACATTTTACTTTCCGCGTAATACTAATTGATTTCGATACGCTGCGATGAGGCTCTGACAAACTGGTGTATCTTGGTTCTTAAATATTTAAACGCACCGCTGGGTACCTACACGATTTTGATTATTGATTATTAAATATATAACACAACGTAAATAATACAGGTAATATTTAGAATTCCGTATTAGATTCTGAGAGGAAGCGAGAAAGTTATTACCCAGAATTACCTACCCGAAATAACGTTTTTTGGTGATTCGATATTCCTGTTTATACTTTGGGCAACGGTGATCCTCCGAACGTTTTAATAAATAGCTTTATCGATTGAAAATTTCATACGAACGGTACAAGTATTTTTTTACATACATATTTTGTGCAATACATTATATTATTTTGTACTTGTAAAAAGTTTTACCAAGAAAACCGCAAATAACCGTTTAAGTTCACAAGATTCCTGTTTTGAATAATATACATAAACGTATGTTGATTATTTTATTGTCAAAACTCGATAAATGTGAACTTGTTAAATTGTTATTTTGTACATTTATAATAGTTATAGCCTCGTTATTACGGATGCAAATGGGTTTCCCCGTTTAATTGATCACTATAAAATATTAGGTATCGTGAGAAATATATTACATGAGTTCTTCAAATTTCAATATGGTACCGTTTCAAACACCAAACGGTCTAGATATATTTTACTAATATTACTTATTCGTAAGTCAATATCGTTTTGAAATATCTGAGTCAGCATTGAACTATTCTACAGACACCCAACTTTGCGTCCGATTTCAGTCGCTTTTGAACACACCATGACGGTATATGTTATAATCCTCATCTACGGTTCGTCCCGAACAGAGATTTAATATTTGCATAATTTGTCACTGCTGTACCTTCAATATTTGTTAGTGCACCATGTTACGCTGTACTCTTTTACTATATAATCGTGGACTCAGACGCGTAGTGAACATTTAAATAAAAACCGCATAGTTATTAGTTTATACAACGCCCTATATGTTAGTTTATAATCTTGTACGGCTTACATATTATACATTTCACACACGGTTACACTTATAATAATTTCCTCGTTTGATTTATACGAGTACATTTATATAAATATCTGGTACGAGATTATAATTTGTTCTCGAAGTTCAAAAGTGTCATGTTTAAATTTCAGGGGTTTCCGACTAGGAGACGCGTATGGCACCTCGTAACGCGTAATAATATTATTTTTCTCTTAGCACATAATATGCAAATTTAAAATATGTTCGTCGGCGCGTCAGTACGAAAATAACGGGTATTTAAAAACGTCAGTACGAATATGTGCATCCATCGGGTTGATTGCAATCGTTGAGCGTTTAAATCATGAATTTTTTATTCGAACAAAATCGCGAATAATACTCGCAAAAAGATGCAACATTAGTTGTACACACTACACGTCGAGTTAAATAAATCATCTACTTGATAAGAATTATCAACGTTCGAAGCGTACTCAGATGGTACTCGTCAACGCGCCGTGGTTTTTATTATTATTGAACAATATTATAATTATAAACATACGCTTTACCATCAAGGGTCTCGTAA
The DNA here is from genome assembly GCA_949715065.1 of Periphyllus acericola. Lineage (NCBI taxonomy): Eukaryota > Metazoa > Arthropoda > Insecta > Hemiptera > Aphididae > Periphyllus > Periphyllus acericola. The sequence continues at coordinate 14,850,701 of OX454268.1, read as the reverse complement.
TAAAACGTAACCTGGTGCTAAAATACTAGCGAAAAACCACCTAACGCGTATGTAGCTGTTAAATTTGAATTTTTAAAAGGTGTTTTGTCGTTCACCACCCCCGTAAAAAATCGTTGTTTTCAACATTTTAAATTCAAGGGCCATTAGTATTTTTTTTTATCAAAATATTAAAAAAAAAACACATACCTATACGCTTTTGGGTCGCTATTCGGAAATAAATCTGCAACTCATATAACGCAAGGCAAGCTAAATTTTTAATTCGTGTTTTTTTTTGCGAATTCTCTTATCGTTTTCAGCATTTGAAAGTCGAAAAGAAAAAAAAAGGTTCATTTTCTGGTCGAGAAATTGAGGTCTTCCACCGAACTACATACATAAGCACACCGGTACAAGCGCACTTATGACGTACATAATTCATCGAGACTCCTTTACTTCGGACGCTTAGCTTTTATATAATTATCATCATTATATCGTTTATTACAAATATTATAATATACCGTGTCCTTTACACGATGTATATCATCGCAGAAATCATGTTTACCCGCTTTCCCGGTCAATAATTACAGGAATAACAACAACGATGATGAATCGCGTAAGCATTGTCTTCGCGCCCACCATCGCCGCCGAGCAAAAGCGGCCGTAGGTTAGGTTAGATAGGTACGTAGGTGTGCAACGTCTTCATTCTTAATCGTATTATAACATATAGTCGTTCCAATACGCAACAAAAACACGAAGTACCGCAGCGGTTCCCAAGCTCTTACGACAACGGCATCCTTGAAAAGTAGTTTGTTTTCGAGGAACCCCAGTGCCCAGGACCTAACATTTTTCTGAATTCAGGGGTTCCTATACGCACGCACATTACAATCCAATATTTTCAGTATAAAGAGAAATTTCCATAGTCCTAAATAACACGTGACATTTTCTTATCCTTACTTTCCTCATGTTGTATAATATCGTAGGTAATATAAGAACTCGTATTTAAAAAATAAAAAACTTTTTTTTCCCCCAAATCAAGTAATATTTAATACATTGCTTACTATTTTAATATAGCTCACGGAACCTTTGAGATTAATCCACGATACCTTTTGGTTCCGCATAATAATCTTTGGGAATTTCTGCTCTAGTTGGTGTCATATATCACATATAAGGGCTGCTAGGGAGCTGCAGTGAGTCTACCAGATTGTTAAATAGTTGAAAAAAAAACACAACGTTATACTATATTGTTATAATTGATAACTATATAAAATAAATAGCACAAGTTAAGTTTTAAGACTGCCGATTCAACATTATACGGAGATCGTCAGCAGTACGAAACATATGGATTACAGGAAAATGAGACCCTATAATTAACGATTCGGTTCCTGTATTATGCAACTATACCTAGTTATAATCATAATATTTCCTTCTTAATATTATAAGAAGATTATTTTCGCCATGCGATTAGTCTATATGACTTTGCCTATTTATAATCTTTACAATGTCTAGGTCATCTAATCATATTTTACGTTTACATCATCTAATTATATCACCTATATGACATATATCATATGCTACTATAATATGGTTGGGCACCCTCAAGTCATAAATTAGCTCCCCCAAGTTTATTTGAGCTAAGCATATTGTTTGAATAAGGATAGTTATTTTTGCGTTTACAAGTATGAGTGTATCCCAGTTTACATCGGTAATAACTGTATACAATACACGTGTAGTTATGTCAAAATAACTCACAGATACAATAGACGAATATTCAACGTTTTCTAATGAAAAGCGATTGGTTTCACTCCGTCAACACTAATAGAGATCGTCGTATTAGGTTTCTATTATTCTATGTTTACAACATGACTTCGTTTTTCTTTAATGTTATAATAATTATAATTTTATTTTTAAATCAAAATATTTTATGTCAAGTTTAGCTGTGAGAAGTGAACCACCACCGGTTACCTGGAAATAAATCGTATTAGCGTTCTTAAGTCTTAGAATGTCTTGAATTTAATTTTTGATTTTAATTTTGTTTTTGTCTATACGGAGAGTTGGCGACGGTGTACCTTATTTGTGTCCCATGATGATAAATGTATACATGAATTGCGTCCCACCATATCGGTCAGGTAGTATAATTAATTTGTTTATATAATATTTAGTTTCATACTGCTCTGAATTTTCTAAACTGACATAAAATACATGATTAAGTACAGTGTTATAACATATATCGTAACCTATACTGTAGTTATGTTTGACACATATTTTTCCTATTCAGTCTTTGTTCACACTCTCGATTTTTCATATTCGTGATCATAGTTGTTATTGTTTTGTATGTTTAAAATGAAATGACAAAATATTATACGCCCAAAACAAAAACCGTTGAAAATTGTTGTCGGTTATATGTTTTGCGGCTAATAATGTTAAGCGTTAGAAATGCGCTGTGAACACGCGTATATTTTAAAACCAACAAAAATGATGATATTTTAGTTAACCCCAGAACAACACCGAAACAAAACTGTATTTATTGAAAGTCAGATTAAAAATGTAATGAAAATGAAATCGAAAGGTAAGAATTCGTAAAAATATTACTAAAAAAGTATTAACCAAATTGTTGGTCCATTTACATATATATATATATATATATATATATTTAAGTGAGATTATATTTATAAACCTAATTTTTTACTTACATTTTTGACGTAAAATTAAATTTATATTAAACTTGTAGTGTTTGTTTATATTGTAAACATTTGACGTGATTTATTTATTTAAGTTTATTAAACATACGAGTACTTTATAAACATAAAACAAATTGTTGGGAACAAATACGCAATATATCAAGACAATAAGTACCTTTTCATGACTCATATTATGTGTTCCCGTTGGCGAATTCCTGTTTTTAACAGAGTTGAATGTTATACCGATTGTTCGTTTCGGTCGAATTCGATAAACCAGCAAATTTTTCTTACCGAATGTTTTGTACTAGAGGAAGACACTGGTCTTGAACGTTTCCCGGAAGGTTGGATGAATAAAATGATATCGTCTATCTTTCGTACGCACGTGTGACTAAAGCATCCCCCGTTTTACGAAAGTCGTATTCAAACCCGGGGCGACCGTATGCGCACTTCGACAGTGTTCGTTAGTGCTTATCGTGCTTCGTAAGCTACTCGTATTTCGATCAAAGGGATGTTACCCGCCCGTTTCGGAATTGCGGATTGTTTTAGTTTTTTTTTTTATCGTCGAAGCACTTCGGAAGAAACCGATCTAAACGTTTCGAAGACGCACGCACTATTTCTACGTCGCACGAGGGTGAACATCGCCACGAAAAATATCTATACGCATAGAAGAAGTACTCGTATTTTCACGAACACCCTGTACAATTTTACGTTTCGTCAGCGGAACGTGGTGCGCGCCGTCGTCGATTCGATTTCCATTCAGCTCCGGTGTCGTTTAATTACCTCTGTACACAAAAATATCGCATACGAGATATCACGTTGCGGCCACCCGATAAGACGGCGGCGGACGAAAATAATTTTAAAAAACGCCACTCGACGATGGCGGTGTGGTGGTGAAGAACATTTGCATTTATTCAACGAATGAAAATTAAATCCTTTGTAGATAAAACGCAGGGGAAAAAAAAAGAGAGAGAAAATGCAGAAAAACGCTTAACTCTACGGCATCAGCATTTCTCCGCGCGCGTGTCAAAGGCGCGCAGACCGCACCGGCACAAGGCGGTGTCCGTCCGTTGCGGTTACTACGGTAACCTTTGAATAATATATTATATATACCTATACATCTATATCATCGGTCGGTCGGCGGGTTATTACGTTTTGTTTTGAACAAATTATGCAAACGCGTTGTCTTTTTCTAGATATATAATATGAATATATATATATATGTTTATGCGTTATTTACTCGTCGCTATGTACGCTGTCTATGTATATATATATAGCGTAATTTATGTATAGACAGTAAGAGTGATTTATGCAGAAAACATTTTGACGGTGGTCACGAGTCACGAGACGTACCACCTCCACCGCGAGTGTTGGGGAAAATAAAATATTTGTTTTCGAAAAAAATAATATATATATATATATATATATGTATATTATGTATATAGAAGCTGCGCCGAAAAAAAAATTAATGAAAAAAAAAAAAGGATACACCTGTAAAAGTATATGTATACTGTTATTATACAACAGTAGTCGGTACAAACGGGAAATTCCATTATTTTACGGTTTATTATGTACACATATATTATGTATACTGAAGGCGAAAAAAATAAATATAAAAATATAGGTTTTTTTTTTTTAATGGGACGTCGACGAGTCATGTACATTATTACTATATAAGTACGAGTATATCATATTCTCAAACACGAACTATAGGTTTATATAGACACAATAGTATGTGCGTATATTTATATTATTATTATTTCTGGGCGTGTTTGTACTTGAAATTTTATTATTTCCGTCTGAAAGTAATTTATCTTCTCTCTATAAAGTACACCTATATATATATACTTATATCAGTCGCAATGCTTCTTCTAAGTGGATCGCAATTGCAACATTTCTCTTAAGCTCGGTGCTCTAGCTGTAAATCTCCTAAGTACCTACTACCTCTTCTCGGAGGACCGGGTACGCGGTAGTGTTTCAATCTTCAAAACTACCTCGCACCGGGGTCGAGATATAAAAATAATTGCGATTACTTCGCACAGCACACGCGCCACGCTTATTGTAGCCGCCGGTATACCGTACAAATATTTACGCTATAAGTGGAAAAATATATTGCTAATTACACGTCTTACGGTTTATGCGGGAAAATCGGTTACCGTGAACACTGACCGGTCGCTGAACACAATTTTTAGACAACTTTTTCGTTTTCGCCGTACCATTATCCGTCTTAATAATCAGCTCATCTGGACACGTCGTCGCAAATGGCTGGTACGAAACTTGATAAGTGAACAGTGAACCGAGTACCGTATAATAGGGTGAACAGCCTTGCAGTGATTGATTACTCTAGAATTTGTTTTCTATTAAGTTGTATTCATAAATCGGTTTTTAAAATTATATTTAGACCCGAAGATTTTTAAATCCGTTTTATTTTTAAATTAATATTAAGAAAACAATGTGAAAAACTAAACTATTTTGAATATATTAGAAGGCTTAAAAAATGTAATTGAACCCTTTTGATTGAACACGGTTTACGATCATATCGCGTAAACTATCAAACTGCGGTTGTACGGAACGACCATAAAGTTTAATGTTGAAAATAAAAATCATATAATCAACTAGATGTCTAGTTTTTCTGAGTTCCTTTGATTTATTCAAATTAATATAAATTATACGGGTATGCGCACTTCAATAACTGATGCAAAAGTTTACGAATAGGCAACGAGTAAAAATAAATATATAGATACTGTTTGGGGCTGGTGCGTAAAATGATATTACGCGCACCCGGTCACCTGAACTCTACGTGTTGTACACCACCTATCTACTTCGTTTGGTTGGTGAGTCGTGTGTAGTGTTATATAGCTCAACTAGCAGTGGTTGGGTTCGCCGCGCAAATACTAGTGAGCTGTGCGGTATAATAATGTATTAGTGTGTATGTTATCGTGTGTACTTAAAACCTGATGAAAAAAAAATGGGAACTAAAATATATAACAAAAAACAACGATAACTAAGATGGTAACTATGTTGCTGTATTTAATTAATTAAATAACACGCAAATCATAAATCACCGCAACATAGAAAATTCAATTGAATGATAATAATATAGGATTAATATTATGCAGCCATTTTGGCTTAAAAATAACAATTTAAATAACTAATAAAAGAAAAACTCACTAATTGATGGAGCGCAGACTGGCCAGCTGCAACTACCTAAAAACTAAATAAAGTGCGTCCACATTACGTAATACAAAAAAACGGTAACATCGACTTATCCACGTTCCTTACAATAAATAATAAAAATATATAGTTAAAAAGATGGCGATTAGCGTACAATTTGCAGTGGCGATTTGCGCCCACGAAACAGTATAGTTCAAATAATAATAATTATTATCAATGGCGATTAGCGCCCACAAAACAATTCAACTCAAAAAATAATAATTAAAAATGGCGATATGCGCCTACAATAACAGTTTAAAAAGAACTCGGATGACGCCGCTTCGCGTACGTCAGCGGTTCACAGATGACAAAAGTAAAAATCACACAAGAATATTACAACAACACATATCGGCCTTTTCTGTTACATAATTCACGATAACATAATATTATATACACTCGAATATTAAAATTAACTTAAATTTACGGTGCGTGTGCGTGCGTGTCTGTGTCGGCAGGCGATAACAACCTGACCGACCGATCGCCGTAAAACCACGGTTGTGTATTACGCAATACAATTTATTTATGATCGCCCTGGAGCAGTAACCTAATCTAACAATGGAAATCAACTGAAATCTAGAAATATTGATGAGGATAGATAAATAATGATACATATGAGGTATACGGTAAAATAATGGTTATTATCATTCAAAAGCAGAAATATGAAATGAAATACTCGTTCCGGCAGATGGCAAAACTAATAACAAAACATCAGTTGACATCATTGAATTCGGTAAAACACGACTGAGCATAATAAACCTTTTTAGCAACACGATTGAGCATATCTTATGCGACATTTGCAACATTCACGTTTCCATGATTTTGTGATTTATTATTTTCACGCATTATAACTGCAATTATTATGATACCCTAATTACAGAAGCCACGAGCCGAGCCAAGGTTTATCGACAATGTTATCAATTGATAAATTAATCAATTTCCTAAAACAACCCCAAAAAAAATAAAAATTAATTAAAAAATAAAATTCAACATAAAATCATAAAAACTTAAGACCAAAATTCAAATTATAAAAATACCGAATCTCTAATATTATATTATATTCAAATTGGAAACAGATACCAAAGTTACAGCATAAGGTACAATATAAATTAAATTAATTATTATTGTAGATTTTAACTGTGGCTGAAACCACAATAACCAGCAAGTCTGAATAAAATATTGCAATGTGCAACGTAGAATGTAATGGTTTAATCATGATGTCTATTCTTTTTTATATCTGTATACAAGGTTTCGACCAGAAAGATTGATCTAATGTACACAAACTGGTACTTTTCAAAAAGTAAATATCGTGTAGTTGGTACTTTGAACACGTAATTTTCTTTCTCAAAAGTTTTCTGAATAATTGAGGAAAACAGAGAATGAATAGCAAAAAAACACCAACCTAATTCAAGAATCGAACTATGCATCGTCTAGTATTTTCGTCACGCATTATCTCCAAAGGCTGCAATAACAACACAATTCGTAAAAATTAATAAACATATAAATACGAATCTAACACTAGTGTTATTTTTTAATCAAGCGTACATTGTATAAGTTTTCCTCACAGGACGCACTTCAGCACTTGTATGTACGGGCTATTGTGAACGCATTGTCTAGTGTCTAGTCCATGTTCAATTGTCCACATGGCTTGAAAAACTCGGGCGTTGTATACGACTCGTGGTTACCGTTTACAGTGACCACTGACCAGTGTCTCCGTTTCTCCACCTGGACCCTATAACACATGTGATGAGGTCATCCGTAAGAGGGCGACTCGAAAAAATGTTTTACGAAAATTCCAAATTATTAAGCGTACCTGTGAGTTTAGTTTAAAAACAAAATCATTTGTAAGCACATATAAACCAAATAAATTTTAATTTTAATACATATTTTTCATTTGATCACACGTACATATTTTCTTTGTGTCATGTATAAGCCATTCAATTTGTATTTTAGAAAAATAATTTGTTCGTTTTCGACGGTTAATAGCTACACATTATCAAGATTTAGCCGAGATTGCCATTTTAAAATCATATAATGTCGCGTATTTTAGGGGGTCCGTTACAAGGATGTTTTTCTGTACCTACTCAGCATCGTTTTAACAGACACGCTATCATGTACTATCGTACATTATCGTTTATCAACGAAGTCATAACACATATGAATATAATACGTAATCATCATATCATATATAATTTATTGTTTTTTTTTTCTTAGAATTCAATCGCGGTATTATCAAAATTAAACTGTTAAATTTTTTCAACACCTTTTACATTTACTTCGGGGGAGAGGGCGGGCAGCAGTTACCCCCTTAAATTTATGTCCCCGACCCATGCGGTACATTAATCGGTGTACGGTGTAATACTGTGTGCGCGAGGCCAGCGGAATGGCACGTGAACCGCGAACACGGTACATAACGCGGTTTAATCGATCGGAAATCGGACCACCAAGACGCGGCGGCGACGCCGGGGCGTTACGCGTATTCGTCCCGCGGGTGCGAATATAATATTATATAACTCTCCCTCGTATTGTCTCGCCGAGGGAAAAACGGGGCTAAATCATCGCACGTGAACGCGCATTGTTTACCGCGCAATTTTTTTGCCCGCCGCGAAAAGGTTAATGGCCGCTGAGAACAGACGTCCACTGCGCTATGCAGTCCAAAGAAATATATATATACGGCGTGGAGTATTTTTATAAAGTTTATAATTAATTTTCGTGCCATACATGCGAGCTAATTTTTCTCGCTTGATGATTGTATAATATAGGTATACATGTACGTATATATACATAACGGACAACTTTTCAAACTATAAGACTTATTGTAACGCGTTTTTGCCGCGGCGTTTATTCAATTCGCGTGTTCTAACTGTTTACAAAATATCTCGAAAACCGTAAATCACGTTTTTTTCATTTTTTTTTTTTCATCCGCCATCCCTCCTTACACTTTCTCACCCCCTCCGATCGCACTCAATCCTAGGTATTAGCTTATAAAGTTTTTAACACGAAACGTGATTTATTCAACGGAAAACGAGCTCCGTTCCGTAACCGTGTTTAGAACCCGATGATTTATGCCTTTGAGGTGTTTTAAAAGATGACTTAGGCACACATCTATAAAACGAACAACACGCGGCCAACGAGCCCGTACGTGCGAAACAAAAACGAAAAAATGTCCACAACGCAATAATACACTCTCCTTCGCACGCGTTCCGAGTGAACACACCTGTACGATCGGTTTTATGTTAACGCGAACGGACGCAAATGTTTTTCCAATGACTTGGTGACAAAATTAATTACTCATCACAAAACGGGCAGTTCTCGGACATAAAGTCACGTGCAGCGAGCAGCGTTAATTTATCTACAGATTTTGGAAAACTCGTAAAAAACAATTTACGAATGATTTAAAACGAGAATCACGTGTAGCTGCAAATTCCAGCGTGTCAAGTGTGGTTTTTTGATTTATATATTTATTATATTCATAATATGATAATTTAATAAAAACTCACCCATCGAGATTATCCGGAAATACTCTCAGAGTCAGATTTTAATGTTCCTTCTCATTTTATTAGAAACCAAGCTACACTATCCTAAGATTCAGCATAATCGTCAAAATGATAGTCTTAATGTGCCAATATTAATCGAATGATATCCTCGTGTGATTCAATGATCAATTATAATAATTTCCATGTAGATAGCCTATATTCATTTTACTCAAAAAAGTAAACTCCAAATCAATACGATAAATTATTTTCTCCCTCGTTAACACGAACCAGGTTAACACGAACCGTTTAATAATGTGGACGGTTTTTCCAGTCCCAAGAATGGTCCTATAATTTAAAGTTTCGAAGTAGCATTTTTTGGGTATCCTCTGCAGTTTACACGAAACAGGAACAAATGTTGGGAACCAGACGGTCGTTTTGTTGGCTTACACCAACAGCAGAGTTTCAGAATTCAGAGTTTTTATTCATAAATTAATTAATTTCGTCAGTTCACTTAGCATCAATGTAAACATTTAAAAATTAAAATAACCTCTGTAAAGTATATTTTTTAATGCATAATTAAATTTGGTATAATTCGCAATAATGTACGGTCCAGTTTGTAGTACATATATCGGTATTGCTGTATTGGTCTTCGATAGTGTATCAAACCAACTCCTCTATTAACGCGATTTCGGTGGTGTAAGTATAATTCGCAAACTAAATCGTGTTACGCGTAACGGTGTACACAAACTTATTTTAACACGAACTGCAGGTAATTTTACGGAGCTCTCCGGTTCGTATTGACGAACTCTTATACTTTTTTCGCTTTCCCGTTTTCTAATCCTACGTTACATCTGCTCTGTAATTATTAGTGATGCAATGTTTGCACTTCTGCTTTGTAAACACTGTGCGCTTTTTGCTGTCTTCTCGCGTGTACAGTACTGTACACATTGTAGACCTGTTCAACCGCACTCTTGCTTCCCGGTGCGGTAATTCAATGACAAATAAAATAAAACAAATCGTGGTAAAACTACATATTTATACACGCGGTGTGAAACGTAGGGAAATCGAAATAAATACAAACCTATAGCCAACGACGTGCGTACATGATGACATCCGATGAAGGCTCACCGTTCACGCTGCAGTTAATGACGTTGTACCATGCATTGTTATTAGTTATTACGAACGAAAATATAATATTACAATATAGACTGACAATAAACTTGAATTGACGTGTTTGAATCGATAGACGATAACTACCACCTATGTACGCGCCCCGTACAAATCATATCATTTTAATGCATTCACCACGCACACCCAGGCCCACTTGTACACGGATATGATGTCCTCTGCTCGTGCAAGTGAATACATTTGTTACATCGTTACTTTTGCGCACACGACTGTGCATGTGTGTGTGTGTGTAGGTGTGTGTAGGTATGTGTTAATAGCAACTGCAGTCGATCGGAAGACGTCAACCGTACAGCTGATGCAGGGTTACGCTTGTATCGTGTCGATATGGTAATAATATGTAATAGTATATTATGACTATTGTCGAACGTACGGATATCATTATTAGGTATGTGTTATTCACCGGAAAATCGTCGATAAAAATGGCGGAAAAATCTAAAGTGTTTTTCTTTTTCAAAACTAAAATTTGTTAAAATTTTCACGGTTTCAAAATTTTTTTTAATTTTTCAGCCTTTTGTTTCTGTAGTTTTGAGTCAATTTGACGTATCTTAAATTTTTCATGAATCTCATAATTGAAATTTAAATTGTAGAAAAATCTTCATATGACGGTTTTATTTAAAATTTTCATAAATTAAGTAACCCATAAGTAATTATATTAAATAATTATATAAATGGTTAAACAGATGAAATAATAAATTGAAAACATTTAAAATAAACTTGTTTTTCAGAACATATTTTAGCATTTATTTTAAAAATTTGTTCAGGTCGTAAAACGGTGTACATTTCGGTACCGTTTAGCGCCATGAAGTCCGAGCTTTGTTCATCGTCGAACAACATTCGACGGCCCGCGCGTCGTCACCACTGCACGACGGCCGATAAGTCACCCGCAAGTCAATCGTTCTCCAGGTTTTCCGTCGTCGTTATTTCTTTTTTCTTCCCTCCACTTTTGTTTCCCGTCATAAATTACACACACTTCCTCGTGCACGGACACAACGCCGCGAGCGATCGATAAGATTCGCAATCTCCGCGAAAACGTACAGTAGGTATTATCCGCACTAAATTCGAACAAGTACAATACAAGTGTGCAACACACGGTCCAGAGTTACGGATGGATGTTATGCCAGTGGGTAGAGGGTACTGCACCCCGGTCGGATATAAATTATCCGGCTAACGCACCGCGCGGTCGACCTTTTAGATAAGTTTTACGGTGGCTGCAGAAGCCACGAAGGAGGAGAGAGAGAGAGAGAGAGAGAAAGCGTGCTAAGTGCGAAGGACACTTAAAATACATTTTAAATAAAAATGTATTGACTTCGGTAATGCTGTTCGTGTGTGAAAGTGTGTGGGTGTGTATGTGTGTGTGTGGCATGGTAGCTACTAAATACTTCAATGACCGATGTAAATGGCAACCGGTCGCTAGCACTATACATTTTACGATTTTACGACCAGAGATAGGTTAGCCATGTCGCGCTTTCGTAGTCTCCTGCGAATGCTCATTGGCGCGACGTTCACTGTGTACCGACACGTATTCGTAATATATTATAGTGTTCAACTTTAACGTTACGTATTTCAATTTTTCTAATATTATAAGCTCGTTTTTTCTTCCGTTTTTAATAAATATAATATGTATATTCTAAGACATCCAAAAGAGCGTAATGATGTTATACTCATATTATCGTTGAAGTCACGAATACGGTTACTTTTTACTTAAACAATATTACCGTGGAATCGACCTGTGCAGAACACGGAAAAATATACACCGTTGTCCGTTTCCGTACGTTAAACATTTGAATCAATTTTCAGAAGGTATAATAAAGGCTGTTACATATTACCCGCAGACTACTACTATATAAGAATCTTAATCAACATTCAATGCACAGTCTAAACTATAAGATAGCTAGTGACTTGAATTTTCAAGATATGTTTTTATCATAGTCTAGGCGAGCAATTAAGAATGGATTTTGGAAAATTTTGATTTGAAACAGTTGAAATTGGTAAAAAACAAAAAAAAAATATATATGTTGATTCGTGCGTGGGATACCTTGGTAACACGGGTAAAAAAAGAGAAGGCAATATAATAAAGACAACCATCTCACCTCTAATGTAAGAATAAAATATGACGTTTCCACAACAACAATAAATTTATTGATATCTTGCACGGCAGTCAGTTGCAAACATTTTGTATTTTCATATATTTGATGAGAATTTGAACGAGAATGGCAAATACGATAAAATATTAGCAATAGCGAAAGTACCGCAGAATTTATTGCAGAATAATCATTTGAGATGAGTGTATGATAGCACACGGACTGGAAGCACTCGATCGAACGTTAAAAGATTTGCGAAATAATCAGGAGATGTTTGGAGGCACGATTACAGTGCTAGCCCATGATTTTCGCCAAACACTGCCGGTAATTCGATGATCAACAGCTGCTAACGAAATCAACGCTTGCTTGAAGTCTTCGAATTTGTGGCCGAACGTTAAAACTCTCAGGCTATCAACGGTTATGCGAGTCGCTTTACAAAATGATGAATTGGCGTAAGTACTTTCCAAGCAGTTGTTAGACATAGGCATCGGAAAAATGCCGGTTGACGCTTCCACTGGCCTCATTCCGTTTACACAAGATGTTTATCAATTCACATCGTCGAGAGAAGAATTGATCACGAAAGTGTTCTCGAATATTGGTGTAATTACAAAAATCGTAAAATTATCGTTACCATTGCCATGGTAACAACATATTTCGATTTATTTTGATTGCGTAATTAGATTTGGTGTAGCGTAAAAATACTTTTTACTGAAATTTAAATATTTTAAGCTAGCGAAACAACTATTTAAACTGACATCGCAGCGAAGGGTAAGTATAAATATACTCTATAATCGATTGACGCATGTTTGCAAGATCGTTACTTGAGAACGGCTCGACCGCTGTTTTTATTTTTTTGTTGTGATCGTACCTATAACTGTCCCATTCGTAAATGTTCGTAATTGTTGGTCTCGGCTTATCGGTGGACTGCTACGTGCGAGCCACGAGTAGTTCAGCTCGTGTTGATATCAAATTTAATTTGCGGCACGACAGTAAAGTTTGAACATGTTAGGCCCTGGTATTGCGCAATATATGTACATTTATGTAAATACGCGTGTACTGCGTGTCGACCGTTTTAACGATGTATTTACGTGTGTTTGCGGGTGGTTTAGTAATAATAATAATAATAATAATAATAATAATAATATAATATATATTGTCTACGTAAACACACAAGTATTCGTGTGTGTATGTAATACCCCGTTCGTGAGATCATCCTGTTCACACATTATTATGCGTATTGTATTATTGTATTATTGTCCCTGCGGTTCGCGTTAGCGTTGCGATATGTTTATGATAATATTATAGTATGACGATTGATACGAACCAGTGTGTAATATAGTAATAATATAGTGTAGTATAACCTCCCTCATCATTTAATACAAAATGTGACATGTAGTGAGAGAGAGGGCCAATATTTCTGTGCAATCATGGAATAATAAATTCAAACTCAAATGACGTATACGAACCAGACTTTTTAAAATGTATTCATAACACATCGAACGGCATGCGTACATTACCATCACTTGACAATGTTCCGCGATATTAATATTTTATAATAGTTCTCAAAAAGTAATGCTATTTTGTGAATAAATAGTTTTTAATTTCTATTTTCTCGAGCGTCGGACTCGCTAAGTAGAAACTTCGGTAAGAAGTTAGATTTCCAGTAATAGCTTTGGTTCGATTTCGAGATATTATAACGACGCTAACCATAATCGTCGTTTATTCATGACTCGTTTCAAGCGTTCGAACATATTATTGCGTAAGTATCACTGCACCTACTATGAAACATAACAATCTTATTCAAACAAACACAATTCATATTGATATCTGTAGCTGACCATAATTATCGGTCAAGACGAGTTTAAAACATTTGCGTCTTAACCATTGTTCTAGTTCGAAACATCGTGTTAGACACGCGTCCATAATATCCGGTATAATAGAACTTTATGAGTCGGTGTCGTCGAGTTAACCGGTAACATAGAAACATTAGACATTAGAAGGGATGTATGAAGTCACCGTTAGAAGCATGCAGGTAGGTGTTGCGAGGACAATATTGACAATATTGAAATCATGGTCTACACGTGAGTAACTCGTGTCATTTGTTTGCTATTACGTTAGTTACTTTACACCCGCACAGATTGCACTCTGCACGCAATGGTACGTTTCGTTGGTGTCACGTCATTTCATCGCGGCCAAATGCATCGTGTGTCAATTCACCGTGGTTATTTTATCGCAACGTCAATTTATCGCGTTATAAATAAATCGCGCGACAATTTATCGCGTGTTATCGTTTTTATGATTTTTGATCTCTGCTAATGCTAGCCTCAGTCTTATGACAACCGTCAAATCGTCATTTTACCCGTCGTGTATTTATCGAATACGCTCATTTATCATTATAATAAAATTATTCTATTATGACTTTTCAAATGCTAAAAACTGAGAAAGGGAAGGATATGCTTTGCTACGATGGCCACATTTTTTTAAAAGAAAAAGAAAATGACATGAAATCCATATGGAAATGTAATCAGTATTATAAAAATAAATGTCATGGACGACTTCACCTAAGCGAAAAAAAAGTATCAAGATAAAGCTCAACGTCTAAAGCAAATATGGTATGATTTTGAAAATAGATCTATCGACGACTATTTACAAGGAATAGCTCATAATTTTCAATTGCAATTGTAAATTATATAAATAATGTATATTGTGTAAAAGACAAACAATATTTATTGTGATAAATAGACGTGCGATTAATTGCAACCACGATAAATTGACATGCGACGAATTGACCGCGATCATTTGACGCGCGATTAATTTAGCTACGGTGAATTGACGTATATCCCGTTTCGTTTACATTGGAAGCGGGTAAAGTAATATAGTATTAATGAGCGAAAAGCTTTTTTGATATTCTTCAATAATCACTCATATCATCAACTTTATGCTACGCTTATGTGTATATTACAACCTCATTACGAATCGTGTACACGCTGTAGCGATGTTGTAGTTACACACCCGTTGTTGGGCAACCGAAGCACTGACGATACGCGTTCGGGGGCAATCAGCCTACGGTGTGGTCGAGCCTCTTTTGACGGCGTTTTGATGTCGTGGTTAGGCGTACACATGTAATATTATGTGCTGTACGGGAAATTGCAAATCATAATATTCGTGCAGACGTAGAAGCCGCATAGTGTGTGCGTGTGAGAGAGATATGTATATATATATATATACATACATATAATATATATATATATATATATATAGAGAGAGAGAGAGTATAGAATAATTATTGATTCGAAATAGTCCGCGTGACTGCGGTTGCCACCATGGTATAGCGAACAACAAGACAAAATTCGTATTATTTTTATTCACGAAAACTGTACGATTTTTACCGCTGACGGTAAGCAATCTTTCAGCTGTAATGTACTTATAAAACTTGTGAGATTCCATTAAAATGAACTCATTTCTCGTTAATATAATTATTCGTGTCACTTATTTTGTTGATAAATTATTTTAATCATATCACATTTCTTTCAACGTCATACCTTCTAATTAAACGCGAAATCCTTCTTTAATACGTTTGTCTTGCATATTTTAACGCTTTTACGCTAAATGTTAGTATTTGGATTTTGATTAGATATAAACTCATCATGATTACACAGCTTATACCAAAAAAGTTATTTCTGATCCATATAGATCGACATACTTGTATAATAAACATAATGTTTTTTCCTTGTCAGCATTCATGAAATGTCGGTACTATATGTTCTTCAAATCACTATAGTACCTACAAATCAGAAGTTGTTTAAGTTCTTTTTTACGATTTTACAAATTAATAAAAGTTTATGTACACCCTTATGATAATTTATATACTCAATGCATTATTATTTAGGAAGATTCCGTACGCTTTTCCTAATAGTGAAACAGAGCTAATTCGTAAGCGTTGTGTGTTGGCAACTCTTGGTTTGTAAAACTGTTTGGTTATAATTATAAAACCTCATCTGGAAAAACGTAAATATACCATTGCACTTATACTAATGAAAATAAACTTAAATTGTATTTATCATATATTAAATTAAATAATAATATCGTCGCGAAGTTTTACTAATGTTGAACTACCATTTGAGCTATGTATATACACACACACGTCACACGTAACGTTTTAACAATTAAAATAATCATGTGAAATGCAATTTTAGATTTCTTTACACGAATCTTATTTACCGTACTTTTCATTCTACAAGCCGTACTCGTGCCTACACCTTTACGTTGTAAAGATTATATATTTTTATTTTTTTCATCGCATATTTTACTGTAAAGAAAATAATATTTCCTTCGCAATTACTACAAGACTTCGAAACTTCATTTCAAATGTATTTCCAACCGTTATTAATTCTACACGTTATTCATTAGTGGGTGTTTGACAATGATTGATTTTTTCTTCTTTTCGGAAACTTTCTACCTAACTTTTCGTGATAATGATTATTACGGTTTCGATAAAAATCGAAAAGTGCTATATTTGTATTATGTCTGACAGATTTTTGAGTATAAAATGCGATAGGACAAGTTTCTTGTCACTATTCATTAACAGCACGATGTAGCAAAAGTCCACAAATTATAAGCCACAAGTCATTGTCGAATTGTTGGTGAGTGAACAACATTTGAAATGTTGTACAATAACGTCAAAAACTATATATCAAAATAATTGAATCTTATCGTATTCAATGAGGTAGAAAAATTAAGATTAGTAATTATATTCAACGCACAGTGTGTTTGCCATAAAATTATTTTTTTTTTAATTTTGAATAACAACTGTAATTTGTAAACATTGTGCATACATAAATTGTTTTTTATTAACTTATTCGTTGATTTCGATCGATTTGTATGGAAATATTAAATACCGCAACACAAAAGTATAACTAAGTCTAAAGTTCAGTTTTTTGAACAATAAATTAAATCATATAAGTTATACGATTTCCTTAACTGGGATTAACTTGCATCCATTTGGATATTAATGCAATCATGAAAAGTATTCGAAATAATATGCTATATTTACGTCGATAAATTATGCTCATGATTAAAAATGTTCATAAAGTATCTGCATTATATATGCTAATAATTACAATTATATAAATTTACATAATAATTAGTTAATAATTTCCAATAATTATCAACAAACTTTTCACAGTTTTATAATAACTTTTAATAGGCTTATTGAAAGAATAAGCCTGGTTTTTTCGCAAGTAATAAAATGCTGACTAGGCAAAGTCAAAAAGGCATACAAGGTCTCGATGGACAGACCGTTCAAAATATTTCGAACAGGTGATATCCTTGAAAAGTAAAAACTGAAAACCTAGAGTAAAAGTAAACTAATTATATTAAAAATGAAAAAAAGGAATTATGAAAAGGAATTATAAATTATACATGAAGCAATTTGAATGATACCAAATCTATTGTGTATAATATTACATAATAATAATACAAATAAAAGGTGGACCGTTACGTTTTTCCATTTTTTCACGTAGCAAACGTGTAAAAACGGAAAACTCGGTAGCGTGAATACTTATCGTAAATAATATAATGTAATAATGTTTATATATTCCATAAATTATATAAAAACGAAGAAAACCAAAAAATATTATTCAAATGCAAAGCTTAATACTGACGTAATATTAAATCTAATACAAGACAAATGCTCACTGATTTACGTGAGCAAATAATTGATGGTTTCTTTCATTATTTCGATTAAACTCGAAGAGTTCTCTCAAATTAGTAAATCCCCGGGAAACATTCTGTGCATAATTGGAATTTTTAATTTGATTTTGAATTTTGTATGATTCCAGTTGGCTGACGATGCCTTGTGAAACCCATCGGTGGCCAAGTATGCTTTGTGAAAAATCCATTTGAAGTAGGAGCTTACTTGAAATATAATAAGATAATTTAAAAAAAAAAGCAAGAAACGAGTAGGTATTTGCTTTTTTATCGAGGGACTGGTAAAAACATTAAATTTTCTTTTATTGAAAATTCATTACCGTAAGTGGTTTTTTACAAAATCTAGTACACACTGAACAAATTCATCAGAGTAGAAAAACATTTACGCTAATAAAATGCAATCAACCCTATGACTTTAATCGAATGAAATCTGTGTTGGTCCCGAGTTCAGAAGTATCAAACATATCACTGAAACTATTATAAGTGTTGTAGAAACTTCTGTCGTCGGTACTAGTTAAATTGTATTCCAAAATACATACATCGTTATGTTAGTGTTATACTAACGTTCTTCTGCTGTTATTCTTATTTTACGAGGCCCTAGGGATGAACCGGCCTCGGTGTTATGTACCTTAACTATTATGGACTCATAAAGGGTAGACTATAATAGTATGTAATACATACTATGTATAGACACAACCAAATATTATTTGTATTGTTTATTAAACTATTAAATGTAACCTGTTCTGTGTCTTTGGGATGTCCGTCGTAAGAATGGGGTGGTTATGAATCCCGTTCTCAGAGCTTCGCCGTTGAACATCTCTTCTCAGACTTTCACATCCGAGAACTTCCAATGGTGTCTCCTTACTTTTCGAATCGTCGAGCGCCGCTCCTGGACGTTCAAACACGTCTCCGCGGTGCTCGACTCCCGTCCGTACATTGTCGCATTGTCGCAACCAAAAGACTCCTTCGTCAGCATTATTCGCACACTCAACATATTAGCCGTATCATTTTACGATGATGTACGATTTCAATAAAAGACTATCGTTACAATATGAAAATTTTTATCATTTCCACGAGTGATACCGTTATTCGCTACAACGGGGTAATCGTTCTTCGACCGTAACATCAACCGTCAATAAAAGTATGATATCAAAATAGTGTTTAATATAAGGTGACCAGACGTCCCGTTTAAAACGAGATTGTCCCGTTTTTGGTCATCATGTCCCGTTGTCCCAACAAACTTCGAACGGGACGCTTTTTATCCCGTTTTTAGAAGATGGTCCTGTCTTTTGCAATGGAACAAGTCTTAGAAGAGTTAAAAAATACTAAATTTTAATTGTTTAAAGAATTATAATAGTTTTGACTTTTAAAATGTAATATTATGTTGTTTAATATAACATAAAAAAAGAAAATATTCATAAATATTAAAAAACTTTTATTATATTTAGGTTATTTACTCAAAAACGGTAAAGTAATAAGAAAATAATTGTTTGTGATATTACTTAGATTTGTATTTTTACTCTCTACAGTTGTGTGCATATGTGTTATTAATGTATATGGAAGAATTTTTCTTTTGTGGGGGGGGGGGGTAGACGTTTCAGATGTCCCGTTTTTTTATTTTCTTAATATGGTCACCCTAGTTTAATATCAAGTGTCATTATCGTAACTAAGCATAATAGAAATAATGATTAAGGAGCTCAGTTCTATCACTTTTCAGGGCAATCGAGTTAGGTATTAGTTAACTATTCTATATTTCATATGCTTTTATGGTAAGTGTCATAAACACATAGCAGGTAAATGGGTTACAGATGTAATTTCCGACACGAACGAAAATATACCGAAAGGTAAGTATCTACACGAACAATAATATATCAGTACGTATGCTTCTACACAAATAAAAATGTCTTACCCGACTTTAAAATTAAATGCAATTCTTTCTGAACTGTACAAACAATTGTACACACAGATAGTGTAGATATTGCTACTAATTAATGTACCGATGTGGCTACATTATGTATTCAATATTCTATGTTCAATTAAAAACTGGATGAGACGTTATACATTCTCTTAATAAACCCAAAAACAAACGAATTTTAACCACACCAACTACGCTTCAGTTTTCAGGCTTATAAGTGGGAAGGATATTTGTACATGTAATAACTATTAATCGTGTAGAAGTTTAATTTTTATTTTTCGTGCCGGAATTAACGTGTAAAATGAATTATTTTTGTATCAGAACTTATGCATATGCATATTTAGCTGCCATGACTCGTGTAGGAACTTACATTCGTATATTTTATGCTTCATTTTTATAATACGACATAATCAAATTTCAAATATAATTGCACTATTCATTAATATAATTTGTAAAGATATTTTTTTTCTTCCCTTTCTTTCTTTCTTTTGTTGTTTTGTAATTGCTTTCCATACATTGTTGTGAACGATTTTCATTTTTCCGACACTCCGATAGATAGAACACTTTCGAGCGTTTAGAAATAAATAAATATTATTCCTAATGACTGTGTAATCAAATAGTACAGTTTTTATTTACAAAACCTTTGTCGTAGTCGACATGCGTTGTTCATTTGTATTTTTTGCGCCACCACTTTACCATTTTTGAAAGTTAGTCATCTTATGTTATCCGTCTGGTAGTTTGAAAACGTTTGACGATTTCGCATTGTGCACTCGAACTGTATTTTCTCATTTCTGCACTGCGGACGATGTTCGACAGACAATCGTAGTAAAGAGTGCACTCCGTTCTTAAAATATTGTAGCAAATCGTAATATACTATATCTTCCTCATACCACTTGTACGAACAATATAGTTAAGCGATTTTCACTCGGCAGTCGCTCTCTTATCTTTCAGCATGGCCGCGTTCAATTCTTTGTTTTCCAAAATATTTTTGTTCGCTAAGCCAATTTCATCGAAAACTCCTCTTTTTCCTTAAAAAAAAAAACGAAAAGTCTACAGCTATTGCTCTTTTGAGTTCCCTGTTTTGAATGTCTTTCAGCATAAAAGAAATAAAAAAACAACGGCAAACAATGAAATCACAAAACAAAAATGTAACAAATACAATATAACACACGTGGCTTGAAGTCGATATAGCTTCAACGGTACTGTGCCATTTCACTACGATTTGGAGTTACATCGGCTCGAAATACTGTGAGAAATCATTTTTGGTCGGTAATCAAATATTTACCAATCATGTGATCAATTTGAAATAAAAAATATAACACATCAATAATATTTGATATTATATAGATTAAAATAAAAATAAATAAAAATGACTTCGCACACAGTGAGACTCAAACCAATAAGATAACATTAAAAACACTGCAGATTTCGTTCATACATTGATATATGTAAGTACTTTCCGGGTACCGAATTCATTTAATTGACCAATCGCTATTTTTTGGAAAATAACTTCACGCCCGTCGAGTTTTTTTTTTGATGATTCGCTTTAAATAATTCATTATTTATCAAACAAAAACCATTACGGTTTTCGCTACTGTCACGGGTGCACGTGTGTTATCGCGCTCCGTATCGTTAACGCCTTCGCGGCCGTAATCATTTTCGCTGTGACGCAACACAAAGTAGTTGAGTAACCTAACCGTCATCCTGCACGTCTATCATGTCATCGCCTCGATCATCTCCTGCAACGAGTCCAAAACGGCATTTGTCTAATTCGTTTTTGAGTTTTTTATCGTCCACAGATGGCAAGACTGATTCTGACGTTTTTTTCCGTCTAATAATAATATAGATGAGCGTGAGTAACTACCTCCAATAAACGATAAACGTGCCTAATTCCATTCGCATGCCGGCGATTTATCTGTAGAACGTCAGCAACTTTTGATAATTCCAAAAAAAATTGATACAGCCCACGGGTATCAATAACTTTTCGTGTAAGTCCACACCATCAAGTCCGATCCGACTATCACCAAACTCTATCAACAGTAATTGGCGTATGCTAATGGTACCGGGGCGGAATTTCATACCTTCCTTTCTCACCACATGCGCCGATACAATGTGTAGTAGTCCGGAATTTTCATGATACTACGAAGCTCACTGATATCTCAGATTCTCCGGCGAGGCAAATCTGCGGGGCACTAGGTTTTTTACGTGAATATAAAAAAAAAACCAAAGGTGACTACCACTTTTTTACGTCAAACTGGCGCTTTATGACAACGGTAAATGTCCCTACTCTGCTCCACTGAATCGTGATTAGCTACACGTCAAACCACCATGAACCACCTTAGTGTTGCGATCATTCTCTTCTAATGTTACTGTTGTCACTCGGCCAGGTACGTAAAGTTTGGCGTACATCATCTCACAGTGCATCGCACCAAATACCGCAGTATCACAGCTAATTGCGCCCTATACTCTGGTGATCATATACAGTATCCTTTAGAGGATGTCCAACACGCGAAAAATTGATCACTCGTAGTCACGTCAATCGTACAATGCGGGTCTATCGTATGCTGACATAACTACAGCTCGACCAAAGGGTAATATATCCAACACATAATCCAGTTTCACGACCGAAACAAAAACATTCTTGAACCCACTGCTTTCTCTTCTCGGCATCCTTGTAAATAAACTCACGGTGATAAACACACATAATTATCATCATAAGCCAATTTCCAATATATATTACCTATTTACGTAACTCGTTTTAATTTAATTAACATTATGTGTATTTTTTTTCCTTTTATCTCCCTCTGTTGTGTACAATATGTATACGATATACATCCTATAGTGGGCAAATTTAAAATTTGATATTCAACGCTTTTTATCTTAATTGTTAAGCTGTAATAGCATGTAACTCTAGAAACCAATTAAAAATAAAAAAATAAACAAATTAAATTAAATTAAAACACGCGTGTTTCTCTGGTATTTATCTGGACTTAAAACTGATCTCGTCAAACGTAAACAACGTTGATTACTTAGCGCAATAACAATTGATGTACTTTTTAATGCTCCGTATAGTATAGTTGAACAGTAGCGTTGATTAATTTCGTCCGAAATCGTGTCTTGGGTTGACATATTTCGGGATCCTCAAGCACAGTGCTTCCAAGAACGCTTCTGTATGCCGTAGCTATTGACACACATGCGCACAAAAATAACCACATACACACGCCCACACACACACACATGGTACAAGGCAGTTTAAAAACAATTTCGACCTGTATTCCTAGTATACGTGATGTCTATGTTTACAAATACCTAACATGTTATTATTGATTCAATTAACGCATGCCTTTGGCGCGCCACATACTCCGCTCTGAAGATTGAAAACGCCAAACTTCCCAAACATTCAAAATGTGTATACGCTGTCTGCCAGTGGTGTGTAAAATCAAATAAAAATTTATTTGCGCAGCGTAAAATGTTAATAAACAATAATTATAATATTAACTGTCAGCGGCCAATAAAGATCCTAACCGAATTATGTACTTGTGTTTTACCTCAAGTATAGTTCAACATTACGAGTATTAATCTTATATATTATATCGCACCGTTAAAATACAAGCCACGAATTAGTTGTGAATTAAATGTACAACTGTTGCAGCAAGTGTATATAATAAATGTAATAACGTTTTAAAAAGCAAAATAAACAAAAAAAAAAAAAAAACGTTTTAAAACGAGCCAAGAGATAATCGCAGAAATCCGAATAAAACGCGGTAATCTACTGTAGAAGAAATCGCCTAACGTGACCCGTGAATATCATACCTAGGATGACCACAAACACGTGTGTATAGGGATGGAAAACCAAACGACGTGCACGATACGGGCAAGTCCATTTTCGTGTGCGTACGAAACGAAAAAACGTGTTTCGCACAAGACTGCAACGTCCGGGGAAATACTGGAATTTTATTCGTCCGTGCACGTAGGTATACTACGTAGTATTATTAACATAATGCTCGATACACGCGCACGTGTGCTGCTGCAGTAGTCGGCTAAACGTTTTCAATCGTTTTCGCTTGCAATATTTTTCGCATAACCTGTTCGGCGGGGGTGTAGGAAGACGTGGCAAAGTTCCGTTTTGAAATTCATACCGCTCTCTGCCGATGACATTCCCGCGATACACAAATCGTTACATCTGCCCGCGATACGTAACGCAAAATATTATATTATACTATATATGTATATAGTTCACACGTTTATCGGTCGGATATTCTAACGATAATATATTTCGCACGAGTTCGATCCGGCAATATAACATTCCCTTCCCACGGTCTCGGGCGATATCATGCGTGTGTTCAATCGCCTAGCGGTATAACGTGTGAAGCTCGGACCTAGTGCGGAAAATTTTGCACCGAAAAAGAGTTAGCTCGCAATAAAAATATATCTATTTGAAAAATCGAACAGTTACTACTTTTTTTAACTTTTCATGGTTTTGCGTGTTGAGGTTGGAATTGAGGGGGGGGGGGGTGGGGCGGCCTCCTTCTACCCTCCTGAGCAAAACGGCAGTATTGAACAATGTTATGGTTTTGAGGAAAAATATTTTCCTGAACCACCTTGTAAATAATAATATGCACACAGGGACGAATTGGTAGATTTTTATGTTACGAGGAAATATTTTAAAGGGACCAAATAATTAAATTTAAGGAGTCAAAAAATGCGCCAATATATATATTGTATTCTTTTGGGCTTTTTTAATGGCTTTCTTTAAGCACACACTGGCCAGGTGATAATGTTCAATGACCTGTAGACCTAGCCGTGTGATTTATTAATAGATAAATTAAAGAATAAAACGTCGACGGAATCTATAGGTGTGTGGTTTGTAACCAAACGCCCTACCGCGGGTAAGTCATTACATAATTCACCGTCGTGTCCCTCGTCCAGATAACATTTTAACGGGGCGCGTTTCGCGTAGTTTTCGAAATTGTTTTTATTATAATATAATATGACCAAAACCTGCAACTCGCATAACTTCGTGACGACATGAATTTCTAATAATAATATTATTATATTGCTTTGGCGCTTATTGCCGCCGCCGCCACCGCCGACAGCACGCCAGTACGTGTAAATACGATTCGGCGACTCGGCAGCGCGATGGAGCAATAAAAACGTCGAGCTGCAAACACATACACACACACACACACAATTATATCGAGATTATTATTATTTTTTTTTTTCGAAACGGAATTCCTGTAACTTTTACATCCGCACGCTTTAATATAATAACGATTTTAATATGATCGCAGTGTCGTGTACGCAGATGAACGTATACATTCATTCCCATATCATATACGTGTGCGTGTATCGTGTACACGCGTACGAACCAGTGTGCGTAAAGGTACGCGCAATGTATTAGCATACTTGCATTTTTCGCGTCGTACATAATAATGTGCATGCGATGAATGCGAAACGAGGTGATATTGTATAACGCTCTGCTCAGCGGATAATATCCGAGATACTACACATTATACGCGTACAGTGTAACCGAAATAAAATCGTTTCGCTGTCGACGAAAAATCGTGGTGTGATTTCGTGCTCGTGTGATCTGTACAACGTATTGTTATGCGTGTACCTATGTACTGATATAGTTAGTTATACCGTATTCGACTGTGTTATACCGCGCTGAACCGTACCACGACCGACATCAATGAGGTTTTTTTTTTCTGTTTTTTTTTTTTTTTGTCTCCGTTCGACCTTTATTGATACACGGAGCACTGTGGACGCCCGTATCCAATCGGATTCATACACGGTTGTATCATAAAAGGCAATATATTATTAAAGTCGTCTATAAAAGAACAAATATGAGAAGATAAAATATTCTGGTGTGCCTATCGTCAGAATTATTACAGCGGTTGAGTGTAAGTTGGTTAATATATTATATTTTTAATTCACTATATGAAGGACGTTATTTGACAAAAACGGGGGTGTTGATAACACGAAAGGATATGTTAAAGCGAGTAATTAACGCCGTATCATTCTTAAGTACAGTCTGCATATTATAGTGTACGTATAAGTAGAGATATTTTGATTGTTCCAAATCCAAACATTTTCACTTGCCGGGAAAAACTTTTGTTTTACGTGGAAAATCTCGCATTAACTTTTCAGTATTTCGCTGTAATTGAATATGAGCCATTTTTGAAGTAAGTTACGTAATTACACGTCATATATCTGGAAATTCACGTTTCGATATTCTCGTATTCTCCTTCTAACCTAATTTTCGGATTAGGCACATACGATTTGAACTATTTTTTTATTTTTTTTGCTTCCGTTATATTGTCATTGTGATTTTTAAAATACCCAAATAACCAACACAAAAGTTAAATACGATTAAGAATATGGCATTTTCTTGAGCGGTTATTTATAACTACAATTATGCGCTTTGAATTTCCAGAGAGTGACGTTTGGCAGCTACGACAAATTAATAATTATTTTTCGGCTCTTGCGACCATCTCTTCGGGATCATTACTAAAAGGTATAATAGGTGCATACCTACTTCAAAAGGTTAATGTACCGTAACACGATGATTTCCTATAAGTATATGCTAACCACACGGTTATTCTAGTAATTATTAGAAATGAAAAGGTTTCGACACCGTTACTGTACTACTGATAGTACGATGATTTTGGCGATGCCTCGTCGATAAGACGCAGGGGTCTTTCAGAGTTATTTGCCAAACAGGAATCGTCGGTTATCTTTGGTGTGTACTGCTGTTTGGACGATGAATTCCCCGAAAACGTACTCACTGTCGATCAATTGAAATGGCAGTGTAATTGTTATACGTATTTTACATCGTGTACAAGCGTAAAGTAGTTTACGGACAAATATCATTAACTTATAACGATATGCAAACAGTCTTGCCTCGTCTTCTCCGCGTTTCCGACAGCCGACGAAAGAGTTGAATTCGAACACATTTCGCGTGCCTAAAAGTTTCCGCGAAATATTCCACAAGATGTTTGTACGGTGACGATAAATTCCCGGTAAACAGATGGGCATACGATTTTTTTGTCTCTCCTATAGTGTTTAAACACTCGTGTTTTCCACGACGGATTGTGCCGTGGAAACCGAGTACCTACTGGAACAATGCCGTTTTTCACACATAATTTTCTCTACCACGAAAGTCTTGCATTAAAAGTTGTGCTAAACGCGTTACAAGTGGCCGCGCACAGACACCGTAAACCGGTAACATTCAAATCGCAGGTCTTGAGCCTGTTGTCGACCCGGGAAACGTCGCCAATCACGGAACCGGTATCCACATAATATTTTATCGATATCGGTGTGCCGCTATAAAAATGCGAGCGTTCGATCGATTACCGGCATTCCGTTGCTAGCAATACTTGACGAGTACGTACTATGAAAACCATTATCACCACGAACGAACCACGTGGCGCCGAAATCGGTAACCGATAAGTCACCGGAAACCACGAGTGCGGTCGTCGAGTACGGCCAGTACCGAGACGGTAGGCGCGCGGACGACGATCAGGACCCGGCGTGGGGCCACCAACCGCGACCACTGTTTCAACACAGCTGTTACCACCGCAGCACCGGAGTCGCGTAATTCGCACGTCGTTGTCGCTATTACCACATGATGCGTACGTCGTACGGACGGCGAGTACCTAGACGTGTGCTCGTCGGTAAATATTAATTATTCAGCACGCTGCTTACGTTCTCCGAGCGGGTGAAAATTGCGAGTGGGCACCGCCTTCAATACTAACCTAACGGGGTAGTTCCGCGAGCACGTGTTTATCCGCACCGACGGCATCGTAATAACAATAATAATAATGATTGTTCAACGCCCGAAACACGACGTGTCTCTCGATTCGCTGAAATTCGTGTCCGCGACCCACGCGACGATGTACGTCACATTTCGCGCTGTTGCCTCGTCGCGAACTGCATTGCGCGGCGAGCACGGGTGATCAATAATAACAACGGTATTAGACGAATACACGACAGCGAATGGTTCGGGGCGCTGCTCAGTAGCGCCGAGTGCAAATAGGAGTGAAACATTACAAATCATAGGGCGATTGTAAACCCGGCTCGAAGAAAAAAAATGTTCGAAAGGTCTATTGTAAACTCGGCCCGTGTTTTTTCAGGTGAAAATTATTTAGGTGTAAACTCGGCCCAAATAAAAATACTCTGATGATATTTGAGAACCATTTTGCATTACCCAGAGGACACCACGAGGAGGAGATTCTCATTATCCTCCAAAAATTATTTTCATTATGTAGAATGAAATTCGTTATATTTATGTAAAAGTGTGTAAAAATGTAAATAAAATGTTTAAGTGTCAGATTTTATTTGAGTATTCAGAGCAAAAATTATAAATAAAATGCATTTATGTAAAATCGTAAGTATAAAAAAGGATCTTGCGCGTCAGGTACACTGTTTACTGCACAATAAAAATTTTATTTGGCCTAGTGCAGATATCCTCAGTTGCTTTGCGTTTGGCCACTGCTGTAACACATTGCCTTTGTAGGCACGAGTTACTTTAGAATATTTAATATTTTCTAAAACTAACAATGGTTGTCCACGTTGGGACTCAACTATGCGTGCCATTGTCACGGTTATATAAACACTATTGAAACGTTGTTTCAAAATTCTAGTACGAAAATGAAAATGTTTGTCTCAATGTTTAAATATTTAATATTTTAATATTGGTTAACAACAAATATTGTTCATGATAAGATACAAAAATGATCGGGCCGGGTTTACAACAAAAAGGTAACCGCGGGCCCAGTTTACATTTACCCAAATCATAACCTGCGTCCAACGCTAACAATCGTAAGCTAGTAGTACGTACGTACGCGTAATAATACAACCTAATCGTACCTAATAATCATAACGTATAAACATAATCAAATGAAATGGGCAAGACTCCTGGGTTAGGTGAGACTATGGTCGTGTAGGAATAACAGCGACGGGTGAATGGTAGTTTTGCTGCGTTGGTCTTTTAAACTTGAAATCAATGCACCGCGTTGCTGTCGAAAAAAGATAACGAGTGAAAAATGTTGAGTAGGTCAGCGTAGTCGAACCAAATTTCTTTATGGCTAGGCAATAGACCTAGGCCTTGAAAAACATCTGTATCCAAAACAGAACAGATTTTCCCAACCTGTGGTATGCGTTCCCATAAAGAAACGCACAAAAAAATTGGCACCTGATAACTAGGCTTACCATTCTCCCCGGTTTTAAGGGCATGTCCCGGTATTCCGGCCGGTCATTTAGTTTATCACGCTTAATTGAGGATAAGAGAAACTGGTGACCCTACTTATGACGGAACGATTTAGAACTTAATTTATTCAAAACCAGATCGTTAGTATGCAGCTCGTCGTATTATTAAATTGGTTTAAATTGAATACAATTAATCATTATGAAATGAACAAAACCATCGTCTTTGAACATTACATTAACTAGGAAATTTGGTTTTTTTTCTATCATACGTCGGTCAATATTTGTTATACCTAATCATCGCGGAACGTTCTATATCAATTTATAAAAATCTGCCGACCAACAATCGCCGTGCATTTAAATTTGATAACATTAAAAAATGTCAAATTTGACAGTCCAATTACGCAGGTAAACGTGTCATTATTTTTAAATTCTTTCCAATACCAAACCTTTTTTTCGCTGTAGGAGAAGAAGATGAATAAATCAAATCGATAAAACAGAGTAATTTTATGGTGTTAGGCCGTGCGCACATTGGATGCGTTTTCGTACGAATTTGATTCGTGCGAACTTGTACGTACACGTACGAACGATCCCTATCTACCAAATACTATTTGAGCTGGGTGCGATTCGTCCGTACGTATACGCACGTGTGACTTTGACGTACAAAAACAATCCGAACTTGTCCGGATTTCATTAACGTTCGTACGTCGGAAATGGATAAATGGAAATTGGATAGTGAAAAATGTATTAGTTTAATTTACCAACACACATGTTTATGGGATCAAAGTGTTTCAAGGTATCACTTACGTGACCTTCATCGCAGGGTATGGCAAGAAATATCCAAAGAAATAGAAATTACTTAAAATTTTAAAAAAAATAAATTTAACTTTTAATTTAAATATATTCCCCATTCGGTTCTACGATAGTGACCACGACGCAGTCGTCTCCGGATTGGAAAATAATTATCTTGAAGATACAGATTACCCGTTGTGTTCCAGGACGTCACGAACGCGATATCACCGAAACACTGAGTATTTTACGGACAAAAACGTGTTTAGTGTGCGCACTCAATTCGTACGTTTTTCAGGAAAACAATTTCGTGTCGAGTGTGCGCGCGGCCTTAGACTTGTAGAGTAAGTTACGTTATTCTTGTCAAAAAATGACTAAAATATAACTCGCTAAGTTTAAGGAGTAATATTTTCGAATTTTCGACGTCCGTAGAACGTTTTAAGATCAATTCAGTTTTGTGAAATAACAATGTAGCAAAACGGATATTGCATTTAAATCGTAGCATATTTTTACCCTTACGTGTCTATATTAGACGAGCCGTTTCCACTGTTTGCGCGCGGTCTCGGCTTCACCGAAATCCGGACCGCCGGGTGGGCGAAGTGGTATTGAAGAATCATTCGCGATCATTACCTCGTACGCGCCTTACACGTGTATGTAAAAATCGACGATTACGATGTACGCGTGTGCGTGTGGCAGGGGCGAACGCAGGAAAACATTTCGGGGGGGGGGGGGGTTTGAAAAAAAGTAAAGTTTCATAAAAATTCTACTGTATTATGTATTACACTTTTGTCTTTTACTATTTATTTTAGGCACTTATAAGTTATAGTATATACATTATATACATATTAAAATTATTACATATTATAGATTAATTAATTATTAAAATTTGTCAATTTACATTATAAAATAAAATCTATACGTCTTGGAACTTTTGCTATTATATCAATGACCTCTTTGCAAGTCATGTCCACGTCTCTGTATAAGTTTAATAGCATCAATCCATTTAATCGATTAATGTCTTAATGTTAATGACAATTTTATATCATGTTAAAAACGAGTCTGTATCAAACATAACTTGCAAAGTTTCAACCCAGCTTGTTTTATTTTATAACATAAAACATATTATAGATAGTTTATAGTTTATTATATAGATAGTTAACATTAATTCACATTACGATTTGCGTCAGATTGTGACTAAATGTGACATCTCGTGTTTTCGTCTTCTTATTGGTCGACTGCCTACGATTAATCTGAATCTACATCAATCAAAACATTCGAATCTGAGGTAGTATTTTTATTTTCTGGTTTAAAAAACTTTAAAATTGTACTCATTTTTAATTTTTAATATTTTTATATTTGCTTTTAATATTACGTCATAACTCATAAGTATAGCAATTAGCAATACGCTATTATGCGACAATAAAAACTTTAGTGTACACTGTACAGCACTACGCCAAGAATGCGAGATATTATGTAGTGTTCGTTGGCGGTGTGGTTTATATTGAAAAATTATAAAATTTCCAGAATTATCTTGATTCTAGACAATACGGGTCGTTGCGAATTTCCGGCAGGCTGTAATATTATGTGGGTAATTACACTCGTCGTCTGTCTTAATTACGTACATCATCGAATTGGCGACGAAAGTTATAACATCCACACTTTAAAACTGCATTATCATACATTTTCATGGTAATTTTACCGAACTGTATACATCAATTTACAAACCATGGTGGACGAGAAACTTTTTAATAACTAATAATTTATTTTATTTTAATTTTTTTGAAATGTTATTAGTAATACATTTTGTAAGTCAGATAATTAATTTTTTGTTCCTGATATTTCGGGGGGGGGGTTTCAACCCCCCCCCCCCCGCGTTCGCCCCTGGCGTGTGGGCATCAGTTACAATAGGTGGTAATACGTTTCGCGATCGAGAAGGCCGCCGGAATCGAACGCGCGCCTATTGTTTTTACGTGTAACAGCTCGCGGTGTACCGGCTGCATCGGCTTGCGCTAATATAATACACCGCTCTCGGCCGTAAGGGCCGTATAACGCGTACACCCCGCCCGCACGTATATGTATTAATATCATTACACTAATCGTCGGCGGTTGAAGCACATGTGCGTGTGAGCCAGGTTCAGCGCGCGCGTGCGTAATAATACGACGTCGGTGCGGTATTAAAGTGCTGCACACACGTGTACAATGTTGTGCGCACGACGGTAGCGGAGAGGCATTTCGCCCGAGCTCTTGCGGGGCCTTACTCTACGTATATATATATATATGTTCCAAACATATCCTCTCCCCGCCCCGCCTTCAACCATTGCGAACCGGGTTACCGTAACCGAGTTAGAGATTAATCCAACTTCCTTTCCCGGCCACCGAAAGCCTAGGGTGTACTATACATATATATATATGTGTGTGTGTGTGTGTATATACATCATTACTCGTAATACACAGTCAAATAGCATACGTCGCCGTGTGTACCACCACGTGAGCTATTATACATGTGCGGATTTCGTCTATCTCTCACTCTCTCTCTCTCTCTCGCTCCCTCTCTCTCTTTCTCTCTCTACATCCTTCTGTTCTATCTATATTTCTTCTTCCAACCCGTTGCAAATATATACAGCACGAATACGTTACAATAGAAACAAAACACGACAAGTAGCAGTCCGATTCGGTGATACCGAGCAGTCGATACGTGTTTGACCGCCCACAAGAGAAATACCGGACGTATTTCATCGTCCAACATAGGACACGAAAAAAGCGTCGATGAGGACGTGCCGGGAACACTTTTCCTACTAGTATTAACCGTAGCAGCCGTGCGACGAACGTTTTCAAACACGAACTTATGTTATCCCCATGAATAACGAACGAGTGCGTATAACTTATATCAATGTACTTTCGACGTTTTTCAATACGTTTTCGGCGAAAAATCTCCGTACACGTCTAAAGTGCCGCTTTTAATAGTCGTGCGATCACGGACCGGTTCTAAAACATTACGATTTTTCCGTACTCTCTACTACGCAGTATTACAAGAAAGCTTTGGTTACCATATTGGTGTCCCGGAGAGAAGCGCGTTGTTATCTTTGTGCCACATGACGAAAACTGCACATTTTTAGTCAATCACCACACGATCGGTGTTCTACTATACTGATAAAGTCACCAGAGATGGTTCTAATCAATTTTCGATAATATTCCGTCTACGTTTAGTAAAAAGGATACGATATTCGGGTATTTTTATAGTAATGCAACTCATGGAAGTTGAGGATATAAATAAAAAAAAAATTTGGCCTCAACGATCCCTGATGTTGACTTCGTGTCGGTATTGAAACTATATTTTTAGAATCCTTCTCGCTCCAATACTCATAAATCGTATACTTATGGACGAAAAGTGAATAGTTTTCGCTATGTAAAAGGATAAAAGACGAATAAGACAACAACAATACACGTAATTCTACACTTCAGCAGCCTATAAACGTTTCATTTATCACCAATTAAATTGCTCAGTGTAGGTACAACAAGTATATAGTTGTATCGAATTCAAACATTGTACATATAACCGTTTACGGGGAAAAAATATATATACTACATCTAGTATATTTTGTAAAATATATTACCAGTCCTTCTTCATCGTTAACATGAATTATTGAATAACGCGAACTGTTCTTCCTGGTTCCGAGAAGGCCCTAAATACTTTAACGTAGGAATTTCTTGATTTCCTCAGCTTACACGAAATTCAAACAACTTTTGGAAACCATATATTAACATTTTTTTTTTTTGTAAACACAAACAGAATAAAGTTTAAGAGTAAAGAGTTTTTTTTTTTTAAAGTTAATTCATTTTTAGTTTATTTAAAATAACATAAATCGTACATATTTCATAAAAACATAATAAAAATTATTATAACTTTAAATAATGCATATTGTACTAAACAGAATCGAGCACTTTTTAATTACAGTAATTCCATAGTTGTAATTGAATTACTGGTATTTCAAGTAATTTGTAATTAATTACCTGACACTTGTGTAATAATTGATTAGAAATTATCGAAATTACTCATTTTTTTTGTTAAATTAGATAAGTGTATTTGCAATAAAATGATACAAGATGAATACAGAACAAATGCATTATATTATGATAGTCTACATGTCTACTTTCATTACATTATGAAGAAATGTACAGTGTACACATTTCACAGTATAAAATTAGTCTTTCACCGATTGACGTCTCGCCGCACAATCGTTTTGACTTCTTGTGGACCGTCATCAATATAGTTTTTATAAGTTTCATATTTTATATACTAAATAAACTAATATGTTCGTCGGTGCGTTTGATCAACCAATTTTCGACAAAACTTTTTTTTAAAATCAAAATAGTTAATAATGGTCAAATACAAACAGTTTGTATTTGATGCAACAATTTAAAGGCTGTAATTGTATTATTACAACATAAGAACTATTCTTATCTAACTTTTATACTACATTTCTGCTTTTTTTTTAAATTGTAGTTTGTAATTGCAAATAATTCCATTATGTATTTTGTTATTTGTAATAACATTTTATATCCTAATGCAATTTGAATTTTGTAACCGATTACTGCAAGTTTACGTAATTTGTAATTTATTACTTTTTTTCGAGTAATTTGTCCTTCCCCAGTAACGGAGACCCCACAGGGCACAGGCCATATAAAGGACAGCATCTTTGGACGCACAGTATAAGGACCCGGTTAATTTGGGACCCGTCTAATCGTAAATTAAAATTTTAATCTAGATACGATTCTCAAATTTTTAAATACTTCAAATATTTTGAATATTCAGCGTATTTTTAACGATACGACATAAATATTTGAGCAGTCAACATGTTCTTGAAATTGATCTTGAATCACAGCAAATAGCGGAAAAAATGCAAATACACCAAGTTTTTCACGTAATTTTTAAAAAGAAGAAACAGTGGCATCAGCCAGATTAACTGCTTCTTTCGAGTCAAGATCAAATTTTAATTAAAGTTTACGGAAAGGTAAGAAATACCATATGAAAATAACAACTTATGAAACGGTAATAATTTAAGTTTCAGTTGAAAACAAATGTTATTATTCAATACAAATGTATGATAATAAATTATAATGTTTACTCTGATAACTAAATAAAAAATAATTATTTATTATAGTCAGCAGGGAGGTATGAACCCCTTAACCCCCCTCCCATTGAGCACGCCCCCGGTCGCAACAACAACGATAATATTACAGTATACGAGTACAGGGACACGCCAGTACGCCACACGCGTCTTCATTGTGTCGCTCATCAGTCGTCGCAGCTGCCCGCGATATTAATTTTCTGGATTAAAACGCCGCACGTGCATACCATTACGATCATACTCCGTATAATATTGTACCACAATGTTGTCACTGGACGCGTTATAAACGTGAAATAACGCATGTATATAGTACAGGTATATATGCGAGGTACTTAAAAAAGGCTTTCAAAAGTAACCAACTGTTTGTGTACACAGGGTGTTCATGACTTGACGAACGAAGTATAGGTTACTTCCGGGTTCTATTCAATATTTTCTCCGTTACACTACGAGTAATATGTTGACATTTTGCTACATTTATAGTGCAGTTTTGATATATTTTTTTTTTATTTAACGACTTATATCATACATTTTTGGAAAAAAAGTTGAGATAACCATATTTTTGTAAACCTGAATTTTTTTAAAATATTCGGTGTCTTATAACAGATGTTATCCGGAGATTTTCAGCGATTTTTTTGAAGTTGGTGAACAAATAATGAAATGTTCGTGTTATCATTAATAGTTATTCAACCTGCAATGCATATAATGGCCATATTATGGACTAATAAAATTTTCGAAAAGTTTGAAAAATCATAGTAAATAAATGATTCGAAGTTTATAAGAAACTTTACCATTTATGTGTAAAACGATTTAGAATTACTAGCAACTAGCTGAAATTTCCTTTCAGAAAAGTACCCTGTTTGTACACACCGGAGTCATCCTTCCGGTAGTAAAAACCGTGAGTAAGGACACACAGAAAACACACACATTATAGTAAAAGCAATACATCTCTATCGTTTCACTCGGAATCTAAAAAATGTGCAAGTCATCACTGATTATTGTAGCGCAGTATATTGTAATAATAATTTAAAAAAAATAAAACGTTAAAAATTATTGAACGGTATACGAGAGTTATTTCATTACAGTCAAATCGTACACATTGAAACACCCTGTATATAAACGCGTGCGTATTGTTGTTATTACGACCGGCCCATATAATAATAATAATAATAATGTATTTTATACCGGCTGGTACTTAACTTTCCGGACGTTCGCAGCGGTATACAATTATAATATACGACCATTGTTAGCTTATACTATTGGATTATTATTCAGCGTGTGTTTTCGCGAATCGCGCTGCGAATAACTGCGCGTATTCAATTTCCATTCGACGCAGCTTCTTCTACTTCGGTCGTCTGCCAACACCGCGTATCGCGCGCGTCACTGTACATTATTACGCGATTTCGATTCGTTTATTATTTTACAATTTTTTTTTCTGCCCTCGTGCTCACGCGTATTATAATATTATCGCATTATATTTTAATATTGATTTCGTTTATTCAAATGACGGTCGTGCACGCTTTTCGGTTTCATCCGTCCACGAAACGCGATGATATCGCAGCCCTCGTCAATCTTTCCGTGTTTTGCACGTTTCCCGCGTACCGAGCGAATAATAATTACTACACAACAATAGACGGACAAGAGCGTATTTTAGGGGAAGGCGAAGAGGCGATCCCCCCCTGGACTTAACTACTTTGAGTGTTGCGTGGCATTTTGCGTTTCGACGTCCGATTCTATGATTGCGTTTTATGCGAAATAACATTGTCATAAGGTACTTCTGGTTTCTTCGACGAAATAAAGTTCGGGTCGAATGCGGATTCATTCAAGGTCTACCTTGGATGTTTTTTTAATGATATAAAATTGATGATTATCAGCTATCACATGTTGATTTTATTAAACCATCTTCGCTCGTTTTTAACGAGTCGTATTGCGGTATTCGGTTTAGTACTGAATTTTTATAGAACTGTATCCGATGAACATTTTAAACAGGTTTGCTGTACGTAAAAATTGTAAAGATTTCATATTATAAATGGTAATCAATGTTTGAATTCTTTATGAAATCACAAAATAAGTATTTAAAATAATTATGACCAATGCTCGACTATATCGTGTGAAATTTGAAATGTATTATTAAAAATTATTTGTATGGTAATAGTTATCGTGTTTTTCCCTATTTTGTTCTCTTCCCTACAGCAATCCAATCACCGTATATAAATTAACAACGGCACAACGTAAATACGTAAAAATAATTGTTATTTTTCTTGCAAAAAAAAAAAGTACATAAATACAGACGATTTTCCACTCCTCCCCTCTAATTTATGGTCCGGAGACGCCCCTGAAACCGATAATAGTCGTAAATGGTCGTCTATGCCCCCCCCCCCCGCGGGGAACTCGAGACAGCCACTTTTTCGATACGTTCTCTCTGACCCGACAACGATGACGAGTTGGTAAACTCGTCCGGATTTGTTTTTATAAAATATTATACAGCGGTTTATTCCCCTTCAGCACGTTAATGACTCAGCGGTCCGCGCACGGCATTAAAGTCGCTATTTATCGTGGCTTGTACTTTTCAATGTTCAGAAGGGGGGGGGGGGAAACAAAAATTCGAGATTACACTTTCATAGTGCGACTGTTAATAATGTACATTTTAAGGTCACCGTCGCGGATGTCTTGTGTCTCGTGTTTGTTTTATTTGACAGCGCACCACAGTAATACTGCAGCACTGTTTAGAATGAATTCGCGTCATTGTGCACCGTACCCACGTCACGTTGGTAGCAAACGTTAAAGTTTCTTCGACGAAATTAAAAAAAAAAAAAAAGGGGGGCGTAACATATATGCGTACACTGAAACTCGCTCGACGTTTATACGTAATACAGTAGTGACTCGGTAATTCGAACCTCGATAATTCGAAAAACTTCATAAATCGAACTTAACGCTTAGTCCCCTGAGAAAACCTCTATAATTAGAAGAAAATACATGTATTCCGGTCCCCTCGATAATTCGAAATGTCTGTCAGTGGTACACACTCAATAATTCGAATTTTTTTTCCAGAATCTCTATAATTCGAATTCCCTTAAACGCGGTTATACGTATCTTCATATGTATAAAGATTACGTACAATCTGACGTATTCGCAATGAAACTAATAACGACGGTAATTAAATATTATCGTAGTTAATAAAGAAGCAAAATATTTTATGTCAGGATTGCGTCAACATTTCGAGCAATCTGAAATAGACGAAAACAGATGCGATACAATTTGTAATGCCATCAGTAAGTTAGATAACGCTATGGGACCAGATTGTGGCCAACAATGTAACACAACAAAAAATAACAGATTTATTTAAAATGTAAAATATAATAATATCAATTAATATATTATGTAAAATATAGTACATAATATGTATAATATATAAATGTAATACATACATATAATTTTTCAGCTCTCTTTAATTCGAATTAATTATTTTTCCCTCGATTATTCGAACACTCGTTAAATCTAAAACCTCTATAAATCGAATTTTTAGCTCGGTCCCCTGAATTTCGAATTATCGAGTGACTACTGTAACGACTTACGCGTACCCGCGGCTCCGCGTTGATCGGCGACATCCCTGCGGACGGGCCACGGGGGTTTTGCCGTGATAATATTACAGGCAGCTCGAGAAAATCGCCGAGGTTAATAATAATATTACGATCGGTACCGGTGCACCGATTTCTTACGTGACGATCGCGAGAGACGAAACAATGGTTTGTTCTTATAATTTTTTTTTTCCAACAAATCGTGTCGTAGTACCGCGGTTACATGTAATTGATTAATTAATGGTGACTGACGCGTGCACAGTATATCATTATGCTCCGGTGGATCACGTTGAAAGTCGTACAGGTCGATTCGCGAGAACTGAAAAACTGTCGAGTCTCTTATAGTACGGCGCGTGCGGCACCGCAGCAGTACTTGGATGTATTGGCGACGCTGGTGATACGAATTTTCCAGGATAACTATACCGTGACAACGTACAGTTTTGTTTTGATCGCGTGATGATAACATTCAGTGTAACGTTAAATATTTTCAACCCTTCGCTGAAATTTCAATATTTTAAACCGTTTATAATGTGTAACAAAAATGAAAAGCTGACCCGGCAGCGATGGGTTCGTCTCGTCCAAGACTGTTCCGCGCGAGCCACGGACAATACGCTACTCGTGAGTATCATAAACTCATCCTCTCGACCTATTTCACTCAGAATCGTGTTTTCGAAAGCAATGGTGTACATTGGTTTCAAATTTAAAAGACCAATACAGCGTTATGAATCACCCATCCCTGTCACTCGCCCCACCTAGGAATCTCTCCTTTTTCTCTTTGATTACCATAAAAAGTGAAAATTTGGAAAATTAAATTCAAATAATTTCATCAGAACGAGTAAAGGACCGACGTTTATAGGAACTTTTAAACGTCGTTTAAGACGGCAGTGAAAACATAAAATGGAGTGAAGCTTTGGTGAAAAAAGATAATATGATGCAGGTACATAATAATAATTTAATTATTAACTTTAATAATTAAAACTTGACAAATTGACGACATTTCATAAATAGTTTAATGTTATATTATACATATTATAACAACACGTATATTTAATTGGTAATAACTAATAACTAATAATTAATTGGCAACGTTTATTGGAAATGGTTATTGTAATCGGGTCGTTTTTAAGGTAAAATAATTGTACTATACCTTTTGTTAGGCCTATAACGTGCACAATCGTATTCAACGCGAAGTTATTATGATCAAAAAAAATAATGTCAAAATAAATTTTTTCATTCTCATTTTACGGTATTCTTGTGTTTTTGTAATCTTACCTGTAACTGATGAGGACTTGCCACAAAAAAAAATCCTGGACACACCGCGCTAGTGTTCCAGCTACTGGTCCGCAGGGCTGGGCAAAATACCTCAAACAAACTATCAAAATACAAGATACATTTATAATTAATATCCAAACACTAGATACAAGATACTCTGATATTTTTAAAAATACTAGACACAAGATAAATGTAGCAGAGATACATGTAAGATACAAAATACTTTCTACATTTATTAATATTTATGTATTTATTCATTTACATTAGATACAATAAAAAAATAAGTGTTTATTTATAAATTAGCAATGTTTATCTATTATACAGTAATTTATATCCCATGTTTTAAAATAAATTCCTGGTTACCTTTTAAAGAGATTAATTTTTGAAAGTATCATCTAACATACTATATATATCATAAATATGGAACATGAATAAGTCCGTCATCTGAAGATGTTAGGCATGTGTTATATTTTGTAAATATTTTTAAACTGATTACAAATATACATGATACTTTTTGTACCTATATATTGAAACACTGAACGATAAAAAATGCATTACTATGAGTAAATATTGTGTACGTTGCTCATTTATCGAGTGAATGCCGACAAATAATGATACCTATATTATCGCATATTATTATAAATTTATAAGTACTTTAATCTAAGTTATAAATAATTATTATTATATCATTATTTTTGAATGCATCTAGAAGTATCTTTAATCATAAAAGATACTAGATACAAGTCGAAAAAGTATTTAAATACACGATGGATTAAAATAATGTATCTTGATACAATATACAAGATACAATTGTATCTCTGATATGTATCTTAAATTAAATACTAGTATTTAAGATACTGCCCTGCTTGGTCCGTAGTGTCTATAACAATTTCAACATTGCGCATTTCTATTGTGCGCTGAAATACTTTTGAAAATGTACTCAAACAGATGAATATTAACAAATAATATATTAAAGGAGCTTTATCATTTCAGAGTGATATATACCGAGTTAATTTCTTCGAGAGTTTCAACTCCCATGGTTTTTAATTAAAACAAATTATTATTATTAAAAGGTAGGTATATATACCATATGGCTTAGATGGCGCGGTTGGATAGGACCGTCTGGCTCCGCGGTTAAGCCTCTATAACAATAATTGTATCCGGATGGGTGACCATTCGAAAATATTTAGCAGTTGGGCGTGCGGTGCAGTAAGAGTCTTACTAAATTAAATAAATAAAAAATACACGCGACCGAGATAAAATTACGCATTCGAGATTTGAATGGAGAAACTGCGTTATAATCAGCTAGGCTCAAGAATCTAGATTATTATGTGCTATATAGTGATATGGATTATTAAAGGATATTTTTTTGTTTTGTTTTTCAAAATTCATCCATTCCATTAAGCCGAATAAGTTTTCAACTCGGTTAGTTCGAGACGAATAGGTTAATGTTGATATAATTTTCTGAGTTTCATCAATATAAAATTGATTTTGTTAGTAAAATTATTTTTCGTGTTGTTTAACATCAAGCGGCTTCGAAACGCGTAAGACGTCAAAAAATCAATTAACGTTCCATTATAATATTAGGTCTTCTATTTTCTGTTCTTATAAGCGTACCTACCTCTCGGGACCCGGCTCAGATCAGGGAGGAAGGCAAATGGGGCCTTGGCCCCGGGGCCCACAAAGCAAAATCATGTAGTCTTGTATATCACATAATTGGTCAAATAACTTTAAAAATTCAAAGTTATTATATTAATTTTTTAATATAATATTATATTAAGAATATTAATTGTTTTAATTAATTTAAAAAAATATTATAGTTTTATATTGATCAAGTTGTTATTAGTGTAGTATTAAAAAAAAAAATATATTGTTTTTATGAAAAACAACAATTCTTGGGGCCCATTAAAAAATCTGCCCCCAAATACGTTTAATCCGGGCCTAGCTGGAACATGTAATATCCTCAATAATAATATTACGGTGTCAAAGCAAATATTGTGTACGTTACAAGTAACTTATAATACTTGTAACGTGGTGGTAATAACAAAATACGTACTCCGCCGTAGATCTACATTTTATTCTTATACGCACAATGTACCTACGCGCGTGATCATTTCAGTAGCATTTCCTTTCCAAATTCGTGATGAGGTGAAAACTTTTAATAGAACCTATACCTACGCACTGTAAAGCTGCGGCCCCACTGGGAGCGATTCTGCGATCCTGCGTTTCGAGCGTTTCTGCGATTTTACACGCGCGATGTCCACTAGCGATTTTGATGGGGACACTTTAGCGATTTTACATGCGTTTCTAAATTTTTTCCATGGCGCGTGTCCGTTTTAGTTTTCATTTGCTTATTCGGTCGTCAACCAAGATGACGTCCCGAAAAATGTTACTGGCTGAAAGTGCTTCTTTAATTGATATTAAAGTAAATTTGGTTGAGAAACGTTTATGGGTTCACGAAATAAATAAGCATAGACTATCTGAAGGGGAATTTCATACACTATTCAGTAAATTAAAAAATCATCCAGACAAGTTTTTTGAGTACTGTCGCATGAGTGAACCTACTTTTTATATAATTTTGGAAGCTATAAGAAGCGAAATCGAAAAAGAAGACACCAACTTCCGAAAAGCAATACCTGTAGAAGAAAGGCTATTTCAACGTCAAGTTTCAACGATTAATCGCCGATTATCAAACTATTTTGTTTTTTCAGCGATTGCCGCGCGTGTGACGCTACACGCGACACACGACACGCGCTCAGTGGGACCATTATACATATGAATTACATACTCTTGTTAAAACCGCTAAAACGCAAAATCGCTACACGCCATCGCAAAATCGCAAATCGCGTTCAGTGGGGCCGCAGCTTAAAGGCTACAGCCAGAGTTTTATAATAATCCCCCGCCTTTGATAAACGCCGCATACCTATCTTGTATAACGGCGTCAAGGGCGCACAGCAAACGGTTGGAATTCTCTATCTGTCCGCAACGTAGCAATATAGAAACGTATTTTCATTCACACTCACATGCCGACCGATCTATAGCGATGCGATAAGGAATCTGAAAACGGATTTGAACACGTCGCAGAGTCTACTCCAGTCCGGATTTTCCCACATTTTTTTCAAACGTTGTTTTCTCAAGGTACTAAAAAATTAATTTTTGTAGATTTTTTTAGTTTCTGGTATTTTACGAAACCGAGAGATAGTCACCATTTACAGTATAAAGTCGACGAAGAGTTAAACTCTGCTCTCATATCGCTCATCACCGCGGACCAATGGGTTAATTAGAATGAAAATGCGTCTAAACGAGTGAATGTGAGTTCCTACACGAGACCTAGCAGGTAAAAAAAAATACATATGTTCGTTCCTGTGAAAAAAAGGTTTGTATGTAAAGCCGCGTCCAGACCAAGAAACATTTGTCGTCGACTTTGTCAACAATGTCGGCGACAAAATGTTTCTAAAAATGTCACCGACAAAATTTAAAAACAGGCGCGTCCACACCAAAGTAACATATTTGCTAAACATTTGTGAATTTGTCTTTTTTTCGACTTTTAATTTTTCAGTATTAAGAATTTTTGAAATTTCACACCACGCATCATTTTTTTTAAATCTATTTTTGTACTCGGGTTGAGTTTGGTCCCATAATATTTGTTTTTCGTGGTATAAATCAATCAGATGACAAACACTTTCTTTCGACTGTTCCATTATTTGATTGAAAAAAAAAATTAAATATCCGTTCAAAAGAAATTTACGGGTTAAATATGCGATACATACAGACGGACGAGGTGAACTGAACGGATAACCAAATATGACGTGTATTTATAAATGTTTATCGACAAAATTTTACCGGTCTGGACGTGTCAATACATTGTCAGTGACTATGTTAATAAACATTGACGCATTTTTCCCGGGTCGAATGGAAAACAAAAATTTGTTGGAGACAATGTCGCCGACACAATTGTTGGTCACAAATTTCAGAAACATTTCTGATTTTTGTCAGCGACACATGTTTCTGACAAATGTTTCTTTACTACGTACCAAAGTAATCCAAAATTAGATAGATTTTGTGATCAGTGTTGAACCCCATTTTCTCAAACAATTTTCAAAAATAAAATATGTCATCCAAGCATTACTAAAATAGTCAACAGGTAAGTTCTTGACACCTTTTAAGCATCTTGGATGCTTACTTTTACCGATGACTAATGGTGTCTTTTTACAGTACCAGTGATGTTGCATGTTTAAGCCAAAGTGATTTTCACTTATTCTTTTTCCCTGCATTTATT
This sequence comes from Periphyllus acericola, assembly GCA_949715065.1. Lineage (NCBI taxonomy): Eukaryota > Metazoa > Arthropoda > Insecta > Hemiptera > Aphididae > Periphyllus > Periphyllus acericola. The sequence goes on along the minus strand of OX454268.1, from coordinate 14,806,220 downwards.
AAAACCATTCAATAGTCAGATGTTCCTCTATAGTAAACCCGGTTTCATCTAAATTAAAGACATTTTCCGGAATGTATTTATTTAGAAGAGTTTGCCACGTTGTTTTAATACAAGAATCAGCACCACTCACATCTGCGTCTTGTTTTTCTCCATGAACTTTTTTGTAAACAATATTGTGGCGCTCTTTCCACCTATTCAACCAACCATTTGTTGCAATTAGTTATTTCTCCAATTTTTATGGCCTAGTCATTGGCTTTTGCTATTAATATGCTGCAATTTACAAAAAAAGAGGTGATATTATGGTAAATCATATTTCTGGCATGATTATTTCTGATCACATAAACCGAAAATCTGATTCATATAACCAATGAACACTATAAGCAGCGATCACTGTATTTGCATAATGATCATTATTGTGTAATTTTCTAGTTTAAATACCTTATGAAAAAAGGAACCAGATACTTAAAAATCTGAAAACTGACTATTGAATAAATATCGAAACATTTTAAATCAATAATATTTATTAAAGAAATAAAACATAGTACGAAAACATATTATCTGTTATTATGTACAACAAAATTAATTGGGTTTAGTTCATTTCGTCATGTAGCTGAGCAAGCAAAGCTTTTCGCTTTGCTTCCAAATCATCGTCACTTAATTCAGAGGATTTTACATTTTTCTTGCTTTTAATTTCATCCAATTCAGGTCTTCTCAAACTTGATGACTGTAAGATAAATAAATAATCAAACTAATGCTTTAAGCATAAATATAAATCATAGTTGACATAATAATACAGTCCAACATGTATACAATATAACATTTTAATAAAAATTGAATATTTACCCTTGAACGAGATCTGTTCAGAGATCTGTTCAGAGGACTTTCAGAGTGCTTTTTTTTTTTTGACTTTTTATTCCTTCTCCTTCGACTCTCACTGTCACTTATAATATCAGGTGAATCTTCTTTGGTCTTCTTTCTATATTTATGATCAGAATCACTGGATTCCTATAAAAATATATTTCATTCAAATAAGTTAGATTACGGGAATAACAAGGAATGTAATGATTAAAAAAAAATTAAAAAGATGTATTGGTATGATCAAAATGTAAGGGGTCAACAGACCAAAATATTGTAATTGAACCCCAAATTGAATAAGATTTATAATAATTTTTCTTGGTAGCACAAAACAACTATAAAAACTATATACAGGATGATTTTTCAAACATGCTCACTCCTGATTTTGGCCTTAAAAATGCTTAAATTATGATTTTTGATTCAATTAATTTTTTATGTTTAATTTACCATAAAAGATAAAACCTTTATTATTTAAAACTTTTTTTTTCAGGCTAACTTAAGGATGTCCTGTGATTATACAAACTTTGTTTTTTCAATTGGGGACAAGTTTTTTTTACACAAAATATTATTCAGTTAATTTTTCTAGAACTTAAGATGTAACATAATCAAAATTTGGCCCCAATATTTTCAAAGTTATTCATATTTAAAATTGCGTATGAAAAATGTAAATTGTGGGTATTCTCAATTCAGTAGCAATTATATTTAATTACAAATTATATCATAATATAAGGTATTATTACACTCTAATCTTTAATAATTAAATTAGAATAATTCAAAGACTACTCGTTCAAATTTTATTTCGAAACAACAAAATTCACAGAAAATTAAGTCAATGAAATAATGCAATGAAAAAAATTTTTTTTAAGTAGAATTCCAGCCACCTATTCCTCCTTACACATAATTGAGCTTTAATAAAATAAATGTCGAAGTAGAATAGCTTGCTAGCACTTAACATAAAAACTTACAAGTGATTTTGATCGAGACTTCTTCTTATGTTTTTTATTTTTTTTGGATTTTTTCATTTTTGAATGATGATGATTACAAACTTCTTCTGTATCAACTTGGAATTCCTGCATAATACACAACAATTATAAAAATATTTATTTATTCCTAAAATAATTAACTTACATGATCAAATTTGTGTTTATTTAAATAATCAGTACTATATACATCTAAACATGTATATTTTTTAATTAAGTTTCTCTAAAAAAATTATAGTAAAAAAATTATGTTATAAAACGACACAAAATTATTTTATTTTATTATTATATTTTAATATATTATTCAAATATGAATGTAAACACAAGGTGTCTTTTATCATGTTTAAATTGATTTCAAGTAGTGAACTAAGAAGTAGACTACGTTGGTAACATCGTTTCTCAACTTTTTAAAATATTACATCATATTAGTACAAAGTAATATTGTATACTTAATTTATTTTTAGTTAAAACAGTATTACCTTAAATATATCCTTTAAGTTTCTTTGTACATTCTTAAAACAAATCTAGAAGTTAGGAATGTTTTAAAAATAATATTGTTACAATATTCATCTCATTTCAATTCAATGGATTTAGTATCACATTATTTTAATTATTTCAAAATTTGAACAATTTTCAACTTAATAAGTTTAAATGAATCAGATATTGTGTCATAAATAAATGTCAGAAGTCCAGTAATATTTCAATTTTATTAATCAATTTTTTTAGTGAATATAGTTTAATTTAAAAATATATTTCACGTTATACGAAAAATATGAAAATAATAAACCTTTTTTTCTTAAGATTGAAGAATGTCAAATAATTAGTTTTAATATGTTTGTTTTATTCATGATTATAGAAAGTATGGTTACGCAACGGCATATGGTGGACCTATTGAGAATGCATCTATTACAGTGTTATGAACAATAATACAAAGTAAAGCTTTCTATCCTTCAAAATTCGCAACATTCATTTAGATATGGAATTCGAAATTGTATTTTTTAGTGGTGTCAAATAAGTCTTATTTTAATAAAATTATAATATATTCAGTGTCGGACTGGCACCAAAAAACCTTGTCAGCAATCTCTATTAAGGACTCCCCCCAACTTCAATTTATTGGTTTGTGTTAATCACATCATAAAACCAGTATGTTTTTTTTTACAAAACTTAAATTTTATACTTTTTGGCAGGCCGCACACCAGAGAAATTATAAACACGAAACTTTTTATATACAATCGGTTTCAGAAACTAGTTTCACGTTGATCTGTATATTGAAGAAACTTAAACAATGAAACTATAGAATAAACGAAATAGGATTAGTTTTCAAAATGTATAAGTTTATTTAAAGTATAATTTTGTTTTATTGATTAGTTTAAATTGTCTAGTTTCATGCAATTACAGTTTCATGTTTCAAGTTTCATTTTTGTAATTTCTCTGGTTTGCGGCCTTTTAGTTTGGATCCAAAACTTTCATGGTTTTAATACAGTTTAATAAACAACACAACTTGTTTTCAAATTAATAATTAATATTAAATTAGTACAAATACTTAAATATTTAAGTACACATTTTAATACTATTTTTTAGAAAAAAAAATTCAAAGTATTACTTAAACATAATTTTAAATGACTAGTTATAATTATAATTTTAAACTTATTTTAAAACAATATCCTAGATTAAGAACTTATATCAATATTATTGATAACAATGCCTTTGTCAACTATAAAATCTCATTCACTATTAATAAATTAGTGTTTCCATAATATGTTGTGATACTAAAGATCTTAATTTGGTTTTTACATTTTCCCACATTTTAAGTCATTTTTACTGATTTCACACTAGTTCACTTCTTATCATTTCTTGTCGACCATTATGCCGATAGCTTATAACTTGGAAATTACCACGGACTAAGATTAGTACCTATCCGACTTTATCTCGCTGATTACATTCGCTGTTATCGTTTTGTAGTGAATATAATTATAAAATTAAGCTTTGATAAATTAATATAGAATCTTATAGTAAAATATTTAAAAAAAATTGTATTTTTGTTAATTTAAAACAAATATTTATAATTTTTTAGGTTATATTTTTTAGGACATTTTTTGTCATTTTTACATTTTTTTTAGGTCATCAACTTCACAGCCCTAATAATCAGGTAAACCTTTTTTAATAGATTTAAAATTTTCAGGATCTAGACAAATAAAATCTTCAAGTAACTTTGAGTAACTGATAAATCTGGTTTGAATATAAACTCTGTAAATTTAAGTTAAAAACATAATGTTTACATATAAAAAATTTGTATTTTTTAATTAATTAATGAGTACTTCACAAAATATATATATATATTATTTTATCTGTCATGTGGTTACATTAATGTATTTATATAGACTATATTACAGACAGAAGGCAGCACTAGGCAGTAACATTTAGAGTAAGCACTTTTGTAGACATCTAATATCTGCTCGTAGCGTAACCATATTATCTTTAATTGTGGTTTTATTCATATTTTCTGTGTGATATACAGTGTATTCTGTGTAGATACCACAAAGAATTTCAACACACTACATATATACATATATATATTATAAATGGTGCATTACCTTAAAAATACGAAGTCTTTCAGATTCTAAAGTTATGGCTTGGAAAGCTTGATGGTTCTCAAGTTGTCCACGTACATCATCCCAATTAGATTTATAGTCAACTTCCATTTCTTTAAGCAACATTCGGAATGCAGCCTCTAATTTTCTTTGCCTTCTATTTTCTTCACGTAATCGTTCTTTTTCTCTTCCCTCAGCCTATTTAAAATTTGATAGCGACAATTAATTGATTAAAAACAAACAGCAAATAAAATACTTTTTCAACAAATCCATTGAAAGCCAATTTAACATTTCCAGCATCTAAAGTTTCTGATCGTTTATCTATACAAACTACCCGAGCAAACTCTTCAAATGTAGTATGAACCTGAAAAATAAACCAATTTTAAGTGAAATAGCTTATATAAAATTAAAATAACATACTTCAACTAAAAATGAATTTTCTTTTAGAATTTCTTTGATGATTTTCTTTTCTTCGTGAAACCTTGATTTTAAATCCTCAACATAAAATTTAAAAAGGTCTAAAGCTGTAGAACCTAAATTAAATTATTATATATTAGAATTTTCTGTAACCGTCTTTAAAATAAAGTATTACCAGGTTGGCCAAGAAGAGCGGAAAATCTTATATCTGTACTTATAATAGGATATAGTTCTTTCCATAAAGACATAGAAGTCAATTTTCCTTGCTGATGAAGTTCTTCCAAAAACATCTAAAATACAAAAATGTCAATAAATTATTTTAAGACAAAGCATATAAAAATACATACACCAAAATTATCACGGTTTTTGCGCTCTTGTTGTTTTCTTCTTCTCCTTTCTCTTTCTTTATCATGTTCTTCTTCTTTTTCTAATTCACGAATGTGATCTTGAAATACAGTGAGAGCATCTTCTTTTTCCATGCCTACAAAATAAAATACAATTGTTATACAATAATAACATAGGTTATTAAAATATGCTTATAAGAAATAAAATTTATTCTAGCTGACCTAGTAATTTTGGATCATTCACAAAATTTTGATTATTAAGAAGCATTTCTTGAACTTGGTACCAAGTGGTAGTATGATCAACCAGTGTCATAGAATCCAATACTGCAGATAATTGTTTCATGTTTCGTTTTTTTTGGACTTTAGAATCTTCTTTTTCTCTTTTAGCTAAATTAAACATAACATCATCGTATACATCACGTCGATCAATTTCAGATACATTCCTCCAAATCTACAAGCAAAAATCATGAAAAAAAGTATTAAATCAAAATGTAATTGTCAATTAAGACTATGAAATGAGGTGTATTTACAAATTGACTATTGATTATTATTTAAGGCACAATAAAATTAAAATAAAAAAAAGGATTGAAAATTAAAGATACTGGAACCAACAGTTTTACAATAATAAATTATATATTATAAGATTTAAAACATCTATATTTATAATTCAAGTTAATGAAAATAAAAGTTATCAAAATTAATAAATTCTATTATTGTATTCTATTTTATTAAAGAAAAGAAAATACACTAGCTTTTTTCAGCAGTCCAAAGTAAAATTATTATTTAAAACCTTAAACCATTGATTTTATTACATATATTATACAGTGCGATCACGATAATAGGTACCACTAAATATCTCAGCTGGGTGACCTTGTATTGAAATGGGGTTTTCGAGAAGTGATAAGGAGTACTTAAATATGTATTTTCAGACCAATTTCAAATTTTTAGCTCTCTTGGTACGCGCATGCGCAATACAACTTACTTTTTTTTAAATGGCAAACCAAATTTTTTTCTGCAGATTCGGGTAGAGTATTTTTTTTAAAACATATATTGTATAAAAAGTTTTTTTCTATTTTCAAAACTGACCAAGTTAGAGTAAGTCAAAATTTGTATTTAGAAATAATTTGTATTTTACAAGGCATATTGATTTATATTAATTAGGTTTTTTTAACTGATGACTGAAAAGTTCTGAAATCTCATATGATCATATAAAACAATTTCAGTGTGGTTTATATAAAAACTAAAATTTAATCAAGACCAATTAATGTATAATTAAATATGTTATTTACTTACATCTAAATGCTCATACTTTTCTTCTAGTCTATAAAACTTAGACTTTGATGTTACATCTTCATTTTTCATTAAGAATTTTTCGAGGTCTTCTTTTGCTTTTTTAGCTTTTAATCGATGTTCATCTTTTTCATCTTTTTGTCTTTGTGTTTTATAAGCATTAAAAAGCTGTCTTTTTTCATTCAATTTTTTTACTTGAGGATAAAGTGGATCACGACTAATTATTTTAACAGTCTGATCCCACGAAGCATTGCTTGGAATATTCTACAATTAATATAAAAATAATATATAATTTTTTTCTAATATTCTAACTTTTAAATGCTAGTAGTTCTCTACTTCATATTTTAGTAAGTTAACTAACTTTTTTTTTTAGAAGTTCTTTAAAGGCATCGATTAATTCTTGTTTATTTTTTAAAATTGGAACTTCAGGAGTTTGGGATTTATTTTTGGATCCTTTACCAGTTACATGATTTGTAGGTCTATTTTCATCAGGTACAGCTATAGATGCCAAAGTCGCGGCCATCGCTTGATCCATGGCTGAACTAGCATCTAAAAATTATAACTTCCGATTAAATTTAATATTGTTCACATACACATGAACTATCAATATTTATGATGATCATGTTCATCAAAAAGATAGCATAAAAATAACCAATAATTTATCATTTTTTTCCCAAACAATTAGTGAATATTTTAGGGTAAATATGTGTACAATTAGTTTCTGATTAAGTTTTTACTCTATTCATATAGAATTATAAACAATCAATTCATATGTTAAAAATCTTTAAAAAAATATGAGAAAGCATTTATTATATTAAATAATTATGCTATAGTTAGCCTTTAAAATTGCAGGTAAAATTACATTTTTTTCTACATTACTTTCATATAAACCTAAAACAGCATAATTTATCTGGATCTCGTTTATATTTTGAAATAAAGTAAATTATTTAAAACAGTTCAACTTTATTTTTGAAAAATAAATACTATACAACATTAATAATTTGACAATGCAATCAAAATTTCTAATTTATTAGAAACACTATATTTATTTATTGGGCACTAATTTGATTATTTAATAGCTAATTAGATAAAAAGCTTACAGACAGATCATTCATAAATAGCCGATTTTATTATATAAAAATGTACCATCATTATAAGAAAGATTATAATTAAAATAGGTGAAACTTAGAAAATTGTATTTTTAATTAGATTATATATTTGAGTATCAATGTTAAAAATAATAAGTCTTAGAAAGTTGAATCTTAACTTTTTATAATTTTAACCATTAAAATTTACTTTTCAGCCATTAATGTTTGATCTGCATGAACATATAATATCTGTAAGATGTATCAGAAATAAAAATAACAAATCATAATGAGGCTTGTCTTTCAAATTCATAAGAGAACTTGAAACAGTTCACTCGTAAAACTTAGGTAAAGTATAAAATAAATAAATTATTACCTAAAGAATCTGTTCCTCTATCAATTGGAATTTCTATGGTCTGCTGTGTTAAAGGTGTTTGACTAAAATAATTAAATCATAATTTTAAATATATAATATTAAGAATCATGTATTAAAGCTATATTATAGTTATTATTTACATTTCATGTTCAGAAGCTAATTTCAATTTCATCTCTTCTATCTCAGGTGGAACAGACCAACACGATTCTTTGGAATTAATATTATGATAGTATATAGCACCATTTGCTAACTTATATTCTTTCCAAGGACTTTGGTCTAACAGTACCTAAAATAATAATTATTCAACACAAAATCAATAAAATAAAATAATTATAAATGGTTTACAAACCTCAGTATTTGATTTTAACTCATGTGGTTTATCCCAACAGCTTTGTTGGGTTACTGAATTATAATAATATAATCGACCATCTGGAGCCTTGTGTTCAGTCCAATCACTTGTAGGTTTAGTTTCATCACTACATAAAATCGCATACATTAATACAGAACAAACAACTACTTATTTTCCTGTAGAATGAATGAATATTATTACATAGCGGCCGGTCATCGTTTGTGCATCGTCTTTTTACCTGCGACAAAATTGTGTACATTGTTTGCGTACCAGAGGCTATTTATCATTTGCGCACCTTCTTTTTATCAGTATAAACATCTTTTGTGCACCACCATAAGTAGGTATAGGTACAAGTAGGTGATATGGTTGTATTTTAATATTATTTGAATTATGTGCATTTTTATTTAAAGGGAAATAAATAAATAAAAAATAAAATAACATAAAAAAATATTTACAAACAAGTTTAGGGTACATTTCAGCTATAAATCTAGTAGTAATATCGAGGTGTCAATACAGATATATGTTTAAAGAAAAATACCTATATATACTACAAAATTTGAAAATTGAATATTAGGTATGAGCATCAAATTTTAAGCTAGAAGTGAAATGAAAATTAAATATGTATACAACTTGCACTTTAGGGTAAATATGCTGATGCGCAAGTGATGTACGATAACTTGACTTAACGTTATATGGGTAATGCGCAAAATAATGCATACCCCAAAAATCAATCAATGTGCAACTGACTTATAAAAAAGGTCCAAATGAAAATAGCAATGCACAAACAATTTATGGCTTACTTAGCACCAAAATATATAATTAGAAAGCTCATCACCAGTAATATTAATGTACAATTGTTATTACATATTTAAAAAATGTAGAATTTTCATAAATAAACTAATTCAATAATGAAGTAAAACCAATTTATTAGAAACCATGCTTCTCAAGTATATTTAAATTGTTTACAGCATCGAAATACCACTTACCCAATACAAAATTAAGAGCTTTCAATCACACAAGTAGATAGTTTTATTTATTTAAAATATTCTATTTCTAGTAAATAAATGTTGAAAACGCAAATGTTTAAAATGTAATAATGATTTATTGTTCAATTATGATAACTCTTACCAATTGCAGTCCTATTCTCTCGGGTGTCACCACCAATCATAGAAACTGTAGTACCATTCAGCAAAATCAATAGGAATCGTGTATGGCCTAATATCAAAGTGTATCATATTTTAAGTCTAGAATGTTAAGGGCCAGTTACCAATATACATGCATTTTTAAAACGAAAATTAATAGAACTCAATAAGACTAATTAAAAACCGATTAAATCTAGTAAGATAAGGAAGTTTACAGTTTACATTTATGTAAGAAAAAAGCAATTAAGGTACATTTAAGAGAGAGCTACATTTTAATTATTTTTACTATGCCATATATTATAAACAAAAATCAGAATCTATTATATAAAATAATTCCCTGTCATTTTATATTATTATTTAATTAGATGAAAGTTAATTTTCCAAACATATTTAAAAGTTATTTATTTCTAGCATTATGAAATTTCATTGATAATACTTTTAACACTTATTCAATTTTCAACATAATATGTTACTAATTATTGATTTCAATAATTATCAGGTACTACCTTTCAATTATAATATTAAAAATATTGTACTATCACTTTGAGCATTCATTATCAAAGGCTTAACTAAAAATAATAACATATTTATACATCACTAATAGATAATTTATAACGAAAAAAAAAAAATCAAAACTATATTTAAATTGTTTTTTAATTATAAATTCAATATTAAAAATGTATTTTAATTGACAACAAGTATTGACAAATTACACTATTACTGACATAAATGCATGCAGTATATTTAAAATTTAAATCATTAAAATACAGATAATCACTAATAAATAATTATCAAGATACTTAAATAAAATGATAATTAAAATATTTATTGAATACTTTACTTACGTTAATGGTTGAGAAATGGACTTGGCAAAAGATACTGGAGCCCCAACAATTTCTCCTAATAAGAAAATAAATATAATCATAAATAACTTTTAACTATGTCATTCATTACAAATAAGAATATTTGAACTATATATACATAAACTAGAGTGAATCATAATTATATAAGTATAGCTACAACTTTTATTCATATATAGTATACTTAATAATTCAAATAATTCTATAAAATGCATTTAAGTTATGCATTTGTGATCATTTCTTTTATAGAAGTTCCATGAGTCAACGTTGGAGACTACACTTTAATGGACATGTACATCAGTCTCCGAGAGTACATGTATAGACTATGTCTAAGATAAAATTAATTTTCATATTATTATCATATACGATCCTTGTATTTTGAATTATCAAGTCTACATAGATATAGGGTGAACAATGCTCACCTCTTTTGACCATAAAATTGTTACCGTAAATTTTTTTTTTGTGCTAACTTTGGTATCTTGGAGCGATATATATTTCTTTTTTTTTCAAATAAACTTTTTTCACTGCAGTATTTCATTGAGGTCATTTTTGGTGAATTTTGGTGCATTGAAATCAAAATTTGAACGAGCAGTTTTTGGATTTAAGTATTAAAGATAATAGTATTATAAAAGGTACCTAATATTATGATATAATTTGCAATTACAAGTAATCGCTAATTAACATTGATAAAAGACAAGCTAAAATTCACATTTTTCTTAAGCAATTTTAAATATGAGTAACTTCAAAAATATTGGGCCTAATTTAAATGGTAATATAAACATTTCCAGAATATTTAACTAAATAATATTTTGCATAAACATTATGGAGTTCTCATTTGATAAACAAAGTTACAGCCACAAAACATAAGTCTTATGGTAACATAAACATTTAAAAAATAAATTCTAATGTTTACAGCCAAAATGCTTAGCAATAGATTATCTTATATAAGAATTTCAATCATGAAAAATTCATAATTAATCTTTAAAGGACTACATAAGATAACAACAAAAATAACAGCAATAGTAATAACATATTAATATTAAAATATGTCTTAAAACATTTAATTTCAATAACAAATTATGACATAGTATAATTAAATGATCATTCCAAAACAGTTCGACTTACAATCATTAGTTTAACATGCATAAGAAAATATTTGAAAAGTAAGAATATTATTTCCATAAGGTATTTAATTTGATCAAAGTGAATAAAATCAAAATCAAAATAATGTGTATGTTTGTAAGCAGTAATTTCAAATTGATGTCTATTATACAATGACCGTTACACTACAACATAACTATACAAACAACATTGAACAGGAATGGAATTATTTACCTGGCATGTTCATATTATACGGAGGCATAAAAGGTGGCGGCATACCGGGCGGTCCGATGCCCATCGGCGCAGCAGCCATGAAACCTGGCGGTATGGCACCCGGAGCGAAGCCCATCTGCGATGACGGCGGCGGGTATGCTGGGGGAGGTATCATCGGAGGTGCTATCCGGGTGTTCAGCTGCGCTCCGGAATTCGGAGATCCCTGAAAACATTGTATTTTCATTAGAGCATAAACAAAAAAAAAAAAAACTGCTTATACGCAGACGTGGAGGCCGACGGCGGTAAGACATCGATATACAGGTATACAGCGGATACTCACCATAGCGAATTCTACAGTCTCCAACGATACATCAACACGACCGCGAGTGGAGGCGCATTAATGTCGGCGGCGCGAACGGACGACAAGACTGGAAGCGGTCAGACGAGCGACATAACACGGTCGCGGATCGGACGACCGACGGGCACAACTGCGGGATCCGGTAGAAGACCGGGAGCAAAAAAAGATAGTGGGGAAGGACGGGAACGGAATAAACGAAGTGTTAGATGATATCAATGATGGTAACGGAAAAACCTAACACTGCGATGGGGAACTCACGAAGTAGAGCGACGGGAACACGCGATACGAACGGACGCGATACTGTGAATCGGAACGGTTAATTGATTGATGTAAATATTATAATATTTTGATTCCGTTTCCGTGCGCGGACGGAAGGGTTCTCGCTTTTCGTTTTCTTTTTTTTTTCTCCCGATGTTATGTTTTGTTGGCCGACACACGAATGAAGTTAGGAACGGATGCACGGATGGCGTGCCATGCGCGCGCGCTGTCGTCGTCGCCGCCGCCGACGCCACCCGCCCGCCAGACGGTACCGGCACCCGCGTCCAGATAACCCGCATAGCGATCGCAAGGAGATTCCAAAAATCCGTTGGCCGCCGCGTAGACCACATACCGGGTATGAGGTCTACCATTCGCCATCGTGTTGTTTACAAGAACCGGAGTGCCTTGGTAAATAATATATTTTGGCGGCCGGTTACTTTCAGTCCGCCGCGTCCGATACTCGTCCGTACTACGTCATCAATCCGCACGGACGGGCAGGGCCGTAGAGGGAAAACTTCAGGCCCGGTAGAAAAATGCTTAAGGGCCCCTATTAGTGGTGGTTCCAGGAGCCAATTGTTTGAATTAAATAATTAATTACTTAAAAAGTCCGGGCCCGAGAGGAATCCTACCTTTCCTCCCCCCTATCGACAGGCCTGCGGACGGGATCGGGTTAAGTTTTTTCATCGTCATACTGAAGTACAGGGATCAATAGGATCATAATGGGTTTAGCACTTTTTTGTACGATCGATTTACGCAGGCTATAGCCATTCAAGCAAAAAATGCGATTTGATCACCAACCAGTTATCAATATATTATGGTTTTCATTTTGCATTTTTGGTTTTTAAATCATTTTCTGGTATTTTATGCCTTATTTTTTTAATCTTGGGCAAATATTCTAATACGCCTTTAAGAAGTAATGTTTATTTTTATTTAAATGACATACATGCGATTATTTTTCGACGATGGTTATAAAAATAAAAATAATTATGAAATTAAAAACATTGTTTTATTTATTTATTGTGTCGATTTCAGCTGAGCACTCTGTAGTACATTCAAATCAATTTCTACATTAAATTTTAAAATGTTTTTTGATTATTTCATAATATGTATAACTTAAAAAGATGATTTTTTTTTTGTAGTTAATTTTTATGTCATTTTTTCAGGTTATTAAGTCATTAAAATCATAGCCCTAATTATAATACTACAAACGTATGCCATCGCGGCGATGGTTACGGACGAAAAAAATGTTTTCAATAACATTTATAAATACATAGTACAAATCGTTTGCGAGTTTTTAAACGAAAATCCAACCGTAAAACAATCACTATAATCGGTATAGTCTAGTAGCAACTATAGTTCTTTTCAATACTGCTAAATACCGTTTTCATTAACGAAAGTCACGCCTCGCGCACGTCATCTTCTCTATATTCGTTTTTGCTAGATGTAGTGACGAGCGATGTCAATAAAAATTATGTATTTCAACATGGTTATGTTTTATCGCTGAATGTGGTGTTAAAATTTGGTCCGAAACGCCATGCCAACTGTCGAGTGAAAAGTACAAACGAGTAAAATGCACCGGTTCCCTAACAACGAATTGGTAGTGGTATAGTTAAGTCCATTGATGAATTCGTAGTAAAATCGTAGATTTTTGTTAATTTTTTGTAAATAATTTGATAAATCCACAATCGGTTGACAAAGATTTTACCATGAATTTATTATGACAACCAAATAGCTGTTAGGTAAATAGTGCATTTCACTTTGTGTTGAGTTTAAGGCGCATCCATATACGACAATGTATCCATCCATGTACTCGACGACGACGATTTTTTTCTGTTATTATATGGATATAAGTCCTTTTCGGGATAAAAACTCCAGCGTTTACCGCCCGATTAAAAACTCGACCTTCTTGCGTTGACACGACGTTGCATTATTAGTACCATAAAGTTTTGAATCACGTTTGAATAAATTAAATTAATAACGCGTTAAAAACAAACGAAGTTCTACACGGCACCGTTTAAGTTGTTATATAGACACACATCACGGGGACAAGAAAAACATTTCAATCGCATTCATAAAATTATCGGTATAGAACATTCATATTTGTACTCGATAGTTGTCGTGGATTAGATTTTGAACGTCGTTTGCAGTTACCACATCGATCACTGGCTGTCTGTAGAATATCGGTACAAAGGATTATATTGCAGGATAGGTGCGACTAATAATTATTATACGTGAGCTATTGCCCATAACAATATAATGACGAAAAAAAAAAAATAAAATTAAAATAACAACAATAGAGTATTTCTTTTAACTTTTGCAGTAAAATACCATCTACCGCGACGAATAGTATTTAGATGATCGCGTATACACATCATACAGTGGTTGGTATTCATTTTTAGCATTACAATTATGTAACTACTATAAACTACTATAGCGTCTTTCAACCTTTGGGTCGCGAACCAATTCGGGACGCAAATACTTTTGAACGGGTTGCCAAAAAATTAAAAAGTTGATATGATGATAATTTCATTTTAGACTACCAGTATGAAATATTTTTTTCTAAAACGATTAATGATTTGTTGGTGATTCAAATTTAATTTTTATCCCATTTACATATAGTTATCATATTCAAAAAAAAAAAATAAATAAATACATGTAATATAATATTATTATTAATGTAAAACGATGTAATGATGGGTCGTTTTGAAATAAAATTTTCTAAATAATTTAATGACTTGTAAGAATATGAGCATATTACATATCCTATAATAGGAGTATATTACTTTGAAAAAAAATCAGAGTAATGTTTTTTTTTAGTTGAGAATTTATGATAATTTAAAAAAATTATGGTGGCCGAAGGGTATGCACCCCACTGAAAACATTATTTTCAAAGAGGTCGCATGAAAAATTATGTATATATTGGATCGCCTGACGCCTACACACAAGGTTGAGAACCAATGTTATAGACGATCTTATACCAAAAACCACACTTGAGTTTGTGTAACGCTTACAGCACCAATATATTTTTACCACGTATACTCTGGTCTTCAAATAGTTAAAAAAAACCAAAAAATTATGTAAACTGCAAAGTTAACGCGTAATATACAATACGTACAACACGTACACCGCACGTCTGGTAGATATTATGTTGACTTTAGATTTGTAAGTTTATATTCAATTATTTCTTCGAATCAACTGTTAACATTCGAATATTATCATGTGTACCTACTAATAATATATTGTACGTACGAAATCCGATAAACGTAAGTTGGATATTTAAGTTAGTAGAATATTACTTTGGTCTTTAGTATAAGTAGAAACGAAAATGTAATCCTATTAAATGTTGGTGGAATATTTACTTTTTGACATAAATAACGGATGCCTATATAATACGAGTATGTTCGTTGATTACCTTTTCGCAGGGAAGTGGGTACATGCGTTCCCTCTGAAATGTTTATACATATATTACACGTCGGAATTACATGTAATTTGTATTTTGGTTTTATATAGAACAGAAATTATAAATAAATATGATTACATGATATTTAAAATATTTCCTATAAAGAGTATATTTTGATTATTTGTTATGTGTGTATTATAATTATGATTATTTGTGTATAAGTATAGCATAATAGTGAGAATACTTGTCATTAGACATAAAGATCAATTAGACTTGCTCTACTTGAAGTCAGATAACTACTATACGATCATTCGGCATGTTAAAATAAACATAAGTAGAAGTTCACGTAGAGAAGACAGTCCGTATAGTTCTATACTCCAGCTATCATTTAAACGCCACACTCGCTATCAAAATATACGTACGTTTGTTCAGCCGCGAGACAATACTTTAGGATTTTATTTTTTTCCTTTTCGGCGACTTATAACGGAAAATCGGGTATCAACTATTTGATCTTGGACGAGTATCAAGCACGAATAAAACTAATTCGGATACTATGAACGTAATAAAGTCTAATGATCACGTGCGAGGTCATACTTTGAGATTTACCAGTTACCACTAACCGCGCCATAGTACCTATATACGTATTTTCGAACGCTGTATGTGAGAGTGGCATATGGCTTAAAATTTAAATACATACTTTAAAAGGTTCCGAAACATTTGCGGTCAACTTATTTATTTATTCTGTCTACGTGAGTACCAATACATAGTATGTATTATATTACATATGTACTAAATTTATCTATTAATATTAATACTTCTAGCGCGCGCTCTGGTTAGAGCTGTATAATGGAAAACACCTTCGCAATCGTGAAATCAAGTGTCTACATCGAATAATAATAATACACTTGAGAACACGACAGTATACATAATATATTATAATTCTGCCAACACATATATGAGTAATAGTGAAGTTTTAGTGTAGAATGGATTTCTAACTTGGTCCGGTATAAATTAAGGGCATACAGAAAAATTTGCAACTCCTACAACTTCTGAGTCATGAACAACCAAATGGTCACAAATCAGAATGTATCCAATGATAATAAACTTTTTAAACCCTCTAGTTCGCACAAGACTGGTATATTATTTGTATTCAACAATTTTTTTTTTCACTGATGAATATATTATTGTTTTATGTATAATTTGAAATAATAATAATAATACAAAGCTTTTAAACACGCCAATAAAAATATACTGCCAGTCCCAAGCCTGCGAGATAAGCGCGAAGGGAAGTTTTAATATTATAGCATATATTTAGTATATAATACTATACTATACTACATACTGTACTACACACTAAACTATATTGATATTATTGGTATTCCGTTGGTAATAAATAAATTGACCGAAAATGGTACGAAAAAGGTGACGGCCGCAGATGTCCCGACCGAATCTGTACCGACACAAGTTTAAAAAAGGCTGAGCAGTGAGCACACAATAATATGTTAATAGAACATTTTAATAGAATGTGTTTATTATGTACGTATAAGATGATTAATGTTTAATACTCGTAAGTGTAAAGTAAAAAAAAAACACGTACACATGTTGTATAATTATAGTTTTTTTGTTATTAAATGAGTACAAATGTAGAACAAATATCTGTAGAACTGAGCTCGAAACTGCTATTATTTGGACATTTATTTGCAAACAGATAAGTTTTTTTTTTTACTTAAACGATTTTCTATACAGAGTCTTATACATTTTTGCATGATGCATATTATATATTATGATATGAAAAATTAGCGGCTATCTGTGCTCTCAAAGTTGCGTACAAAAGGACTAAAAAAATGCGGTGATTGTATGAACTAAAACATGTTTTGTTTAATTCCTGCATCTGTTCAAATATAGTATATACGACATTAAGAAATCGACGAATGTAAATAAAGAATCGCATATAGGTTGCGAAGCATTCAAAAAAATTATAATACCACATGAGTCATGACCACCCATGTAATCGTTAGTTTGTTCGTATAAAACGGTCAGTAATTATTATATTGTGTATGTATTATAATAATAGTGTTTTTATTATTATATAAGTAGTACAATTAAATGCAAATTATTGATTTTATTTGTATCGTAAAGAAATGTACTTTTACTATAAATAAACTTCTGTCATCCGTAATCGAACATGTTAATTTGAAAATTTATACATATTTCGAATTTCCTCGTGTCATAGGTATTGTAAATAAATACCCGATAGACGGTAACTGAGAATATTGTTGATAATAATATCTAGGTTGCCCTCTAAACTTTTATCGTTCAACATTAACTCATTATTACGTTCGGTTATCTATGAAAACTCAATATCAAGAATTTGTCTGCTTCGCCGGAATCATAATAGTATTTTTTAGTTAAACCATTTAGTAGATACCAGCAAAATTATCTTCTGACTACTACTGTTCATTATTCATTATTCATAATATACATATATCATTTTATTATGATGCTATGTTAAGTTATCATTTAATTAAATTATTTTAGGGTTATTAGTCTGATAAGAAAAATAGTTGTACTAATGCTTATCATCTGACCGGAATTTCATTCATTATTAATACTTCTATTCGTTTTTTTTTTTTTTTTTATTGGAACTTTGAATGCATGCAATTTATTTCTATGGTTAAAAATATTGTGGCACAACGAATTATACAAAACAAACATTTATAAAATTAAAATACAGCTAAATTACAACTATAGATTTATTTAAATCGATAGACCAGCTTTAAGGATGAAAGATGTTGTTTGGATAATATCAATTTCAGATTTATTATTATATAAGAATAAAAGTGAAAGTTGGTTAAATATTCTGAGATTTTAAAAAATTAAAGAGAAGTGAACGATTGGAAGCCAAAGAAGGTCAGATAAAAAAATATGGGAAGAGTCACACGCCATTTCTTTGGGATGTTTAGTGCAAAAATGATAATAAAGATAAAGAGAATCTGTAAGAGTGAGATGGAAATAAAAAAATTACCACTCCGGAGATGGTTAAACTGAATAATATTGGTGTTCTGGTATCTGGATGATTTGAGATTGTTAAATCATGTTTTTTTAAGCTCGTCGGAAACAATACTTTTATATTTTGATGCGGGATTGACCAAAAAATTGGTCCAATAGGAGGACCAAAGATTATTGATATGATGACGCAGGATTGAGCGAGAATCGGAAGAAGGGATTTCGAAAGGAGAAAGTAAAGAGATGGTCGAAGTGGACCTACCAGGGTTCAGCAATTTCGTTGCCAAGGATTCCCGAGTGGCTTGGCGCCCAGGAAAATTTGATACTTCTCTATTTGTTAATCATAAAGGTTAGAACTAAATTGAGAATTTTTTTGGGAGATGTTTTAAGTAATATATTATCATTTGTATCATTGGGTTCAGTATCAAGAATATCTAATCAATAACTTGTACGAAAGGAACAACAAAAGTTCCGAAAAGTAATTTTGAAATACTTATACATTACCTAATCGTGGCAATAATAATTACAATAATAATCATTATAACAATATTATAATGTAGGATGACCTTCATTTATTACGTATTATATTAATATAATTTAAAACGGGGTCGTTCCTCTTTTGATCATCATCTTCCGTTGTCCTAATAAACTTCGAACGGGACGCTTTTCATCCCATTTAAGGAAGATTCCCTTTTATTTGTTTTATTCCCGTTATGTCCATATGATAGAATTATAGACCAGCAGTTTCCAGAACTATTGAAATGTATTCAGCTTAATTGTACTTTGTCTCTCAGAATGAATGCCCGGCCATTTTTAAACAACTTTTTAGTGACCTCGTTTCAATAATATGGTTTTATTAATTATTTCATACAGAGTCAATTTAAAATCATTTACGACGCTATAAGAAGAATATATGGGGAAAATACACCCGCATGTCAGATATCAGAAGGATTAGAAATACTATGCGGAAAAATAAAAAATAGGAGAACAATAATATTTTTAGTTTTTCGCGTAAACTCACTGCTCTTAGAATTAAATACAAATCATATATACATACAAAAAAACAATATATAGAACAAAATAACCAGTTTTATGACACATTTTTGTTGTACATTGAAAAGTGGGGAAGTTCTTTTGAAGAATTAAAAATATTTCGTTTGACCCAATTAATAAATTGCCCATCATGGAATGATATTCAAGAAAGTTTAATTTTTATTTTGCGAAAAAATAAAAAACAAACCGATTGGAATGTAGATGAAGATATTTTTTTCGGTAAACACACTCATGTAGTTGATCTTGATGTTATAAATGACAATTTATAAGACTGTTACAACTTATAAGTCATGCAAAAATTGTTAGTCCGGTTTTTTTTAATATATCCAAATGGTCACCATATTATAATATGTACATGTTCAACTGCCAGCACTAAAATGTATTTTTAATAAATGGTATTACGCATGTAATATGTCATAGCTTTGGTCCAATAATCGCCGGATGTCGAACCATAAATTGTTCTATGTATATTTGTTATGTACAGAAATCAAGGTATTATTATAAAAATGTCCACTTACCTCGATAGAATTTTGTGAATTGGCAATATTTCGTAATTACAAAAAAAGGTTAAAATTAATAATTATATTATTAGTAGTAATTAATTGCGAAAAATTAAAAATAGTAATTGCACAGTTACTATTTGAATAATTTGTTCACGTTCACGAACTTTATTTATCCTGTTCAATGTTATATGAACGATATATGCATACGGTTTTTAGTCGATAAAGAGAAACGATCTTCTTTGATATACGAATTGGAAAATGCAAAAAATCTATTATTTTTATAACTCATTTGTCATTAGTCATTTGTTATTAGTCATTACCAACAATTTATCGTGAGTTGATAGTTGAAAAAAATTCCGTTTTTATCATTGAACGAACACTGAAATGCAATTTTATTTGCCGTTTGAATGGATATATGAAAGTCTTGTTTACTTTTACGCAATGAAAAACACACGTGGTATATTTACCGTAGTGTAATATTTAATCATGAGAAACGGTATCTTTTTTTTAAGGTTCTTGTACGATAATTATTAGAAATATAATGCTTATGCGTTTACGTTTTAACATTATCTAGTTCATCAATATTACTATTTACCGTAAACTACTTGCGATATTAATAATTGTACATAGTCTGCGATAGTCGATAATGTATGGTATCATTTTCGGAGGTATAGTTTAGATTCAAAACTTTAAAATATTATATACATTTATAACTCATTTAAATAAGTTTTTTTTTTGTAATATTATCATGAAATTATTGGTAAACTTAGTTTATTTTTATATGAAAATTCTTCATTTGATTTTGACCGGAGTGCATAATATTTTCTTTACATACTTATATTATAGTGATTGGATACTATAGTGTAATCAGTTTAATTTATCGAGAGATCTTTGGTTCTTGTTATATTTTTGTCAAAAGTCAAGGAGCAAATTACTTTCGATATTAATCATGTGAAATTATTATTAATTTAACAAGTTTAAATACTATAGTATCCATATTTGAAAATATCTTATTCAAGTGAATAAAAGAGATAATCTCAATTTCGTAATGTAATTTTAATTAATTCATTTCGTGCATTAATTATCATGAATTACAACTGCACTACCTTAGCCACTTGGCTTAAATTTAAACGAACGAATTAAGTTATCTTTATTGCATAATATCTTAATAACGAGTATTTCCGCATTACATTATTGTTCCTTTAAAGAACGATGATAGGCAACTAAATGTACATAAATACCATATATATAAATAAATATACATATATAGGAAAATTAATTTGACCTATTATATTTTCATCTGCGTTTTGATAGAAAATACGTTTTTGTTACTAATTATCCATGCGTCGGGAGTGTGTATCCTATCTTTTGAGACTTAAGCGTAAGCCATCCGACCGGACTGACATCACCAGAATGATCATTTGATTAAGAATCATAAGAATGTTTTTAACAGTAATGCTACGTCACGCCGGGGGCGTGAGTATGAGATTTATCTTTTCGTCGATATGCACATTTCTTATAGTACTCGATATCATGTTATCCAGATTGTCGTCGCAAACAAGCGCTGTGATAATTTATAGTATTATATTGAATGTAGTGTAGCACACTTTAACGACCGTTTAATTTTAGTTGTTTAACGCCAAGAGTAACATCACACGACACGACATTTTCAAACTCATCGACTTATGGTTCGCATAAGACGACGAATTAACAAATGAATAATAAATAACATGTTACATTATGTCACGTCAGTGAATAAAGTTCCTTTTCCCGGACAACAAGAATATGCTACTCGTTGCGCGCTACGTTCCTTTTAAAAACGACGATAGGCAACCGAGTGTACACAAATAACGGGGAATTTTCGTGTCGACGACGTTATGTCACGTTATTTTCAGCGATAGCCCACTCACAAACATATCGTTCGTAATTCGTAATTATTACCATACACACGAAATGTGCAGAGACTTTTTTTCTGCATAAACAGTGCAGTGCTGTTTTCGAACCGAGGGTGGTGATCTTCAAGAGACGGACGGGGGGGAAAAAAAACGTAAATCTCGTACACAAAAAGTTGTCAAAAAGCTGGGACATGTGCCGTGAGAATGCCGCGAGAGCACAGCGTGCCGCGGTTGAAAAACCATTTCGATAGTCACCGCCCAGTGGCGTAACTTCAAAATTTGGGCCCGAGAGCGAAATTTTAAACTACCCCCCTCCCTCATCGTCCAGGTATATATAAAGATCCGAGAGAGTGTATTCACCTTACTAAAATTACTAAGAAAAATTGTTTTAAATATTTTTGCCTATTATTTTAGTAAATACACATTTTATCATTTTATAATCATTTAATTAATAATGGATATTTATTATTAATTTAATACTTCATATTATATACATACAAAAAAATTAGTTAGGTTAGTTAATTTAACAGTTATAGCAGTTGTAACAAATAACAATTAAAATAAATATAAAACTCAAAACTTAAAACATTTTTCTGGACTTCTTCTTTGCCAGAGTAGAAATAATATCTGACGTATTAATTTCTTTTGCAATTTTCTATTCTATTAATAAAAAAAATGATTTGTTTAATAGTATATTATAATAGAAAAATATAGGTAGTTTTTAATTTTTATCAATAAATAATAGAAAAAAAATTCTTATTTCTTTGTGCTCCTATACGAACGGGCCCGGGTGCGACCGCACCCTCTGATCCCTCTTAGTTACGCCACTAGTCACCGGTGTAATGGATTTTTTTAAATTTTGTCTACGCATTACGCGTAACGCGGGTTGTTCAAATAAACACGTACATAATATTTTTCTTATGAAATAGAAAAAGGAAAAAAATACGTTCGGAATTCTAGCGAACGCATAACAATTATCATTATGACCGTCCTCGTTGTACTGCGCCGCTGCTATTGCAATATGTGTTCTGAAACGCGCGCCGAAATAAAAACCAATCATCACTTCTGCGAACGCGGAACGGTAAATTAAAATTCATAACAATATTCAAGTTCGTTTTGTTTTATTATTAATTTTGAGAACGCATAAAATATACAAGATCGTGTTGACCGTCTCATCATCTGTGGTTTTAAACGAACTTTGTTTATTAATTTTAGCTTTTGGGAATGGCTGTTTTTGCATCACGACCACTATACATGTATATACACTCGCGTGTGTGTGTGTGCGTGTCAGAGTATAATATAATATCGATGTAACAAAGGGTTGGGATGAAAGTTTCTTGCTCGGTCCAATGCTCGAGTCGTGTGTCGATTTACAAAAACCAGTCACGTGATGCGAAATGCAGACGACTAAAGGAGGGTCTAGAATGTAATTTTCTCCGTACGAGTCCCTGGGGGTTTTACCTATACTGATCTTTCGTTTATCTGCCACGTGAAAAAATGCGATGGCCGCGGAAAAAAAAAAAAAACCCAAGAAAAAAATCATACTACTACCCAAGGCCAGTGTATATAATATATAGTCTCCCTACGGGTTTTTTTTTTGTTTTTTTTTTTTTTGTTTCACGAAACAGACACATAACGTAATGCACTGCGAATGATACGTTTTTATATTGAACATTACGTTTGGTGTTTATAAAATCGGCATTGATTCGTGTATAATAACTTGTGCGCACGTTGTAATAATATGCGTCATTCATCGGTTCAAACATTTGTCGACGAGCTGCTTCCACGGACCGCACGGTGAGCCCCTTTGTACTCGCGGTGCATTTTTTCGTTTTAAAAACTAAACACGCATGCCCACGCGATGTAATTATAGAGTTATGACTTTATGAGTATGAAATATTTCACGTGACATTTTCACTTTGATAAATATCAAATATTTCAAACTTGAAACTTTCACCCTTCTTGAAATATTGAAATTAGGTAAAAAACGTATTTTTTTTCCAGCGTGTTTCATAAAGTCATCATTATTTCGTTATGTTTTATAAACTTTCACTTTGAAGTATATCTAAGTAGTAAGTACTTAGTGCACTTACTAGAGTGTAGAAACTATACTACAGTGTAAATTATAGCTACTTAAACGAAATAAACATTATTTTGTTTCAAACTATGATTTAGTTTTCCTTTGATGATTATAACTTGAATGACAATACTTATATTCATAGGTGTGCGCACGGGTGTAGCGGATTCTGCTTTCGCGGCACGTGACAATTTATTTTGGATCTATTGGGCGGACGGGTATATCGTAGATTTTCATTAATTTTGATATATTAAATGAAATCTCTGCTATTGGATTGTTAGTTAACTTAGATAATAAAAATGAAACTTCAACGTATAAAACATTATATACATATTTTTCAATTTCATCGGAAAATTTATGTTGTGGAGTTAATCTACTGAAGATATACCAAGAGGTACTAACTAAAGTTCTGTACACAAACGACTCGATTGGCGAATACAGTATGGTAAATCTGACATTAAAAAAAAAAAATTATTGCTGTCTTAAAATGTCTGTCACAATTATTTCAGTCACTAGTTGTAGCTGTGAACGTAGTTTCTTAAAACTCAGCATTATTAAAAATAAATTAAGAAGTACTACGTCACAAGAAAGGCTGGACACTCTTCTTATTTTATTTGTAGAACAAGAAATTTAAATTGGTATTGATTTTAATGATGTGATTGATGAGTTTAGATATTCTCTACCTAGTATCCGCGGACTTATATTGTAAGTTTGTTTTTATTTGCTTTGTGTAATTTCTAGTAGTTCCAATACATTATTAAATTATGTGTACTCATAATGAGGGAATTAAGTGGGTTGCTTATTGTTCAGTTAAGCCGTTTAAAAATATGTGCTGCACCTGACACAAGATCCTGCGCACGCCTATTCTTGTATTATATTAATAATTTACAAATAATATAAGATATGTAGGCTATAGTTTATAATTTACAGTTTATAAATGATATAACAAATGTTATAAATTAAAAATGTTTATTTTATTTGAGCCCAAATAGTACCTATTCTATGTAAAGGTTACAGAGAACTAAATATAAATTATAATAGTGCCTATGTAAATACATCTAATTAGTATTTAGTTATAATTATAAAATATTAAATAAACATAAATTAAGAAATGTAGTAAGTATACGTTCTAAAGCAGTATTTTAAATGTTTTTGCAATAGGTACTATGTTAGAACAATTTATATATAATATATATATATTTTTCCATAGGTGGTCGTTTTATGTATTACCTACAATATAGTCTTAAAATAAACATTAATTTTTTGTTTTCCATCAATATAAATATTTCCTGAAACTTTCATGAAATATTTAGGGTTCTAGGCATAATTTAATACAATAATACTTTATTGTGAGACTACTCCTTAGTAGTAATGTTATATTGTACTATGCAATCAGTGGTCTGAAATATTTGATGGAATAATGTGACTATAAAACGATTGGGAACTATTGTCAATAAAATAATATATTTTTCATTTATTTTTTTTTTCCTTTTTTGAGATTTTAACATTCAATTATTATATCTCGACACTAATTATACAAAGTTATACAATTGGCACAGAATATTATCAGAATACTAAAATCATACACGCCCTATAATAGTAAACTATATTATGGTATACCTATGTGGTCGGATAACCGTTTGTATTTATTTTTGAACAATTTTTTCTCCAAAGAAAGTTAATTGTCTTTGAAACTGTACAAGTGAAAAGAAAATTGCTTAGTTATTCATGTACGCGTATGTACATTACACGGCGAAGAAGTATAACAGTGTTAGGAATAGTGAGCACATAATGGAACAATTTCATGTTTAAAATTTTTTTAGATTAAAAAAAGATAAATAATAACTGTACGTGAGCAATCTAGTTTTATCGAACATATGAATACGTATATGGACTCTCAATGATTCAAAATTCAAGGAGCCGAGATCAACATTTGATTTATAGAGGTTTTCGACTTGTCGAAGTAAAAATAAATAATTCGAAATAGAGTTGAACCTTTTTAGACACGTGTTTTCTGTTTGATGAAGTTCATATTGCAGCTACATAATAAATACAAATATATAATATTTTAAATTTAAGAACGGGAAGTTATACGGTAATATACAATCGCCGTCATCATTTTTCGATGCTAAAATTACACATTGATATATCATATCGTAATATGTTCTCACCGAACACGAGTAGGTAAGTTGAAAGTGTTGAAACGCACTTCTAAAATAAAATATTCGAGATTGTCTACAGTTAATACATTTGAATTGTATAATATTTGAAATGAAAACATACAAATTGGTAAATGTTTTCCGCGGTCACACACTGTATTATTTTCGACTTGTCGAGGTGGCCGAAAATCATGGGCTTTCATCGAACCGTGGAAATTGTCTTAGGGCACCAAGCGTTTAGTGCGATTTATGGAGGTTTCAAACGATCGATAGTCCAATGTACATTAAGGCGCTGAATCCGGTTTTCACTGAGAAAATGACACAAAAAACACGATAAATAATTGATCGTGGAATTTGTGTCGTATGCGGATCCAACGTGATCGGGTGAAAAACAACGAATATTCGAATCCTTACTCGTCAGTATAGGTCCATGCGGCGGGACCAGAGTTTCACTCTCGCAAACCGCCGTAATACGGTACAGTAGATGTCGCTGTTCTATCGTTTTCAACCCTCATCGTCGGCAGCGATTGTGCTACGATTATTGTAATATTATTATTATCGTTTACGACCGTTTATCGTTGTAAAATTACGATGATGGTCGTTACCGTACGAATAAACAGTTCCATAAGTGTGTACAGCAGCGCATAATCGTCTACAGACGACAATGTTATGTGAACGCATACCTATACCGGATGATCACCTCGTGACGGCGGTTTTCTCGTATGAATATGCAACAATAAAAGGTGTAAAACAGTCTATAAGTGTTATGAAATAGTATAGGTATTATTTTCCAAAATTATCGGTGAGATATTTGATTATTTTTATTCTGACCACCGTTTATTTACTAGATAATTGTTCCGCGTCTTGCATGTTTAAATAAAAATATCACGTTATTACGTGAAATCCTGAGCACCCGGTGTACGGTATAAAAATACGGACATTTAAATAGTCCGTGGGATGCAAAGTGGGGGAGGGAGCACCGGCAACGGAGAAGTTCTGTATAAATTCATATTATGACATTAAAATAAATATCAAATTCCCTAATAATAGTCAACAAATGGTTGGCCAAAAGATTTTTCATCATATATGAAAGGGATATTGTAGACCATCTATTTCTCTTTTTTATTTCCAAAAAATATACTGTTATTTCCTAATTTATCGTTTAAATACAAGCATAATAATTACAACTTTTCTGTAAAGAGATAGTAAAACACCCACTTCCCTATAGAACACATATAGATAACAGATACATAACAGATCAACCGCTTTTACACTTACAGTGGTAAATAAATAATATTTACATATTTTACACACGGGTAGGACAGTAATAAATATTTAACAGAACGTAGCAACAGCAAAGCATTGCCGGACCAGCAACAGTATATAACAGGGGCGGCCAAATTGAGGCTCGCGAGCCGCATGCGGCTCTCGTCATTGATTCATGCGGCCCGCGTCTCACCGTGAGACGTAAAACATTTTTAGTAGCAAACTTTTTAAAAAAATATAGTGTTTTTGATATAATATGATAAGTAGTAATTTCATAAATGTTAAAGTATTTTTGTCATTCTTAATTTATAAAGTTTTTTTTAAGCCTTTAAACCATTTAAATTAACTCTGGGCTCTTACATATTTTTCTTTATATTGTGCGGCTCACGACTCTCTTATCGCTGGCCACCCCGGGTATATAATATAATACAATCACCAGGTCGTTTAGGCACGCGAAAATAATGTCGTTAATCGCAATACATCGGAAAAAAGCATACGTTTTCGCCGTGGTCCCTTCGACGTCGTCGTTATACCTACACATTATTCGCAGTGGACCGACGGGAATGGTCGTTGGTGAGGCACCACGAGGTGTGAAAACGTGGACTACGTAATCGTATCGTTAAATATTATAATGATTTATACATATGTGTACTATTCTTATTGATTATAATAGTATGTCATAAGTCACTGTTGCGCGTGTACGACAGAATGACCCATATCGGCTAAGCCCGGTACTAATATTATTATTACTATTATTATTAAAACGCCCGACGAAGACGCGTGGGTATGATTGATATTTCGCAGGACAACGGTGGCGGCAGGACAGCGGTGGTGGCAGTGGCCTATACGCGTGCGGGGTGATGGAAAATCGTGCGGGACTCGACGTACATCCGCTTTTGCGGCCAGAAGAGTATTACATATATGCAATTTTTGCGCGAGACTTTGCGAAAACCATGAAAACCTTTGTGATTAACGATGTGCGTGAGATATGGTGCGAACTCTCGCAGTGTACGACAACAATATTATTATCATCTCGTGTGTATAGGCATAGTGATATGCGCTAGCCTTTAACAATCGAAAAATTAATAATAACACATGTACATACATTTTTCGTATTATATTTTATGTTATTATAATATAATATTCTCCGCCGCAGGCCTGCTTATTACGGTCGGGAATACACATACAATAGTACATGTAATATTGTTATTATTGTTATTATTACTATTATTATAGATACAGGATCCGAAATAGGGTTCGAAAGGCTACGACCGCTAGCAGTGAATTCCCTGCACACTGCATGTATTCTTTAATTCAAATCCTGTATTGCATATTACTCGAGGAAACATTACTCCGGTATATAGACTCACTGTACATAAACGAAACACGGATAATACTATTTTTTTACTCGAGTCGCTGGATAATGATGAAAACTAGAAAATAAAAATATAGGGTGAACTGTCCAGTTATAGAATGCCCTCCAGTGATTGAACCATGTGAGCTGTGTAATGGTCATAAAAAAACTAGATATCTGATTTATTAATTGGTTTTTTTTCTTTTCAATATTTATCATATTATGGCCATACTGTGTGACCACAATATTGTTAGATTACATGTGATCGGACGTAGTGTTGAATCACTAAGATTTTACTTTTTTTCTTATGCAAGCAAACTGATATGAATAAAAGTATTTAGGTTTTATATGGTTTTCTTAATATTAATCTAATAACAAAACAGATGTACCAATCTTCAAGTCTGAACTGTAAGGGTGTAATACCGAAAACCAATTTATGAATATATTTTAACAGCAAACGAATTCTAAAGTTCACCCTTTAACATAAAATCTCTAACGATGCATTCGAAAACGGTTGACGAGCTGCAGCGGTGCATCAAGTTTTTATTTATTTTCTAGAAGTGAAATTTCCGAAAAGCTAACGAAATAAATTTTAAAAATGTTACTGTACTATATCAACGTTTCGACAAGTTTTTTTTTCGAAAAAGTATTTAAAACATAGGTTTTTCCGTCCAACCGTTATATCGTGGGAGTATAGCTATATTGTCTATATAAAGTTGTAGGCGAAGAAGTTGATAACCATTGGTCTAGTCCGCTGTTAAGATACGCGTAGGCGAGTAAAAATATTATTACCGAAGGTGTTTGTACTGCTAAGTATTTCAAGAAGTACAAAAATGTCAAAAATAAATTCTACAATAAAATTGTCTACAAGAGCGTGTATAAATACAACTCTTTTAGAGTACACAATCAGATGATATTATTTAAAAATAAACCGAACAAATTATAATGTTTTTCAGTGTTCTGAATTAAAAATATATTTTGTCGCACTTTTTGTTGGACCACCATAAAACTCCGCAAAATGCACTCCGATCATTGTACGACATTACAAATGGAATTTAAGAATGACTGTTAGGAGACGTTATCGGGGGGTTCGCTTATTAAGATCGAGCGAAATGATTTATGGAGACGGAATAACAGTTATTATGTTCCATCGGTGTGAACATTACAATGAGCGCTGGCGATACTTTAAACAAAATTGTTGTACGCAAAATACTCGCTCGTAGCAGTGGGCTATGCGCGTCAATATCGGTAAAACACCACGCGCAATGACCGGACTTTTCAGACCGTATTAATTAACTAATTAAAACTTGCCGCCTACTTTGACGCGAACCACTCGTTAGCCGGTGCTAGATGACACGCGCGTTTCGTGCCCACCGCGGCGCCCGGTAGGTATTAATAATCACCAACGGTACGTACAACAATAATGGACCGAATCCTTTGAAAACATTTACGTTTTGATAGTTTTTCCACGCAAATCATAATTTTAAGCAGCACGTTAAATTGGCACACGACGCGTACAGTGCCTATCAAGCACAATGTTTAGTACGTTGATCGCATCGAGTGGTTAAACGAGAGAAAAAAAAAATTGATCCATCACGACGAATCTGAGTCGACAAAAGATAGTGTACTTAATAATATATTATATAATCATTAATATATTATTACAATACATTGTTAGCAGCTATTGGTCTGCTATAACTGCACCGACGGCGTTATTCCTTTAGGCCAGCGCAGTTATTTCGTGTAAGAGAAATGCAATGATTTCGGAAATCTTATGAGGTACATTCAATGTAAAATAAATACTGTTGAAAGTAAAAAAAAAAAAAATAAAATCTCATAGCTGTGTATTGTATTTCACCTGTTTCTTCCGAATGATATTTGAAATTAAACCGTTTATAATAATACGCAAAAAATTTGCTCGTAATATTACTGTGGTAAAAAGTATTTTAATTTTTGCACTATTTGTAGGCGATTAAATAGAAATTGAAATAAACAGTAAAACAACGAAACTACCAGTCCAAATCATATTTTGTAAGACTCGTACCCTGCAATTTTTTTAATCGATAATTAAATAAGCACGTTTTATATCACGTATTAGTCGAGAAAACGATAATATTATAATCACGGTGAAACCTGTTTCTATAATGGAAATGGATCAAAAATTATGTCATAGATATTGTACAGTATAAGCCGGAAACATGTCTCAAAACGGAATAGGTACTTTATACGCGTACACTAGGGTTGTCCTTAGCTATGTTTTGTTAATTTTTTTTTCTAACCACAGTATGCGGCACCCCTACACCATTTTATTTGTTAATACCCCAAATATGAACTACAAAATTTGAAATCAAACTTTTAATTTTAAGCCATGCTTCCGGGCACGTGAAATGGAGTAATTTTGTTATTTTTTAAGGAAAATCCTAAATATTGTACAATAAGTAAAGTAAAACTATTTTTTTTCAACCAAAAAAGATCAAACATAAAATATATCACATAGCTAATCTTATGAAAATTTAAAAAATATTACTTATTTTTATTTATTTATATAGCTAGTCTAACGGTTCTATATACAATTATAAAAGTACAACATTATTTAAAATGAAATTCTCAATTATAATGAATAAATCTATGAAAAGACATATAAATGTACATATTACATTCTATATTAAAATAATGTCCATCGTAATACATATAAGTTAGATTGAAATGATGAGTTATCAAGTACACTGCATATGCACTGATTGCGTGGCGGAATAAAACGATCCTTTATTTCAATTAGTATAAGAATATGACATTTACGTCTCCTTCATTTTCAGCTTTAATTTTTACATTGATATGTAAAATGTGATGTTGAAACAGCTTCTACGGAGACTAGAACTGAAAAAAACTATATATATATATACATGTACGCGACTATGACTATACGAGCTGTACGCGTGCATAATATGTACGATGATCTCCGGTGGTTTTTTTTTTTTTTTACGGGTACTTAACATATAAGCGAACTCTCTATTTGAATAGGACGACCCTTCGAATTATATATACTTTTTTTTATCCTTCAAACGTTATTGAATGAATGAATGAAAAAAAAAAAAAAACTGCTAGGGTAATAGTGCAGTCATATATGTATAATATCATGTTATTCCGTCGACGGCGACTGTCGTTTTCTACGCAGATCACCGATGACGACCCTGCTGCAGCCGGGGTACGCGCGCTCGCGCATTATACGATATTATTATTCAGACAATGCAAAACAGGCACGGCGCACGTACCCTCGGAATATCGTATCGCACGAATATTATACACGAATGCGGAAGTAACACTGCTGTAGGTTAGGTTAGGTGCCGTGCAATACGCGGGGTACCTGGCCGACGGCGAACACCTTGTGAAAGGGACCCGACAACATCTGCATGAACCCGTTCGTCGCGCGCGCGCGCGCGTAGTGTTTATATAGAATATCGGCCCCGGATAAAAAATAATAATAATGAAAAAAAAAAAGGGTTATACTAAATTAATCATCATCTGCCCCCCCCCCCCCCGTCAGTACATGCGCGTACGGTTTTTCGGTGGAAATTTCGCCTTGCTGCAGCTGATGTCCCAATACCACGGCACCGTGTCGGCCGGAACAGATGCTTCGGTTGTCACACGTGTCTCTATACCCGCGGCAAACGCAACACATACCTGCATTATTATAATATATTATGTATGTGCACATCCCAACAGCTCGCCGTCGATACGGTGTCACTACGGTTAACCTATATATTATTATTATCATCATCATCGTAGTGGTGCTCAAACTGTGCCCGAGCAGGCGTCCTCGGAACTCAAACGTTACGATCGTTTATAGCCAAATCGTTGTACGGGATGACAATTAAGCGGACGCTATGCGCGTTCAATTTCATTTTCTCCAACGAAACGGTTCAAATAATGGAAAATGAAAAAAAAAACATATAATTGTTCGCGTTAAAGCTCATAAATTACTACCTAGAATATTAATTGTATGTTTTTTTTTAAGTTATATCAATTTTTTTCTACTTCTACGTATCATTAAGAAGCAAATTTTATTTAATTTCCATGACAGAACGGGCCGTGACCCATAAGTACAAAGAATTTATAGTTACATACGTAAATAATTTACTCTCAAGCATAGGTAGACACGATAACACATAATAAGCGTATTGCGTATCATCTTGAACATATCGGTCTATTACGGGAATAGTAATCGGTCGAAATCATGGATACATAATTTTTCAATTGGCGTTCCTGGTTTAGGGGGTTCCGTGGATCATTTTTCACTATCGTGAGAGCTCGGCGAAGAAAACTGTCCGAGAACCGTTGTGTTTCACCAGGTATTATCGTTGTTGTCATCGTTATTAATACTGTATTGTTATAATGTTTTCGATGTGTCGCGGATAATTTTCAGGAAACGAAACGCTCGTCATTACGTGACACACGCGTATAGGTGTATAATTAATAATACTGGGGTAATATTATCGTCATCGCGAAGGACTTTATAATATCCTGTTCGCGGCAGATGACGATCTATAATAATGTCATGTATACAGGTACGATGTGTGTGGCGCTCAGGCGTTTCGTCACGTCCATCGTGTCGCGTGTAATAATAATTACGGGGCACTCTGTTTTTTTCAATATTTTATCCAACGACATCGTTGTGAAAATAACAATTGTAGCCGACCTCGTGAAAACAACGTTTGTACACAAGGCGCGTTATTATATATTTATAGATATATATATATATATATATGTGTATATGGACTTACGATATCGCGACGTTCAGACCCGTCGTTATATATTCACATAAGCGTGAATAATTCGATTAGCTGTTTGAAACAATAATGCAATCCACCGCGGTCTCTCTACGCCAGTAAAAAAACACTCCGAAACGTTTTGCTGTCACAGATAGAGGTATTGAATAATATAATATGACATTGATGATGACTGTCGATGATGTTTAAATATGATGTACTACGAAAAAGGGATAGGTGAATAATTCGATACATTTTTCCGTTGACCGACCGGAAAAATGAACAAGCGGAACGGCGAATGATCTATATTCTACTCGGTGAGAAATTTATCGGAAATGGACTGAATACGGAAAGAGCGATCCGATGGCATATTATTAAATATTATAACTTACTGTCGTTCGAGATATTTCCCGTGGTATTGTTTTGCAAGTTTTCTAACAAAAGTTATATAATGTAGGTCAGTGCGTGATGAGTGTCATACGGAGGGGTGCTAGCGACGAGTCTAAGTATTTTTGATTGAACCACTTGTACTTTTTGAATATCTGTCTTTTTGGCAGCACTCCGTAACTGAATTCCGTTGGTCCATATTGGTTTGAGTAAAAGTAATATTTAAATTGTTGTCGAGTTCATTATCGTTTCGTATTATTAATTGACAATAATGTAGCGGACGGCTAAGGCTTAAAATAAAACCAAAAAAAAAAAAAAAACTATTACGAAATCACTGCGAAAATAATTGTTCTCAACAGGCTGCGTCGACCAAATGTTTATTTATTTATTTTCATCTTTTCTCTTTCCCCCTCTCTCGTTCGCTTACTCGCTCACTTTATTTTTTATTTATTTTTTGCAAAACCCATCTGAAAACGTTGTGGGGTGAAGGAGAATCCGTACGGGGGGTAATTAAGGGTGACAAAAAAGAGAGAGTTTATCATCAGATGTTTTGCATTCTCTGTGATGTGCGCGCGAATGAAAAGAAGGGTTAAAAAAAAGTATACGAGCGTTTTGAAGAACTACACAAAAAAACCGTGGCCGAGGGGTGGGTCCGCGACCCATACACACGCACACACACGCACACACGCGCACGTATAAATCCCGGTCCGTCGGGCCCAGACCGATATTTAGAAAAAAAGAAAATAATTATTATTATTTTATTTAACACGGGCCACGTGGGGCGTTGCCCGACTCTGCTGGACGTCTTCTTTGTCGCGGATTGTAATAATTCAAGCGCATCGTTCAAAGTGATTTCGCCAAAAGGTTCCTTTGGATTACTGCAGCTACAACTACAACAATATATATATATATATGTATGTATTTGGTTTAGGGTAGTCGTGCCATTATAATGTATATACAGCGAGGGAGACGGGGAGAGTGGTAACACCCTGTTTTCACGCCGTGCGAGCGGGTGCAAATGACGTATTATTCGGAAAACTCGCGGAGAATTTTTTTTTCTCCCGCAGACGGTTAGGCGGAGCTGTCGGAATTTCCATTCGCCAGTAAATCCCCGAGGTTAATCGGCCTCAATCGACCGAATACGAAATACGGTCCGGTCGAAACGGTTGTTCGTGTTATTCTTTCTCTCGTTCTCTCTCACTAGCTCCGTGTTCTATCCTCTATTCTCCGCACACATACACACACACATACACACACTAACTCAACTACATGAATACATGTATTATATACGTATACTACTATATTCGAAATCCCGTTTTTATTGTACATGCATTCCTTACTGGAGATCCCTGATAACCCATAAAAATGCGCGCAGCTAGGGCTTCCAAATTGCATGTTTTGGACGAAGCGCCACCGGAATCCGAAATGAGCGAGTTATATACTTATATATATATATATATATACGTGTATTATGTGTAGTATATATGTACTTTTATGTATATATATGTTATATACGCAGATACTATACGTGCGTCTCTCCTGCTTCTACTCTTTCCTCTATCGACCGTTACGCGCCCGGTGTTCGAACAATAACAAAGTTTGACGGTTGCGCGAAATCTAAAGACAAACAACTGTCGAATTAATTGGACGAGAGCTCCGTTTGACTTCAAAAACACTCCTGACCGACTTACATAAATTCACCGCGGTCAAAATGTATTTAGCGTTTTGTGATTCACTTTTGTCCGTCATAATATACCTTCACTATTATACACGTCATATAGTCGGTAAACATAAATCGCAAGAAATATGCGCACACGATTTCTTTAGATGTTTTCCTGTTTTCTCAACCCGTTACTAACGATTCGTGAATCAGTATATTACGAAATGATTTCTTGGCTTTAAAATTGATTTCAAGATATTAAACAGACAGAGATAATTATAAACGTTTTGAATATTATTTGAATGCAATTGATTTAGAAAAATAAGTCGTTTAATTGTTAAATATATGGTTTTAGATAAAAGTATGCGGGAAGCATTTGTCCCTATCGATTTCGTTGTGTAATCATTGAAGTCGAAATGTTAATAAACATCAGCAATCGTCAACGATAAATGTACAGACTAGAAATTCTCAGCCGAACTGATGATGCGTATTAGTCGTATTATAAACGACAATAGTACATGTATAGATATAAAACACTGTTAAACAATAAGCCCGGTGTGCAATATAACAACCGGATTTTTATAAAACAAAATGAGTATACACCGCGAGATCATATTTTATTGCGAATCGCGTGAACCGCGCACGTGTACCAAATAATATATTATTACGATTCCGTTTATAAATGTACAATAGTTATTGTTGTTTGTTTTAATTTCTCAAACACGTCGAATGGCTGTTCAAAATCCACTAAAATGGATGGACGTTTTAATCAACCCCTTAATGTTATATGTTACTCTCATTACATAATTTGATTATGCCGATTGTATAGATCGTTTATCAAATTTTTAGTAGGTATTAACGCTGTACATATTTTTTTCGAGTAATAAAAATAATAGCTACGCGTATACATATTGTAGTATACATTTAATTTTTTAAAAACCAATTTATTTATGTATCCACTTGAAATAACGATAGGCAAATGAATTAACACAAACCGTACATCGATATTGTTAAATTATTATTGATTTACAATATTTTCGTTCGGTGTTTTCCGTCAGTTAATGTTATCATCAAAGTGGCCGCTATTACTGCGTACGTCTAAAAACTCTTTTCTGCACACGCAGAACACCCGTACACGGCAAATAAAACTGTTATTATGAAATAATACACATTTTTCTTGAAGAACAAATGTTCGTACTACAGGTGGTCGCGTCGTTTGCTCGAGCATCGCGCTGTGCTCATAGGTCAAACGTACTACTAACATTGCACTCGATGTGGATAGCGGAGTCAATATTATGTATAGTTGTCTGGTGCGGTACCGGTGCGTCGTCGGCGAACGGGAAACACAAAAATTGAATATTTTATAGTTTGAGCGAGTTGAGATGCCTGTCAATCGTCGACATTCGTAATTATCATAAACCGTTTTCACAGATCGACACCGAGAACAACGCATTTGTATAACGGTACGTGAGGATACGTAACGCGTCCCTGCAAACGTTCCGCGCGATTACCATAATGTTGTGCATAGCAAACGACCACATAAACCATTATCCCGCGCCACCTCCGCTGTGTTATAATATTGTAGCAGTGCACATATACGTGTATCTTTATGCGTGCATTGTGACAAAGGTCCGCGGGGACGACGTTTAAGGTGACGTGACGTCGCCGTCGTCGTCGTTGTTTTCTATATGCTCGTTCGTCGACACACACATACGCGCGCCCCCATATATATATATTTACGCGTACAAATAATATTCATACGTATATATATATATACGGGGTTACACGTAAAATTATTATAATACGAACGGCAAGACCCTTTCACGAGACCTTTCGCGGCGGTGGCGATGGCCGCGCGAAAGGCGACCATCTCGGCGCAGTGACAATCCCCTAGAGTCCCATATAATGACGTGGACTATAACGGCTTTTGCACACACACACACACACACGCGTAGTACACGTATAATAATATACGTTCTTATAAGATATGTTCGCGTGCGAGTGTGTTGTAATGCAAACCCATATAATAACGCGTGCGTCTCCACACCTCTATCCGGTCACCACAACCGACGACGACATAAGACCTTGGTATCTAATACATACATATATGTATATACAGTTGAAGTCGAACAACCCTCGTCGCACGGAGATAGGGAAAAAAAGGAAAAGAAAAACTCTTCTGCGTAAAGTATAATATTATACGCGTATCGGCCGGCCACAGTTGCGCGGTACACACACGCGCACACTCGCAAGTCCTTATTATTATACGCGTATCCTTTTATACGATGACGGTATTTTCTTGATATTATTTTCGCGTCCTTTCCGACGGGCTTTCACTATTCCTCCGGGCGGTGTGCTCTATATAATATACATTCCAAATGGCCGTCGTCGTCTGTGTGTTTTCCTTTACCGCAGCAGCAGCAGCAGCATCAGCAGCACGCTGTTTGTATTATATGTATTTTCATAACGATTTTTTTTTTTGTTTTCGTCTCTTTTTCATCCCTCCTTTCCTACATTATACAATATTACACACACCCGCACCACGCACGCGTACACCCGCGCTCGCGCTCGCACGCATTATATTGTGGCACCGTCAAAAACGCCAATATCCTTTAACATGACATTTCTATCAACGCGGGGAGTGAGCGGAGGCGGCTGGCGGGCTCCGGTGCCTATCATCAGTTTTCCCCGACGGGATTTCGGATCAAATTGCGTACAAGTGAAATTGAAAAGCGAACATCAGACGGATCAGACGGTCGTCCGCGATGGCGGCATAAAATATTAAACAAATTAACCGCATTCCGCGAATAGTACCCCGTGCGGCTACGCATTATCATAATACGTATACGTACACGTGCAATATATATTATCATGATTGTACACCTAAGAAGACGTGTATGCACATAGTAGATGTACTCAAGTGCTCAAGAATACTAAGTATTACCCGATATGTATATGCGAGCGTGCGTGCTATGCAATATATTTAATGATATACTCGATGCATTACTATTAAGCCGCGTAGAATAATATCCATTCGTCTATAGAGAATACAACGGGGATAAAAATACATAGGTACACGCCGACCTTACAAATTATATCACCACCACCACCGCGTGACTTCTTTGTTCGCGTAAATATATGTGATTCAAGTCGTGTATTTATATTACATTTCCCCGCAGCTATATCCATATCGTGTTTATTTTATTAAAAAAAAAAAATACTTCTTACAGGTTGTTTTGTGTATATTAATAATATTCTCTCGGACAGTTTATAGATTATCGTTAACATCGATGATATTCGATTTAATTGAATTCAATAATACAAACGGTGTTTTTCACACGCACACTGGACCACTATTTTGTGGAGTACTAATATGTTCAGTTGGGGACAATTTTATTATGTTATAGTGTTTAATTATAGTAGTCTATTTTATTATTTTTTGAAATTAGTTAAAACGACAAATTTACCTAATCGAAGTTTCATAAACAACAAATCTATTATGAAGAAACTATGGTATGTTGTATTAGTTTTGCAATACATTATTTGAAAACACATATTTAAAATACAATGGAAACATACACTTTACAATTTAGTTTTCGAAACACTAATGTTATACAAGACGTCATGACTTAAGTTATCAAGCGACATCAAGTGATTGATGTATTTAACGTATATTGGTGTATTTTGTAGGGTTAAAATGTATTCGCTTTGAAATCGCAAAGAATATTAAGCTCTTCATCGGGTTGGATAATGTTCTTTGAAAATAACCAAACTACAAATATAGAGTAAACTTCAATAGAAAGGTTCAAATGAATCCAATTAATTAATCAGTTACGCAGTAAATCGATCACATATCCTTTAATTAAATATTATATTACGTAAACCACTTAAACGTCACTAAAACGATAAGAGTACGAAGAATACATTTTATTCTAATAAATTAACTACACATTTGTATATTGTGTGTATGTTTTTTTTGTGTTGTAGTAATGGCGGGGGGAGGGCTACATGGAATCTATTTTACAACATTTAAACTCTGAATAAATATTCTATGGACTGAAATATAAAATAACGTCATGTATTATACACATTTTAACCTTATGAAAGCTGGTACTATTCCGATCATCACGCGTGTTGAATAATATTGCTAAAAGTCGTTAACCTGCAACGAAAAATAATAAATCACGCGAAACGGTGAAATTATTGTGCCGAAAGAAAATTCCTGGATTCGCGCGGGTAGCGCGATAGGCAATACTAGTAACTATACTACATAAGTACGTGTCAACAATGCGCTGAAAAGTATTCGGCAACGTTTGGGTATAACGAGTGTATATTTATATATATATGTAGGTGACGCAGTAGATATATTTCTTACGCTGCGAAAACTCGTTCGTAAATAGGACAAGGACAAGAATACGCATTTACACGACATGACATATCGGAGAAGGGTATCGTGCGATCACGGTTCTGTGAACAAAATGTCCGATTTAGAATATGTATATGTACAGTATATACATATATAATATATAAATATATATATATATATATATATACTCGTATATATATATATATGGTTAGAGTGGGGGGAAAGGATGTATCGCGCGCAGCACAAGGGCGGCTGCAGGTTTTGCGACCGATAGGTAAAAGCTGCACATGGTATCTGATTCGGACCGGAAATTGAATTTGCGAGCGCAGCGAAAGTCCACGATCAGAAGATATCCCTGACTCCCCAAGAGACCCTTGTACACGCGTCTTGAATGTCATTTTAGAGCGAGATAGAGATTGGGAAGTCGCGGGCACCGTGCGCCGCGTGGCGGGCGGTAAGGCGGTGGGATGGTGGAGGTTGGATTTACGGGGCGGTGCGCTCAAAACGGGATAGTAGTGTGTAAGGAAACGTAAACAGGGAGAGAGAAAGTCAGACGGTTTAAATTATATGCTAATCAGTTCTTGTTTTTGGGCCGATGAATTTTCGCAACGTCGGATGACAAATTAACAATACCGTTCCAGGACCCGAATTCCACGGGTTACCTACGGGTATTTACTATATGGCTGCAGGGCAGTACAAAACATCGCGCGAAACCGTTATGTACGACCTATAATATATATATATATATATATATATACGTGTAATAACACAATAATAGCGCATTATATTTAACGTATATTTATTTGGAAAATAATTTTTGGGGTGAAAGTGAAAAAAAAAATTGTGTATATATCGTTATAATAGCTTAGGAAAAAAAATCCCCGGGTATCGTTTTCCCACACGCGTAAAAACATTCCCGCGTGACAGGTTCTCATCAACCCTTCCGCGAAACACACGAGGGATTCCTGTTTTGTGTAAAAAAAAAAAATAATAATAATACAAAATAAAAAATATAAAAAAGAAGAAATCAAGTGGTTACACACCTCCACTGCGTACTGCGTGTATGTACGGGTTTCGGGCGACGAGTATTTGGGGTAAACGTAACCGTTCGGGGTGTAAATAAATAAAAACACTCGAACTAGTGCGTGTGACATTGGACATGAAAAAAAAAAAAAAGAAAAAAAAAGTAGTAATAATAATAATAATAATAAAATCGCACAGTATCATGTTGCCGCATCGCCGGGACACCCTTAGCGAGCATTGTGCGTGTGCGTATTGTCCCTCTA
Source organism: Periphyllus acericola (assembly GCA_949715065.1). Classification (NCBI taxonomy): domain Eukaryota; kingdom Metazoa; phylum Arthropoda; class Insecta; order Hemiptera; family Aphididae; genus Periphyllus; species Periphyllus acericola. Next base: position 14,764,823 of record OX454268.1, on the reverse strand, counting down.
ATGGATGGCTGGAAAATCGGTTGGCGCGGGAATTGAAAAAAAATCTCGAGCACTTTCTAATACGAGCGTGTCGTTCGATCAGATATTATATTGTTTACGACGTTATGGAGACGTCGCGTGTATCCCGGACGAGTCCTGGAGTGCGTAGCCCACTCGAGGCCATTGTTCTTGTGCGCGCGCGGGGAATACGCGCACAATTAACCGCGCACGGGTTTTTGACTCTGCGTGGTCACGGGGACCGACCAAGGTACAGCGCGCGTCGCGTACCCATGTGTGTTTGCGCACTTCTAAACGATCGCTATCTACCCAGGTACTCGTATTATATCTAAGTGCGGTACATACCCTCACCTATAACATTATAATGCATGCCCGTGTAGACGGTGTACGCACTTCTCGACCGTTTTGCCGCGCAAGCACATAATAATGTTATATTATATTGTGTGTATGTATATATGTATATATATATATATATAAACGCGTGTGCGCCGTTAATGGTTTAACATATTATATTTCGGGGTACATATCAATGAGCTCGGAAAACCGAAATCGCGTCTAGCGAGGCGTATTCCGAACTCGCGGCGTTTACAATATTATAATGCACGCGCGTTCTATATATAGTATTACAATATTATAGCAACGCTACTATATACGTGCGCCGTAGACGACAGTCGATGAAATTTTTCCAGCTCACGTGACTTTCATTTCGGACGCACGTTGACTGTAAGGGCGATCCTAGGACCTAGGGTACGTTTTTCGTGCGGTTCAGGGCGCAGGATGTTGCAGACTTCCAAGGCCAACGAAAATCAAAGGGATCGCACTACACGGACCCGAGGAAAAGTTCAGTTTTCGACCGTTTTCCTGCTTATGAAGTATATAACCACCAAAATTGAACAAACCGAGTATTCAATCGGATAATGAGGTTTCACGGTAATTGCGGCGATGGGGTCGGATAAAAAACTCACAGTTTCCCGTATTATTCAAATTCCGTATTTTAGACAGGTCTTACTGAGACGTTATTCGCTTGCTACAATAATTTAAATATATATAAATGTGTGTATGTGTGTGTGTGTGTGTACATAAATATTAAAATTCGTATACATATTGTTTTTACGGTGCGCGACATATGCGTGTAATCTGCACGGCGAGGAATGACTGTTCGAGGTGGCTATTAAAAAATAATAAAAATAAAATAACCACACCGATATTGCGTGCATAGTGCGTCATTTATACGATAATGTATTCACGGATTTGAGTTATGGGCAATGGATTTTTTAAGCACACAAACACACGAATACACACATGAACACGCATACAAGCACACACGCATATAAATCTCTCCAATATGTCGCAACTCGTATAGGCGGTTCCTTCGGTACGCTTGAACACGATATATTACTATTATATATACTCTCAAGATCATCTATCCCCTATTTTTTTTTTTGCTCGTTCAAAGTATTATATATATATAAAAGAAAGATTGTTACGGGAAAACGCGATAGGTTAACAATGTAATAGTTTGTAGGCGCAATAATTACATTTACATTAATTATGCTTATCATTATAATGTTTATGCTATAATACTCGACAAAAGTACAGTTAAAGTGTATGATTTGGATTTTTACGCAACAAGATGCAACACCTTTATAAATTAACCCTAAATAAATGAGTAGTAATACCAAATGATTTTATCGTAGGACAAAACCGATGGACATTTGTGTGAATCGTTGAACAAGGGAAAACGATTAATTTAATTTTAACTTAATACATTTTCAACTTCTTTGCCCGTTGAAAAAATTGAAATACAACTCATTTACATAATTTATTGATGATAAGTTGACAACAATGTGATAATATAAATAGTTTCTGAATACGATGTCACTCTTGTTTTTATTTTCTATTTAAATTATTGAATTATGTGTTATTTGTTTATGTTGGTTAAATGTCTATCATCACGATAATAATACAAACGTATATATACAGCAATGGAATTAAATGTTTCCGCGTTCAAATCAAATAATCATTGCTGGTCATAACTCAGGGCGAACGGCTTTACAATTATTTGAGACAGTTGATTGAGATAATAAATTATGTTTGCAAAGTGAATATTTATACAAAAAAAAATTGTTGTAGACATAATAAAAATAAATCGTTTTGCATCGGTGCGATGGTATAGGGCGGGGTCGAGAATAATTAATCTTTAATCCTAAACGATTTATTTTAATCCGAGAGCATTAATCGGCATATAAGTTTATGGCAAATGGATTTTAATTTATTGGAAATGTTTACTCGCACTATGCCGGTACAAATCCTGCACCGCGATGAGTATTACAGCGTCGCAGCAGCAGCAGCAGTATAGTGTGGTAGTAGAACGGTTCGCAGAAACGTTCTGTCAAAATTTAACATTATTCCCAAGAGAAAAGGGACCATCAGAGCACACAACTGTATATAATATAGCGTGTGTACAGTGGCAGCCCGGGTATATCTAAGTTAAGGGTTGCTGCCGGTCTCCTGGCCGGTGCGGTATGCATTATAAATTCAAACACGGTGGCAGAGACGGCGGTGGTGGCGGCGGCGGCGGTGGCGAAGCTCCTATGTACGCATATACATGTTGTTGCAGCAGCAGCAGCTTTCAAAATTGCCATATCGAAAAGTGAAGAACGCCCCCCCCCTATCCTCTGCCACCGACCGATCCACCCCCACCGACCACGACCTAGAGTGGTTAGTGAAGGGAGAGGAGTGCGGGATGCGATGGCGGTCATGACGCGCGCGATATGACGAAGGTAGCTCGCGGACAGGGTAAAGTTAGCTAAGTCAGGAGCCGGCGGCTTTTAACTAAACGGACAACACCCCGGACTACCCGGCGCAACAAACCGCCGCCTCCGCGCACCCGGTCTCCGTACCCCGTCCATTAATAACCGTTCCCGGACCCGGCGATGATGGATGACCCTCCTAAACGATTACCACTTCACATCCCCGCGCAAAGTTTGTTGCCTCTTTAGTCCCCCGTCGCGTCCGTCCCTCGCCGTGTCCCTTTCGCTCTGCACAAATCTCGGCCCGTCGCTGCTGGACCCGCTCCTGCAGAGCTGCCGCAGGTAGGTAGGTAGCTAGCTGCTGCTGATGTCCTGCTGCTCGTCGACGTCGTCCTGGTTGTACGTGTACACAATATATATAATATATATACGACCCTCGTGCGACGCAAGCCTATGCCCGGGTAGGCGGTTCCGGCCGGATGAATAATCGCGCGTGCGACCACACCGTGTACATGTATATTATTATATACCGCGGTTACCCGATTTCAGTTTCTTAACGCATCTGTTCAGGTATATCATAAATACGTGCGTGAATTATCGGAAAGGATAAATAATACGCCTCAGTATATATGTACACGAACAGATATATTGTGTACAGACATACCTACATGAAAAGAGCGAGAGGAGATGGTAGGTGCAATAATACTCGAAAGTAAGAAAATAAAACGCTTTGACGTATTCCGATATCGTCGTCGCTGCGTTTTGTATAATATATAAATACACCCCCCGCACATAAAAATAATTCCGTTTTATGTTTCCATCCGCTGCTACTGCTGCTGCGTATCAGGAAAACGAATTTTCTGGTCAACTAAACGATTTCCATATTTCCAACGGTATTCGAGCGAAAGTATCGCGTAAGCCTCCGCCGTCGCTAGTGCTGCTGCTGCTGCTGCGTGAAGAGAAGTGACGGTAGCGGGGAGCATTATATTACTATAATATATATATATATATACACACATTTATATATGTATATGCGCGCGGGGACGTAGCTGCAGAAAGGAACGCGGTCGCGGCGAAGGGGTGGGTAGTATTATATGGCGGGGAGGGAAAAGAACGTATTTATACGGATGGTTGAATGTCACGCGGGTCTGGAAATAGCCCCATATATTTCCTCCGCAATGCGCCGGGAGACTTTATTTTCGACCAGTCAAAAGCCCCGGACCGACGTCGACGTGGACGGGAGCGGGGGCGAGGCTCGCCGTTTCCCTCGACTTTTTGATCCGAACTAAATTGGATGTCCACATGCACACGCTCCCCTCCGTCTCCTACGCCACCACCGCCGCCGCCGCCGTCGTCGTCATCGCCGTAGCAGCGGCGGCGGCGGCGGCAGCAGCCTTTGAGCTTTTTGCCTTTTTTTCCCCTACGCTCTGCTCGTGCCTTTTTTTCTTCTTATTATCCACGTCGGACAAGCCCCTCGCCGCCCGTGTTCTCTCTTTCAACCCCCCCCCCCCCCTCCCGCCACTACCGTTGCGCGCACAGTCGACTTTTATACATTTCGGTCCCGAGTTTCATTTTCTCTGGGCCGGATTATACGGTTAAAGATAGGTACTCTGGCGGAAAAACGTATAGAAAAATCCTCTTTAACGAAAAAAAGGAAAAGAAGAAAAAACGCAGGAAGAAAGAGAAATATATTTTTCAATTTCCTCTTTCGAGCTAACAGAGTACTACTACCTACCGCTACCGCCACCACTGCCGGGCGCAAAAAGTACATGCTCGATATTATCCTGAATAGACGCGCGCGCGCGCGATGGATACTGCAGGAGAACAAAGTGCACTTTATATATATTATATACTTTTAGATAAGAATGAATTAAACATTTTCCCCACTGCGGTCTCATGCGTTTTACAATGCAGAAAACGAAATTATTATGAATATTCATAATAGCGCCAACTGAATAATATGTGTCCACGTAGTCCACTTGTCTTTTACTGTACTATAATATGTGTGCATATGTGCATTAACTCGTGTACCGCGACCCTAGCTCTTACCGACAGTCGGAAACGAACGCTCATTTGTACAACAATTGCATCGTACGAAATATTTTATAATTGCGTTATGCAAGTATTGTAACACGTAAACTAAGCCAATCAAGTTGCAAACAAAACGCATGCGCTACAAATAAATATTATTAAATCCCCATAGCGATCATCACACTGCAGTACGGATATGCAAAAATTGACGTACCGTTTAAATGGCTAGGTGGAAGAATACGTAATTGTGATATTATAGCATCAATATTATGTACAAGACAGTAGCCTGTAGCTGGGATCAGCACAATACTTAGGTACTTTCCGAGCATATTGAGCTTCTTACGGAAAAACTCTGCGTTGCATTCATATTACACAGTTTCACTGCTTCACGAGGTACGCACAGGAGACGAAGGAGATAAATTCCATTGTTTAAGTTTCACAAGGTTGATCTGTATAAACAATTATAATATGTATACTTACACTAAAATTATAATGAAAGAAAATCGTTGCTAGGCAACAATAATAATAATATGCGTATAGTCTCGATAAGTTTTCGTAATAAGTGTACTACTTGATGATAAGTTTTGGTTATGAACACGCTTATGTATGATGTAATAATGTAAGTTACATTATTGCAACGGGCAGTAAGCCAGTAAGGAAATGTCAAAAGTGCAGTGGGCTTCACGAATTAGGACACGTAAGTTAGTTTCATTGTTATACGTTCAAAAATTGAAAAATAAATGTAAGGTACCCAATTAACTTGTGTCTTAATGTTTTATAAATTCCTATTTGGTTTGTTTAAAATATATGCATACAGTTTAATTAATTCTCATGTTCGTAGTGTTTGTTTTAATTCTCGCATATAATTTTATGTACAGAATTTAGTTTGATGAAATTAATGTCTATATAAGAGTACTGCAAATAATAGTTTTAGATTATTTCATAAAAATCCATTGTTATCAATTTGTCTGTACTTTTTATACTTCTATGAAAAAACTACAGAAACACATGAGATTCTGATCACCTTGTATACGCATGTATTTACATATGTTAATTATTTTTAAGTAAACAATAATATTTTTTAGATAGATTACGATTACATAATTTATAATATGCTATCACGAATTATAATAGTCGAAAACTGTACTCCGTGGCGTGGGCCATCACCAATTTGACCGTTTATTTATTTTTGATTTTTACTTATCTATATCATTATGTGACCGAGTGGTAACTGCAGATGACGAAAAATGTCAGTACATCGATTTTTATCGTTCGCGTGAGTATAAAAATAATAATAATAATTATGGTCCGAATGAATCTACCGAAAATGTATTCAGCTTTTGGTCAGCAAGGAAAAACATTAGAATAAGTCCTACGTAATTTAATGACCATGTATACTACATTTTATTAATAATAGTCGCTTAAAGAGTATTTCAAAGAAGCTGTTCACAGGGTTGGAAAACATTTTCGATGGAGTTAAGACGGTGAACAAATCGTGTGCACAACACTCGTGTATACGAGTACTTAGAAACTCACCCCTATATGAAATACTAAACGCTAGGGAAAAACATCAACGTTTAATTGAACTAACTTTTACTACGATTCTGTACAAGAAAATAAAAAAAATAAAATCACGCTGCACTAGCTTACGAAATGTACTCGGTAAATATCAACTGGCTACGAGAGTATTGTTTGTTTTCCATTCTTTTTTTTCGTGTCGTAGGTATTTTCATTTAATAAATTCGTACTAAAATAAATATTCGGATAATGTAAACGCGGCCGGGAACAAACTCTCAAAATGTAAAAATGGTAAACATGAATGAAAATAATATAAAATTATGATCTCCCGAAATGTCTTTTACTTTCCTTTTTTACTATAGGTACATAACTTCGAGATAATTTCACTTTGTTGCGAGATTTTTCGTGTGTCAAACAATTTTATACTTTTACTTTATTGACATTTTTCAGCGAATATAAAATATTTTTATACGCATAAAATTCATAAAAAAAATTCGTCTCTCTCCTTGAATCGAAATACCATTATTATTATTATTATTATTATGATTATTATTATTATTATTATTATTATTATTATTATTATGATTATTATTATTATCAGGATATTTATTTTGAAATAACTGCAATTGTTTTCATACAGTAACATGGTATAACTTTTTTCAAAACAATCGGTTATTTTTTATTGAAAATAATATCAATTAACCATACCAAACGAATTTCGTTAATATGTTCGTTATTATGCTCAGTATAATTGAAAACGTCCGTATAATCGTCCAGCAACGAAGAACGTATTCCACTATCACCATTAGCGTGGTGAGCTTAAAACTATAGACAGGAAATTTACATTCAACTACCCACTACCTACCTACGGACCAAAAGTCCCCGCCATATCCGTATGGTTTTTGAAGAATCTTAAAATATATAGAGTACACTAAAATACAGTCATATAATTCACTAAGACTATTTTACAACATGTAATACAACTACTCTATTCTATAATTAATGGTTTAAATAGGAAAAAGTTGAACAAAATGTGGTTTAATTGTAATTCGCATACATCCATGACCCACCCACCATCAAAAATCTCAGAGGTCTCATCGATTGCCTCTCGAACAAGCCTTCGCCGCGCCACTGATTAGGTGATATAATATTTGAACGGTTCACATCTATGCACAACACGCGCCGTGTAATGCGGTCGGTCCGACTGGGCTTCACGATAATTATTATTAGCATATGGCGCTCCGGAATAAACAGTTAAGACCCAATAGATAATAAAGACACTAATAAACTAGTGAATTAAAGCTAAAACTTGGGCTAATATTAAAATAAAAGATTACAGTGCAAATAAAATAAATTTGGTAACTTATGATTCTTCTCTTTCTGTCTCTCCTGTTAGGCTTGAACTGGGTTCACGAAAATGATTTGTAAAAACCATTCGCTTGTACACAATAAGTATAATATTATGCTGTACATAATATAATATGTGGTATATGTAGTTGTATTTTATTCTTACCGCATATTGCCATTGCGTACAATGCACGGTAAACATCGAACGTGATATTGTTTATCTCGCTGAACCGAAAGACAACGATAACATTATACTATTGTACCATCGACCTACGGCATATACTATACAGTGAAACCTCTATTAATGGACACCTCTCAATAGTGGACACTTCTAAATTCCCCGGCAAAAATGTATGCACATAATAGGAGTTATAACCTCTTAATAGTGGACACTCCTAATAGTGGACGTGGACATTAAAAACTGGTACCAAAATTAATAATGACCTCTCATAAATGGACACAATACATGAACATATCGAAAACGTTAAGTAATAAAAATACATACTATACATCTGTTACATATCTGTTTATTGTATATTTATATTCTATAGATTGTATGTAGATTTCTATGTATGCTATAGATAATAATATCCTTACAGAAGACAATACATTAATAATATCAAATATAGTCAATTGTAATCTAGTTTGAGAGAAAAAACTTAAACAAATAAGATTACCGATTTTTTTAATTGTACTTAATCATAAAACATTTTTATATGTACTCATTTTTAAATATGTAGATATATACAAAATAATAAATAATAAATGAATATAATACATATAAATATTTAATATATAACATTTAATACATATAAATAATAAATTAATATTCCAATGTCTATGTTCATGTATAATTTTAATTAGCATAATACAGTACAATTCTCTATAGCGTTTCCCTATAGTGCACATTTAGTAATTTCTCACAAATGTCCACTATGTAGAGGTTTTCTCAATAGTTGATAACTCCCTATAGTGGACATTTCTTAACTCCCCATGGCTGTCCACTATACAGAGTTTTCACTGTATATGTACCCGTTGCGCTTGCATTAATACGTTGCACCGGTTTAACGTTATGCACCGCAGCAGCTACGTGGCACACGCGTATCCTGGTCCGCGTGAACGTGCGAGGGAAGATTTTTCGAGGATATAACGTATTATTGTTATAACTGGAAACTTCCCGGTCCCTTTTTCCACTAGGCACCGTCCGTGTGTTTGTGTGTGTGCTTTTATAATAAACCGTTTTCTGTCCGTCGCGCGAGGATCGTGTTTATCAAACATTACGAGGCGGTCGCGGTGAAATTGGAGCGCCCGCCGCCGCCTAATGTGGTCGACCCTCGAAAGTACGACGGGTCCTATAAAACGATGTTTTATCCCGCGCGTATGTCCACAAGAATGTTTTTGTTTGTTTTGGATCCCCGCGCAGGACTGTATTATATTGTGTTATATATGTACGTACAAGTTTGCGAAAGAAATTCCTTTAAACGCGTCTACGTACATAAATATATACGTATACATTTATTGTGTACATCCTCCCCCGCGGTTGAAACGCGCGCGAGATGTTTTTTCACGTTATTATTGTGGATATTGTTTTTGTTGTTGTTGTTGTTGTTGTTGTTGTTGCTGCTGTTGTCTTCGCTGCTGTTGTTGTAGTCCGCTAACGTGCATTCCGTACAAATCGTCCGCAAAATAAAAGCGTACGTATGCATAGTAGGTACCAAAATGTACCGTTACACGCGTATTATTATAAATTTTATAAAGTTTAGAAATTTCGCCCGAGATTTTTCCCATCACGATACCATGACACGCGAATGCGAATCGCGGAACGACTTAACGCGGTGGCGAGTTTTCAGCATGTGGCCAGAGGGATGTGGACCATGGGCTTAATTTGTTCGCTTCGATTATTTTTCGATTGTAATTAATTTACCATCGACTTTTATGAATGTTTAAATTATTCTAAAAACGACCTCGTTTAAAACTAACCATGTGCACATTTTGTAACGAGCGAGAGTAATTTTAGTCGGTAGACATCCTGCTCTCAGGAAAAAACCTTAATACGCCACTGACTGAACGCACTACACATACTTAATCCGACCCATCGGTGCGGACGTAATATTCACGCGGCAAATTATAAAATACGCACTCGAGTGTCGTGTTTAACTTGCGGGACGCACGAAATATTCTTTTCGCAATTCGATAGTTTTATCATGAACCATATAATGTTTTACAAATAGGTGACCGGTGGGCGAGACGTGTATTACCGGAGCAGTGAACACATTTATGATATATGGTTGCAAAAGAGCAATATTTTAATATTTTAATTGAACACATCACGACACTGGTATAGCGTCGTCATTATTATCGACAGCATGATTAACAACGAGTCAGTTGTTTTTACTCATACGCAGAAGAAACTCTCGACGAGTTGAATTTTAACGTCTACATTTCATACCACGTAATAATATATCGTACATGGACGTATACGGAACGACATTAAATTTTGATACTATGCGATTCATTTTTACCGCCAAACCCGATCGGTCCGTGATATGCATATATACCACACGGAGTATATATATAAATAGGTACATGTGTTCGGGGGTGAAGGGGTGAAAAAAGAACCGTACACTTAACGTGCATAACGTGCTTAACGTTATTGTACGTTCATATAAAATACGATTCTTTCCGTACAGGAAACCGCTGCGTTGCATTGTGTTGGGGTCGGAATCCGTCAGGTAGCTGTTTAAAATGAGAAAGAGCGCACTCTCTCACACACACACATACACACACACACACGCATGCGAGACCGTTTTTACATAACATCGGATCGTCGTCGAACAAACGCGGAATACCGGGGGACCGTAGATAAAGGGTTAATGTTGGAAATTTCCGAAAGGCCGACAGGAGTGCCGAGGGGGGAAGGGGTTGACACACATGAGAAAAAAGGTACCTTTTGTGTTGCGCAGCACAGATGTGTCAGTAGGTTTAGAAAAAAAAAATATGTATTATATATATATATATATATATGTATATAAAATAAAATAAAAAACCCACTATGTTTGGGGAAGTAATTTTTTTAGAGGAAGGGTTAATCCAGGTACGTCGCGGTGCGTAAGACCTGTTTGTATGCGGTAGTAGTTGATCGCCGGCCGCGTTCATATGATAATCGCGTATTTGTACGCGCAGCACTGCACGGGACTAGTTCCGGAGACTATGAGGAAGTCGACACGAACGAGGAAGTACGGTCCGCGACGAGTGAGTACCGATCGATTTTTGCATTATTATAACACGCGAAATGTTACGTTTTGGTGTACTATATTTATTGAAGTGTGTTAGTAAAATTATAACGTCACGTTGCGCGCGGAAAAATGTTTTTTTTTTTTTTTTAGCTGCGTTCTGCGCATTTTGTATGATATTTGAATTATTATTTCAAGAGCATGAACGGTTCGTTATCAGTTTATAATTAGTCACCAAACTATACATTATATCGCTATTGTTATTATCATTACTATCTGTAACGTTCGACAGCAAAACGGTGTTGCGCGACGCGGAAAACGTTGCATTATTGCAATATGTTCACGAATAGTCTTGTCTGGTACGATAATAATCGATCCGTCGGTTTATTAAAACTTTGCATCGTACGAAATGTAAATTTTAGAGCATATAATGTCAAGTGCAAATGACAATCACTGTTGCAAAGATTATGCACATAAAAGTTTATGAATACCGGTAAAATCCTTACCGGTTTTGTTCATGCTCCGACGGTTATTCGAAAAAACTCTTTTGCCTAATTAAAGCTGACAATTTTGAAGAAGTACCGCCACAGCCGCCGTGTACCTACATTATTCTTCAATTTATCTCGATGATAATTATTGTTGTATCATTCTCGTATACACTCAAGTGTTTTCTATAGAAATTAATATTTATTATTACCGCATCTACATTCATTTGTCGAATGAATACATATTATATACTAACCTCACGGTTGTTTTGATGTTTGATAAAAAATAAAAATAAAACACTTCTGAAATGTTCGTTCGCTGAATAGATGAAAATACAAGAATGTTATATTTTATACTTGTAAAGCTTCTGGCGGTATACTGATATAAAAAATATTTTAATTAAAATCTAGAAAATGTAATACTGTTTAATGCGTACAATTTTCAAACAAATAAAACGTAACCTCAACCTCTCTTATGTTGATTCTAATGAATTATTAATATATATACATATTTATTTTTGGACATTTAAAATAAATCAGAATAAAATATAACATAAACTATAATTTTCTCAACCGTTGAATTGTTCATCGAATACATATCCTGTAACAATTAATTTTTAAAATTATAGCATAAACATAATATGTAAATTGTAAGTTGGATTATTGTAAACATTTAAAAATAAAATTGATTTGCAAAGTTATAAACATAAGATATTTGTAGCGTAGTATAATACAATGCGTATATTAATATATATATATATATATATATATTATATAATGCGTACCACGAAAGTATTATGATTTAAACGGTTCAAATAATAAAATCAAAATACTTAACACTATCTTTTTATAAAAAAAATTAAAAAGAGAAATTTAAAATGGATTCAAATTTATACGAAAGGTATATACTATATATATATATAGAAACTCATACACGATGTACTTATTAGTATTAAATAAAAAAATAAGAATATTGTTTGTATCGTTTTAAATATTTTATCAATAAATGTATTTTGTTTAAAATAAGCGTGGTACATGTATAGATTTATCAGATGAGGTGAAAGGTCATAAGAAATTATAAGATAATTTTATTTATAATACTGACACAAAAATAATTAATTTTACAATAACAGTATGTTATTATTTATTTTTAGTAAACGATTCAAAACCACTGAAATAAAACTAGCTTGCTGTAAAAAGTGCGGATAAAATAAAATATAAAAAGAGTTTCGTACAACATAATCAATGTTGATAATTTATCAATAATATTATGATATTTCGTCCAATTATACTCTTTAATTAATCGCTCATTCGGGGGTTACACTGCGCGGCGTTTAGATTATATTTACATAATTGATCATCGCCATTTGTCACTATTAAAGGTATTAAAATGGGCAAATGTTTGAGAAATAAAAAAAATTGTCAAAATCGTTTAGCGATCAGGTATTACAAAACAAATACAGTGGGAAAATAGACGAGGATAAGATGTGTAAGGATCAGCACACCAAAGTTGTGTGCACAGTATAATGCGAAAAAAGGTCAGAGGAAAACAACTGTACGCGATGAGATAAATTCACCCGTGTTAAATGTAAATACGTATTCAGTACAAAAAAGTGGTCGGAACTTTGATAAAAACATATGTACACTACATAAATCAAACATACAGTCGAGTTTTTATAAATGTTATTATAATTGAAAAATATTTGACAACTCTTATTAATAATTCTAATGCGTATTTTGTATTTGTAAGACTATTGGTGACCGCTATACTGCATGTGTAACTGTTTGAACATTTTTTTTTAAAGGCAAACGTTCTTTACGGCAAAAGTTTAAAAAAATACAAAATAATTGAAGAGCCATAAAACAAATAAAAAACATGACTTTTTAATTATAAATATACAATCACCAGTGTCCTAGTGTTCCTATAATTTATAAATTTATCACGCACATACGCATAGGTACACGGTTGAGGTTGTTCAACTTTATTTAACTGAATATTAGAAAAAAGAGACTATTTTAATGTATTTCCACTAATACGAACTATTACCTAACGAGCGAACATTGTTGAAACACCTAAATCAATTGAAATAATATATTATAAAACATTGAGTGAAATTTTGAAACATTTTTCCGCCACAGTTTTTTCTATTTTTTTTAATATTCAATTTCCACGATGTATTTACAACGGTCCGTTGTAAATACGAGTACATCGTGGAAATCGTTGTCTGATTAGGGTATTAATTATCTCCCAAGCAATTCATTGCTCATTTGATCTTAGTATATCACGTGCAATTACAGCGACACCGTTGTATGTACATGGTGGGGGGGAGGATAGAGGCTATAATTGGGGAGAAAGTAACGTTTCGGCCCACAGCCCTGCCAAAACGAATCGAACATAATTTCAGGCGGCTGTATAGTAGGTACCGCGCTAAGATTTATGGACTTGGTCGTGCCATTGGTCCGCGCGTATAATAACTACATGCTTTTAAGTGAAACGTCCTGCAGCGCACCGACGGGACGGAGTGGATTTTATTTTCGTTTCTCGTGCTTGCGCACCCGTATAGCCCTGTCGGATGCGAGAGGAGTCGGTTTGGCGGGATAATAATAATATGTTCGGGCGTAAAACTATTATAAGCACCGAAGGAAAACTAGCGCGACCGCAGACGGGGCACACGTCGCGCGCGTGGTTTTCTCGGGGAAAACCACACCGGTGGGGAGCAAGCGCCCACCCCCGCGCGCACAGGCGTGGTAAATACAACGTTTTCAAAACTTGAATAATAATTTATGTTGAACGAGTTTGGCACGTTAAGAGCTGCCAACTCCACACTTACCGTGGCCCACCATTCGAGACCCGTATGTGTGTGTGTGTGTGTGTGTGTGTGCGTGTAGTTCACGTGTGTGTGTGCACATATATCGCGTGTACATATATATATATACTTAAAGAGGCGAAACAATTTTCCGGAAGCTTTTCCACTCGCCGCCACCCCATGTAGCCCCGTCTCTTATCCGCGTGTAAACATACTCTCCCCGAGCCACCGTTTCCGAAGAACTACGGCCCGTTAAACGAATTGGAAACAAAAATAAAAACCACAACTACTCGACGTGCGGCAATACCATTATAGACGATAGTCAGCGGCGGCGGTAAAATCGACTTTTATTTTTTTTTTTTATTATTTTGGGCCGTGTTTTTTTTTTTTTTTTAGTTAAGGGTTCTTTACGCGAATTCGTGAACGTACATGTATATCAAATATACGCATATATGCGCGTCTACGGTGGCATATTAGCATGCCTGTGCTGCCGCACTACAATTTTCCAGAAGCGCCGGTCAACCGAGTTGTAAGGCAAAATCGATATATGCATGCGATAATTATGCACTAAATGCTGACGAAATATGCGTCGGAAATGCTTTTAAAACTGGAATCGTAACTTATTACCTAGGTCATGTGCCTAGGCTGTCGCTGCGGGTCAAGTCTACTGTCGTACACCCACGCCTATGACGTATATGTCTATTGAGAAATATTATATTACATTATACACGTCACACTTACACACACATACACACAAATATAGCTGAAAAACCATTTGTATCCGCGGTGTAAAATGTATGTTTATATGCGGCACGTATATACATTTCGTTGGTGTTTTTTTTTTTTTTTTTATATATACATACAACGTACATTACACGCCAACGAGTATTACACAACCGATGTGCCGTTTTGGTTGTTGTTATTATTATACGCTCTCAAATATATATATATATATCCACATAAATATTATATATACGTTTTTCGGCATTTCGAACAATAACGGCACACAGGGGTGGCGGGCGGGCGGACGTTTACATAAAAGTTGCGAGGGCGATGGGTCATTAGAGAGGGTCCCGGTCGCCGAAACAACCAATAGGGTCCTAATCCCTGCAGCCATGTTGTTGGTCAGTGCCAATTTTTCTATGCCCATTTTTGGGGTGTACGTGCTCGTTTTCCACCCCCGTGCAATAACATCATCGCCCGGACTCCATTATTGCGTTCCTGCTACTGCTGCTGCTGCTGCTGCTGCTGCTGCTGGTATAATCAGTTGGGTGCGTTGGGGTTTGTTTTTTATGTGGGGAAAATTCGCTGAATAATACATTAGGCTTGCAAATTATAAGCGGGCATTTTTCGACGCAAAGAACTGCACGGGATTACGTACATGTAAGGAAAGATATTTCGAGAGTAGCGGGAAAAAAAAATTAATATGAATATTCTTTCGTTTTCCTTGAAAGGGAATTAATACTATATTACTAGTGTTGCAGCGCTGACAACAGTTTGCGACATCGTGTGCACGCACAGCCGTTAATATTGTGATATCGCGTAGTATAATAATGCACGAAACTTTGTTACTATAGGCATTATTACAATAAAGTTTTGATAAAGAGGAAATAAAACGGACAGAGAATCGAAACAAATCGTATTACTTTATAGAAATTTACTGCGTGTTATTGCAATAACCAAACTATAAATATCTCGTAAAAGAAATCGTTACAATGTAAACAATTGAATGAAATTCGAACGGACATTGTAAACACTAATAGCAGAGGATATTGAACGGCCCAACATTGAACGTAAACGGTATACACGATATTAAAGCATTTTAAATAAACACACGTATACATTATTATTTAAAACTGATGTATAATATTATGTTAGAATACGAATAAATCGTTTTAGTCCCGAGACAGTTTGGCGCGTTCGTAAAAATAATTATGCCAATATGATATGATATCATATAAATGACCCATTATAACGTTAACATAAACATTAATATTATTATGATTATTATAACTGTTGTTGTTATTACAATGAGACGACAAATTATACTAATTTTAGTTTCAACGATTAAACTGTATTATAATTTTACGTAATCTGTAAAATATACAGAAGTCGGTACACATAATATTGTTACAGTTGTTATTAAGCTGATTAAAAATAACATTAACAACTATTTGCCGGCTTAAAAGAACGTACGTTTTATCACGAAGAATAATTAAAACATTTGTACGACATACAATACATACCTTCCCAATTTAAAATATTAGTATACTTAAGAGTTTTATCGCAACATCAAGCCTATGAAATCTCTGTTAAGTGCCTTATAACAAACTTTGAATTAAACTTAAACAGTTAGTTTATTAAATTAAAAAACGTTATTTTAATGGTAAATAAAACCGACAAAAAATGGAAACTGAACATAAATTGGAAGAAAACCGTATAGTTTGTCTTAGTATTAAATCCAACGTTGTTATATTATCATTATTATGGTTGTAATATAATAATTCGTTCGTCCATACAAGCTCTATTAAAATTTAAAATCAATCGTTTTATATTAATATTTAATATGCTACATTATTATTATGAAAACTGCGTATTTCTTCTCAATAGTTGTTTAACAAGTAAAACAGAATTATTCAATTTTTCAGCTCATTGATGATTTCATCGAAAACAGAAAGATTACTACGGCGAACGATATATTTTTGATACCTAATTATTAGTTAGAAGTTTAATTTCCCAGTAGCGATTTAATTTGAAAAAAAAAGTTCTTGTCTTTTAACGTCATCGGTAGAATACGAATGAAAAATACCAGGAAGTACGTTATTGCAAAAGTAAAGAAAACAAATAATACCGAATTACATACAAGCATACAGCTACATCGTAATAAATATATTTACATAAATTATACGTTATACGGCGACAGTGGAATGAGAGATGCTTATATAAGATTTGTGGCATAGAAATATTTTGGTAAAACGAGTAATATTATGTCATGTAGTACGTTTCCGACAACAAGCGATATGTGTATTTAGTCACGATGATACGCGAAACCGAATGAAGAATGAAAAAGAAAAATATATGAAACTATTAAGTACTGCATATTTAACATTTGTCTGTAAGACGTGGTACATTTGTATCGACGGTACCGACTTTGACGCACTTGTTGGCGATGTAACTTCCAAAAGTGGTGACCAAGGTTTTTTAAGATGCATTTGCAGGAAAAAATATGCTACGGTAGGAACTGGGGAATACTGTGTCACGATAGTTTACCGTGTTGCTGTAAATAAAATATAATTCTTCGTCCATAGTAAATAATAGGTTTTTTAAAAATTAACTGTACTCATTATCTATTCGATCCTGTATCATATAAGTAAACTGAATCATTCAAAATAAATCTATTAAGTATTTAACCGTTCATTTGTATCTATAATTTATTATTGATTTAAAAATAATGGTAACTCGTGATTTTTTTTTTTCGTACATCGACATTGCGTTGAGCACGTCAACAATTACCAGTAAATGTCAGCATTGCGTGGTATTTGTAAAAATAGAATACTTCCCATCAAAATTATTGGTAAAGGTCAACAACCACCACCGGTGATCGTCAACACCTAAAGATATTGCATAACGCTCAGTACGAGAATACGGGCTAATAAATCGACGAACATAATACACGTAACGGCGTGTCGACCGATTACACCGCGCTAGTAGTTTTACGCGTGTTTATCCTGTTGCAATATCTTCCGGTCGACTTGAGCGTTTTAAACGTATCGTCCGCACGTTATGATACACTGCTCGGCCCGTGCGAATTTCGAGTCGATTGCGGTTCATCAGCTAAGGTTACGGAGCGGTCACGTGATGTGTAAATTATGGATGTGATACCATTTGCGTTCGACTAGTTAATTCAGCGTCGTCCTTGCCCAGTACACGCGGGGTGCGCACGCGAAGTTCCGCGCGCCCGCTGCAAATTCTCTCGAGCGCTGCTTTTGCGCGTGTACCGCCATGGCAACCACCGGCCGGCGTGCTTCCCGCGCAAAATCGTTTGTTACGTTTCATCATCGGTATGCGGATTTATCTTGTAGGATCTACGAAGTTGTACATGTACGATCTAAGGTTTCTGTTGAACGGTCCACGGGTTTATGAACTGTAATTGTAAGTGTACCTACACTTATGACGTGCAAATGTACGATAAATGTGTGTTTACGAATAATAATGTTTGGCGCTATAACGAAATAGATAACAAAAACATTATTAATGTATACTGTTGTTACACTGGTTGTCTATAAGAACATGAGGTAATAAGGACTTTCGATGGTTGACGAAACGAAATAAGACATAAAATCACAAGAAAATTGGCCAAAAATCTAGTAAGGTAAACCGTATACGAGTGCGTCGAGGGAAAACTTTAAAATAATTAATCAGAGAGAGCGTATCTTACACACGGAAAAATATATTCCGGATATAATCCGGTGAGTCGACGAGGATAAATTGAGCGTATGTGGCGGTCGGGGAACAGGGGACGGGGAGTGACCACACATCGGGTTAAATGCTCCGTCGTGCGCCGATTGCACCGTAAACTTGTAATTTTTCAAACGTCCGTTGGCAGCAAAAAAGCTTGCAAAAAGAGCTTATGACTTTTTTTCGTAAGGCTTGCGAGTTAACTGTATACGGTATGGCCGTGGTTATTCGACGACGAAAGGATCGAGAATCAGCCGGGCGAATTACCAAAAGTGCTGCGTGCCGCTTAAAACGGGCCGGTTAACCCTGGTCGAACTGCAGACGAGTGCACTGAAAAATATTTTTGTAGGTCGTATCAAGGTTTTTAAGGACTGCGATCGCAACAGTTCATGATTACTAGACAACGTCGGAAAATACATGTAGCTGTTGGACGGACAAGAACAACCGCAGATCGTTACGCGAAGTGTGATCGAAAACGTAACACATACATTCTCCTAAACGCCGCGGTACGCGCTTATACCCCTTATCCCCTGTACACGCACCCGGGTCGGGAGGGGGATGTACAGTACGGCACTGGGTGACGTACAACACGTTTTGTAATCGTTATTATTTTCGCCCACAAACCTGTACGTGTAGACGCGTGCTGTTCGCCACGGATCATACGCCAAGTCGGTGGTCGACTGAATACGACCGGGGTGGGGCGAGGGGTCATTTTCCCGGTTTTTCCGAGGACCGAGGAAAAATTGCGAAGCCCAGTGCGGGCGCGCGCGTGTGTGCCGCGTGTGGCGGCGGGGAACGGACGGGCCGCGGCCGTGCGAGTTGCGCAGTAACGGCGGCCGCAGCGTGCCGGACCACCGAATGGACACCGGCCAATCGATACCACGCGCAGGGGCGGCGGCGGCGGCGGCGGCGGTGGCGGCGGCGGCGGCGGCCGACACAAAACGCTCCGCGGTGCGTGTATTATTTTACACTTTTTTTTTCGCCCTCATTCATCCCCCTCCCCCCACACGCGTCGGCCTCGAGCCAAGTTTGGCGGTTCGGACGGTCGCGAGAGGCGCATTGCACTACACGGTATTGCGCGCACCGCGGGACGACTGCGAAAGCGATGGTCGAAGTGATCGATACGTTCGGATGTATAATATATTGGCCGGAGCGTTTTCGAACGGATACTATAAATGCATTATATCATTTATCATGGGCCCACCCGTGTAAAAGATAAAACATTTGAAATAAACATGAAAGCGTGTTCTCGCATACCACCGCGTGTCGAACCGCGGCAGATGTGTATAAAGTTTGTTTGTGCTTCTCGACGGGCTCGAGACGGCCATAATATGCGTTCGTACGTTTCCGTCTTACCGTTACACACATATTGGGAACCTGCAGTTCCGTAGCAATTACGTACACCCGATTGAAAAGAAATAAAGATAAATCGGAATTTTGGAAAAACTATAAGCTATAATTAAAAAATTAGCCCTAGAATATTTCGCCCTGGGCAGCAGCACTCTGCTGCACCCCTCCTCCCCTCTCCACGCCAAATACGACACTGTTTGCAACACTAGACTCTTAGCAGTAGTGGCAGAATTCTCTCAGCCGACCGCACAGCAGCTCTCCTAGTTGAATTTCGATAAAGATAATTCACGCTCCGGAATGTTATTGAAAAATCTCAAACACCGCGCATTGCACAGCTATACGGACAATTCTGCCCGTAAACACACACGCTTAAATGTCCACGTATCAATTATTCTATTTAAGTATCCCGTGAACGATAAGTCGAAAATAATGAGCGATAATCATATGAGTACTTATAAGAGATAGTCCGATAGTATTTACTGTAATACGCTTGCACGTAAAACACTATTACAGCTTTATCTCAGGTATAACTCGGCCGAAACGTTTCGGTCGATTGCTGTAACGTAATAAATCGAAAACTGCATGTATACCGCAGCATTTCCGACATTTCCTATACGGCGTCAACGGCCACGATGCTGAAATGACCCAACATTGACGTATATGCATTTTAATATGATAAGTACAGGCACTAACTATATACGTATTAACCGCGCGTTTCGGACCACCGTTCGCCCGGCGTGGTTGGCGCGCGGGGAGGAACGGGTTAAAGTTTTCGCACGTAATAAAAGCAGTGTAAATGCATATTACGCGCGCTGCAAGGGAAACTATACGCTTCCGCCACCCTGCTACACGGATCTCCTTTTTACGCGAGAGTTTTTTCTCCTTTTACTCTCCTTCTCGCCTTCTCACCCTCCCACTCACTTCTTCCCTTCTACTCCCGGGCTCCAGGACTCGAGTAAAAACAACAACAGCAAACAATATATACACATATATAAATGTATACGTTCACGCTCTTATGTATATATATATATATATATGAACTGTATTATAACATATAATATGTACCGGCAGCGGCGTTGACGGGGAGTAATTTATCAGGCACGTCAAAAGGTTACGCGCCGGATTTTGTCCGTGCAATTAAGTAATAATGTTAAATTACTCAATTACTTACCTCGCGAGCGCGGCGACGATGACGACGATGACTCCTACGACAGTGGCGGTCTCGTTATAATATAATATAATATATAAGAGAGAAGATAAGAGCCAAAAACTATACATCCATTTATTATAATAATATATACCTAAGTGTGTAACATTATATAATAATTATTATATATACATTTACGCGTCTCAATACCGTCAATGATATTTTATGTGGTTACCCATGAGGACGGTGAAGATCGACGGAATCCATTTTTAAAAATGAAATTCGACAACATAAAGACTTTTAAAGCGACACGATATACGTAAACATTGTTATTTCATTAATGAAAAAAAAAAAAAGGTATCCCCAGCAAATGTTGATTTAATTGAAACTGTCTGTTTTAAAACGAACATTGAATATTATACTACCTTGTATTATAAAAATTATCAATTTTACCTAACGATATTATTATATATTTTATGAAAATCCGGAACTGTTACATACCTTGCTCATATCGATTCCTCGTACGTCCGTCTATTGTTTTATCGGCGTTCTTGCATCAGACCCCCTATGGTCAATGGTTTTAAATTTCAAAATACATTATTCAAATTATACATTTTACATTACACGTTGTAAATGCGTTTGTCGTGTTAAGCCTCTTTTTATATCGATTTTATTAATTCTACTTTTAGACTATAAGCAATATCTTAGCATATTACATTGTAAGCATTTTGGATTTATTCTGATTGAATAAATTATATGCTTGATGTTTTTTCAACCCTTGCACGAGCGTAATAACATAAAATGTTATTAAACACATAAAATGATGTTCATGCCGAGTTAGTTTTCGTGCGTTAACACAAATATTCCATCAAGGTTTTTGGAATTAATTCGTATTGAACGTAGGTGGTATAATAAAATAATATTGATACCTAAACATTAGTCGATTTATCATTGAAACGTGGTTATTGTTCTCGGCGTAAATGACAGAGGTGATGACGCAACTTTTTAGTGAATATAGTTATGATTGCCTCGGTGATACAGAAAGGGTAGTAAATACAAATAATTGCTTCGTAATTTTCGTCTCGGATCCGGGGGTAGAGTTTCATACGGGAAATACCATATACGTATACAATAATCCTCGAGTGTGCTTGAGTGTATAGTTAGGTTATTAAAAAAGTGTCCAATCATGATCATAACAATTTTACAATAGCTGAAGTAACATTCGATATGATAGGGGAAAATATTTCGGTGTTCGGCACGTAGGAAAAATGACTTATTTTTTCATTAGTTTATAATAATATGACTTATTATATAATGGACAATAATGTTATATTATGTTTGTTTTCATATCAGTAAATAGGTATATTATAACTGTTTAATTGTTTTTAGCAACTTCCGCGCTAAAGCAATAACTAATTATGTGCACGCTTTGTTTAACGTTTACTCACGTACCTTCATTATTGTACAAATTCGTTCATTATTCATTTTTTACAATAATGATTACGAAGCGATTATTTGTAATTATAATACCATGTCCATCGCCGAGGCAGCCGTACGAATAAGTATTTTAATTTGATATTTTTCCGGTCATTCACTGTTTTATTTGCCATAAAGTAAGTTCCAAGGCCCGGACGGAGAAACAAGATATATATTGATTATTGTAACGATTATCGGTTTTGAAAAATCATTATTCTATAGAGGTATTATGATATATTACTTACTTTTTACATTCATTCGATGCGCGATATTTCAGCATACGCCGCAGACATAGGACCTACGGACAAAAAGGAAGATAATAAAATAAAAAGGTGAAATAATTTATAAATAATCACGTTGGTAATATATAAATATCGTCGTGCCCTGCGACAGTAATGCAGCCACATTCGGACTCCTCCGTGTGTCATCAGTGGATACGTATCCAGGTTGCAGATCACGGTACTTAATAAACCGTATCGGTATCGTGCTGCATAGTGAAAGCGTACGATCATCAAGGTTGCGTGCGGCCTCAGGTCGGTCGGATGATGGACGATGCACTGCGGAGATCGAACTCGCAAACGCCGTGACGGTGCAGATGACGTTGCATGGCCGACTGCAGTAACTTTTTATGACGGCGAAAAACGAACGGGCCGCGAAACATGTATGGACTTTTGAACCGACGCGTATATACCTCGTGGAACCTTTGCGAGCGTATTTTACGGGCTATACCGATCCGGGGGGCGCATTGTTCGCGGCAACGGTCGGCCATTGGTCGCGACCCCGTGCCGTGACCCTGCGATGACCAACCGGGATAACGTCAGGTCCGTTTAGAGCACGCGCGCACCTGGACGGTTCAGGTTTGACCAGTTTCCGTAGCCGGACGGGGGTGCGGTACACGATGTACGGTAACGGCCGCGGTATGGTAATAACAATATATTGTATTGTAGTATGATGGTGAAAAATGCATAATTCGAGTACCTACATAGGCATATAGTTTTAAACAGCGTTTCGTCGAGCGCGCGAGCGCGGTCCTGCTGCACGCCCGAAACTGTTGTTGAGCATTTTTTATTATTCTCGTTGCAGTCAACGGATGATAATAATTATTATAAGTCTTTTTTTTCATTTTTTTTTTCCACGAACCGCAACCGGTTTCCGCGCGTCGGCCGCCTCGGCAGAGTGTAATAAATTCGCGGCGTTCTATACGCATCCTATACGTACGTATGTACGTATACAATATAATTGTATATAACACGCAACGTACTACAACTCGACCCTCGGCCGCCGCTATTATGTAACAATATCAGCTTCTCTTGCCATTTTTATGTTTTACGACAGCACATTTTTCGCAACCCTTATTTCACGTGTCCGTGACTCTGACAATGAAGATCCACTATCGGTCGGCGCGCACACCGTACACTCGTGTGCGTGTACGCGTTGTGGGTTCGTGTATAGTATACAGGACGGTTTGCGTTTTTTTTTTTTTTTTTCGTTTCTCGCGAGATTTACGCGCGAGTATATGCCCTGGCGGGCAAAGGGTTGAATAATTCGCACGGATCCCGTCGTCAGAGACGGCTCGCGCAATAACGCGACGATAACGACGCGTTTATATTATAACCGCTGCACGCGCCTGTCAACACGCGACCGCGGCACTGACTCGGATGCGATGAAAATGGTTCACGAACGCGGTCGTAAAATATCAATTTAACCATGTACCGCGGTCGCGATGACCGGTCCAGTTTTCCGCAGGGGCGCCGACGAGCCCGCGGATGCCGGCGATCAGAGCGCGATGTGTCAAAGGTTAGAAGCTACGGTACACGTTATGCGACGGCAAGTGGATCAGAGATCATATAAATTGGGGCCGGTCCAGATATTATAATGTAGACCACGTATGCAGGCATTTGCATTACAATAAACGCGGTCGCCGTGGTCCAGTTCACGTGTAGCGCCACCATTATGTGGCACATGTTTACATATCGGTGCACAAAAACGTGTGCATAAGTAGATCAGAGATCATCGGCGGATCGCCGAGGGGTTGGTCCAGAACTGATTTACATATACACAAACGATTCGCGAGGACGAACGATTGTTGTATTGTAATTATTATAATGTATTATATAATAGGTGTATGTTATAACTGGTTGCTGTGGTCCAGTTGTCGTCGTCGAGAGCAGGTACATGGTATTATAATCATGTTTACCGCTACCATTATAATATATTCTGTACAATACCGTTTTGGGGTGTCGACGAGCGCGTGCTCCGGACGACCCGAGATCAAAGGTCTCGGACGAGATGCAGTGCGCTCGCTCCAGTTTATTAGGTCCGTCAAGGGGATCATCGTCGTCGCGACGTTATTCGCACGTGCACACGTGTACTTGTATACGTATATTTAAAGGACAGCACCGCGCCGTCATCAGTATAGAACGGATAAAATATAACAACCGGTCGCGAGACGATAACTATCTGCGGCGTAACCCCTTCGGACGACGAGTGGTGGTGATGATGACCCTAGAAGATCCTGGTGGCTGGTGGAGTGCTGGAGAGAGAGAGTGAGAGAGAAGTCGCCGACGTGTTTTTCGGCGGGCCGCACTATTCTTTTGCCCGGCGCACGTATTTTGCATATTTTCAAGGACCTCCTTTGTGCTGCGGCAGTGCGCGATGACTGTGCGCGCAACGGCTGCGGCTCGGACCCTTTATCCCGGCCGAAGGCGACGCGAATTCCGCGTACGGCACAACCCGATATCAAATCTAACATCTACATACAGTAATATATGCGTGCACGATAAAACACTCGAGACCTTGTATGCGCAGGCGGTTTTTCCAATTTTTTTTTTTCGTCAACTCCCGCGTACACACGGCGATCTGCCCCGAAGTATATGATTCGGTATAAGTGTCGCGTTTTTTATTTCATTTTTTTTTTTCATTCCAAACGTCGAGTACCTATACAACATGTACATTATGCACTTGTGCGCGCGCGCGCTTTTCGCCCGCGGCGACCGTGAGAATGTGCTCGGAGGACGTGGCGTGGAAAAATTCGAAACGAAACAAACGACGAGACGAGAGATGATTTACGCCGTCCCGCGCACGGCAGAAGAGCTACTATAGGTATAGTAACTGTATAGGTAACACAACAAATCATCGATGCTCGTTCGGGCGTTATGATATGTCTTGGATGATTCGAACGCGCGCGCACGCGGTGTATTATTTTTGCACGTCGCGAAAACAAAAGGTAACGAAAAAAAGGGTGAAATTTATTTTGGGTTTCTGTATCGTCTTTTGGCCGGGTGTTGTGCACACAAATGCGCGCGCGCACTCCGCACACCACACCTATCGTGCGCCGCCGATATACGTGTGATTGAAAAATGTTGATATTTTTTCCCAATACCCATTAACTTGTCCCTTTTTATTATTATTATTACTCTTTTTTTTCCCTTTTTGTTAACCCGAAAAGGGGCAAAAATATCGTAACAATAACAACATGTCACGCTTCGATAATTCTACGTTCGCGCGTGAGTGTACAGGATCTGCGCGAATTCCCTAACTGCCGCAACTACAATATAATATATATATATACACGCGACAGCAAGGGTTATATAACAGTATAATGCGTAATGTTGTTTTAACAGGTTTTTAAGTGTAACGTGTTTTTTTTTCGCCTCGGTCTGTTTACGCGCAGGCGGCTGAGCCTGGGAATTTTTTTCCACCCAAGAAGACGAAGGTACAACACAACGAGGCTCAGAACATCGCGTAATCGACGGAAAATAATACAAAATATTATACTTTGCGCGAGAAAAGGGTTCGCAGCTGCTCGGCATAACTATGTATTATACGCGCGGCTGTATTACTTAAACGCGACGCGCATACCACCATTTTTATACCGCACACACACCCGCGCGTAAACCTACTACACTATATATGATATACGTACCGCACTCGGGGCGGCGCGCATAATAAATATTATACAAGTGTAGCGCGTACACATATATTATTATATAGGAGATAGGTGCGTGTACGCTCGGAATTGAATATCCTGGTGCGGTTAAAAGTCGAGCTCTATATCGTTCCGAGTAATAAAGATCGGACGGAGGCGCTTTTACGACCGTAAAGCTATCGCGCGACGGCGACGGTTTAATGTCGAATAATAAAAACCCCTGGGGCTTGTCGCGCGGGGGTAGGGGGAGGACGATGTTGGGGTCCCGCGCGCGAGTGCAGCATTGCGCTTCTACACGGTCGGACCGTCGTCGCGTAGTAGCAGGACGTCGCGTAGTGGAAGGGAGAGGGGTGCGCTCGAAATTATTTTCTTAATCCCATTAGTCCGGTGCCGCGATAAAACCAAACCCTTATTAATCATTCACGTTTCGGCTCCGGTCGAGCTGTAATCGCGCTATATACCGTTTACATGTTTAATATATACATGTATACGCACGCGGTGCGGCGGTGGTACCGCAATAATGTCGCGTGTACAGTACGAACGCGTAATGGTGTGTATTATGTGTATACGTAGTTGCAGTAAGCAATACTGTTTAAATCGGATGAAAAAAAGAAAAAGAAAGAAATGTATAACTCCTGAGTCGGTAAGGCCAAGTGTACAGGTTAAGTCAGGAAGATCATTCGACTTCAGATTTCCCGGGCGAAGTAGTCACGCGCGTGTACGCAACGATTTAATCTCGAGTTACATGACGACAACGTTTCGACGTCGAATTTTGTCTCTGCGCCTCAAAAATACAACGTTAAACGGCGTTTGCGGGGTAAGATTTTTTAAAATTTCCAAAAAAAAAAAACCTCAAGTTTAAACGCTGAAATAATATAAAAATATAAAATCGGGATGACCATGAGGGATTCGTAAAACGTTTATGAAAACGAACGACGCCAGTATAGAAAAAAACGGCTCGCGAACGGGACGCTTAAGCGAAAAATACATTTTCATCCGGTCCACACCGTCGGCTACAAACGCCATAATACGATATAACACAAATGCGTTACAGGTACACATAGTCGGTATGGTAATCATATGGTATACATACGTACGCCCGTTTGTGTACACAGACATGACACATATATACAGGGTGTCATGCCATTCGTCACGTGTTTCTGCAACACCCCGTATTCGTATGCACGAGACGCGACACGAGGACGTGTGATTTTCGCGTGAGATGACAAGTGAAATGTCATTTTCTAGCGGACTATTATTGCAACGAGCTTGCGTCGCACACATATACGTGTACTTGTGCAATGTTACGCGCCGGCAGCGGGGCCGAGTGGGACTAATGACGTGTGCGCGCGAGGGGCGGGTGGGCAGGCGAGAGACGAGGGCTGCGGGCGAGGCGAAGAGGCGGTCGGGTCGGACGAGGGCCGGCGGGTTGCGCGAGACACACACCCTAAGTAAATGGAAGTAGCTGCCGCCGCGTGCTGACCGAAACTAGACAGAGAGTGATGTCGGACAGCGAGCCAACCCTCGTTTGCAAAAGCCTCCTCCTCCCACTCCACCGCCGCCACTGCCACCGGACCTTTGTGCACACCCGCCGCCCGCCGCCGCCGCGTCGCCCGCAGTGATTTATGATGCCGCGCAACTCTCCTTTTCTGCAGACCTTTTTAATGGTTATATATTCCTTCTCCGCCGCCGCACTGCCGTACTTACGACGGCGACGACGACGACGTCGACTGTACACACATTATACACAGCCACTGTACACGCGCACGCACACACACACCACGGTCCGGCCGCTAAAACTTATTATTGTTATTACGAAAACTAACTTTCCACTTTATAGTGAGCCCGTTTATACGAATATACATAGATGCACGACGCACGTACACGCTCCGAAAAATAACCCCTAAGAAAAATCCATAAGTCCGACGCGTAACTCCCGACAGAGTGTACGGCTATCGCGCGACCGAATGTAATAAATTTATAATCGTATACGTATATTACGATGTTATCGTCCTCGCGTCCTATAATACGTCTTGAGCCGTGCGAGTACTCGTGCGAACCGCCGCTTATCATCCGTACGCATAATAGTAATAATAATAGTAATAATAATAATAATATAATCGTATTTATAGGAGCTTCGGCGCGCTTGCTATCTAAGGATGTACAGCTCGCGAGTGTGTATACCTGCCGACCGGCCCGGAGAACTTGGCGAAACCCGCTGCAGCAGTCGTAATATATAATATACTTTATAGTGCGCGACATTACG